>VWZW01005197.1:1792335-1924618 GCA_013397115.1 Edolisoma coerulescens | reverse complement strand
TTTTTTTTTCATTATAGTCTCAAAAATGACCCATTTTACTTAAAAACAATGAGGCTGGTGTTTCCTTGTCCTTTGTGATAATGTTTTTCAAGCAGTTGTCTCTAGGGTTTGGTGCAGGCTTTGGCTAATAGTTCAAAATACCCAGTCACTGGATTGATTGATGCACATAGCTGATCGTATCTGTCAGTCTGCCATTCATCCTTTATTTTACAGACTTCTTTCCAAAAATCATATTAGAAGTGCCTGAGTGCTGTAGAAGGGTTTAGAACAGTTTGAGTGCAACTCGAGTAGATTTTGTGAAATACATCATGACTCGTACTGTATATGTGGATTGATGTTTCCAATTAGTTTTCTTGGTGACAGGTCTGGTGGGATCCATCGTATCTCCGAGAGTAGCCAGCCTAAGTCAGTCAGTAAGAGAAAGATACTCCACTGGAGAGCAATTCTCTTACCCTGCCTGTATCCCTAGTGTTCTCTATCTACTGAACCAAATTACAAGGTTAGATGACTTTATGCCTACTTTTTCATCCTCTAGAGTTTGCTGAGGTAGATTTTTATTTTTGCAGAATCTTCCCCAGGGGATGCACGGGAAGGTTATTTGTAGATTTTTTTTTTTTTAAGCTTTGAAGTTTGGATTTTGCAAGTGAAACACTTCTTTTGATGACTGTTTTTTAGAAATGAGTTCCTAGCTTTTAGGAGTAACCAAATAATAACATTTAGTAATGTTTGCTTAATGAGCAAAAAATCACCAGCTCACTGAAAATTAGCTGAATTCCCTTCTGTTTTGTAGATTTTTTGCTTTTGGTCTTAGTAATAAATATGATGTTTTATAAAGTAGTGCAGAGGAGAGGTTGTAGTCCAAAAATATGAACCCTTTCTGGGCAGCAAATAACAGCTGGGGACCGGAGATTCTGGTTTGCATTCTGGGACTAGAGGAGCACAGTGATCTCTACAGAATCACAGAGCCTACATAGATCCATATGAATCAGAAAGGTTGGAAAAGACCTCCAAGATCGTAGATTCCAACCTTTGACCCAACACCAACATGTCAACTAAACCACAGCACTGAGTGCCACGTCCAGTTGTTTCTTGAAACTTCCAGGGATGGTGACTCCACCACCTCCCTGGGTGGCCTGTTCCAATGCCTATCAACCTTTTCCATGAAGAAATTCTTCCAACTTGTGACGGGTTTCCTAATTATTTCTTTTCCCTGTCCAGTCCTGGTTCTTCCACTCAGGTTTTGGATGAAAATGCAGAGAGAGACTGAAGCTTCTTGTTTGGACTTGTTTATTATATTCTTATCTATGTTACAGTCACACAGCCTATGCTCTCCAGTTAACAAGGTGGAAAAAATGGCCACAAATTCTGTCTTTCAAGGTCTTTTAAAGCTCAAGTCACCCAATTATAAAATGTTTACTAATCTACTTCCAATAACTAATTTTGCTAGGCTCTGCATTGTGGTATTTTTAAACCAATACTAAAGCATCTAAGTTTGTGAAGAAGAAGAAGGAAGAGAAGTGAAATTAGCCCACACCCAAAATCCTCCATCTTGTTACATTCATATTACTTATTACTATATTACTTATCACTATACAAAAATTCTACACTTCTGTATACTCTAACACACTTATTTTCAATCACACAGCAGCCATCTCACTGCTATCATATAGTTTTGGCAGTCTCTCCCAAGGTCTCAGGTCAAATGCAGTGTATTTTTGGGGATCATTGTCTTTCAGCATAGAAAGATTGAAAGCATCAGAATCCAGGGTTCCAACAAACCTGAACCTCCCCTGGAAGCAGTTTGAGGCCGTTTCCTCCTGTCCTGTCACTTGTTTCCTGGGAGAAGGATATGGAGAAGATGGTATTTCCAGCTCACCAGGAGAACAGATGCTTAAAAGAAGCATGGCAGTCACTGGTCATATTAGAGAGATGGGTTCAGCTTACAGTCCTGCTCTTTTCTCCTGTGCAGCCTTTCAGTTTCTTCTTTAATAAAATTGAGCAGTTGCTATTTATCTATTTCTAGCAAAGGGGAGTAAGTAGAGTTGGTTGAAATTGCTTCCTTTATATTTGGCTGTGTGAGAGAAAATTGATTTTCTTGACCAGATGGAATTTCCACTGCAAGTCTACCTTCTGTGAAAATGTTTGATCATTTTGCTTTAGTTGAGTGCTTCATCCCACACTCTTTCCCTTGGGTTTCTAACTGGAAAGTCATCATTTTCTGAGCTTGCAGAACTGTAGGCAAGTAATAGAAGAAGTAACAGTAATAATAAAAATGCTGGTTAGATCTTTTCTTGAGAGCTTTTTTCATAGTACTCAAAGTATAATTACTAGAAAGAGCTGGATTACAGCTCAAGGTCATCTCCTACTGCCAATTTGATGCACTATTCTGAGATAAGAGTGAATAGTAGCACCTTCTACTCTTTGTAGAAAGTTGTGCGGTATAGCCATGGTCCACTCCTGTACTTTTTAGCAAACTGGTGGCTACTGGCAGCTGCAGCTTGCTCTTAGCAAATTGTCTGTGAAAAATTGCTCATAGCTAGTCCCTAAGAAGCTCTACTGAGTATGTCTTAAGCCTGAACTGATGTGTTCAATTCAGGTGGATTGTCAGGCAGAAACCTAAGAGTGCACTATGCAGCTTGGTCTGTAAATTAAATTTCTTCTTCACAGCATAATAGCACTACAGCTTTTCAAAAAGGAGTTGGGATAAAGAATAAAGATAACTCTGGACAAGATATGTCTCAAGAATTTCACCAGTCTATCCTGAACATCTGAGTCTAAGCAAAATAACTGGCATGGAACATACCAGGCTAAAATATCCATTTTGAAAAAAACTCATGAGCAACTGAAAACAGATAAAAAGAATTCTTTGGCAGCCATACCGGTGGATACAGCTACCACTTAAAACACGAATGTCTCCAAACTGTAAGTGCTTATATCACAGAGATTACCATATCATCACAGGCTGTCGTTTGTCTTCTTATCAATGCAATGTGAAATCCCAGTGAACGTAAATAGAGATTAATCTCGTAGATACTTGGCGTACCAGCCCTGTAGTGTCCGTCTGCAGCACTGTCGGAAAACACGCTCGGCACAGCTACCACATGGTCTCACTGAGGCTTTTAAATGACTGTGGGGTCAGCTCCAATGCCTGGCCTTCTCCAGTCACAAACATTTCAGCACTCGCCGAGCACTGGATTTGTCTCCATTACACTTTGAGTAATGCTCCCTTGCACAGGAAGCAATAATCCAAGAGTAATTTTCTACTGCTATTACTAACCTTCTAATAGGAGCTCATGCGTGATAATTAGGCCTCTCAAATATATTTTGGAGAGTGTATTTTTTTTTCTAGCCAGTTCTCTTTTTTTTTGTATTTTATTTGGTAACTTCTGAAAATATCTTACTGCTTAAAAGAACAGTTTTTAAACCAAATCCTTTGTGATTAGTAATGCACAGCTAAAGACATTCGGAGCATTAAACACCCCTGTATGTGAAATCCCTGGAGTTTTGCTAAAGTATGGCTTAAAATTACAACAAAATTACAGAGCTGGAAGAAGAATCATAGCTGCATAGAAGAAAGCTAGTACAATTCTTTACATGTCTGTTTAATAAAGAATCTTTCAGTTCTCAGTTTAAAAAATAAAAGTAAAGGTTCATTAAATTTGGTGCCATAATATTTGCTACATTTACTGAAGAAAAACGTGAAGTCAATACCCAAGGCTGCAGCATGTTCAGAAAACAAAATAATTGAATTGATATTGTTTCGTTTTTGACAAGGTCTCCCATGGGAAGGGATATTACTTGGCTGTAGCAGTAATGGTTCTCTATCTAGGCGAAGAACTATTATGTTAAATTAAAACCTCTCTCTATTTATCAAACAGCCAAAACTAATAAACACAACTATGGCATTAAGAGTAAAGTGCTACTAGACTATTACTTCCTTCACCAGAGTATCATTTATAATTCAATTTAGACAAAGTGTCTGCTCCTCAGGGATGTGGAGATGTGGTATTGACACAAGAGGCTTTTACAATTTGGGCACAGGAATCAAATTGTTTTGTAGTTACTATGGTTGGAAACAATTTCTACTGGAAAAACAACCCCATAAAATAATTTCAGAAGATTTTAAGGAATAGATCATTAAAAAGAACATGTAAAGTATTGTTTATAACAAGTAATGCTAATTGGAAGACATATCCATAAAGTAAAGGGATTTTAAAAAGAAAAAACCATGAAAAACATGAACCTGAGCAACTCTTGCTCTTGGGGTCTTTTTTTTTTTCATTTAACTACCTATCAAAAAATTGGTTTTTTTGGTAGCTAGGGATTTAGCACTAGGAACTTGGTGTGTCCTTCAGTATAGTATTTTAATGCAGGCCAGGTTCTTCAATTTTAAATTTATAAGGAAGTCCCTCAAATTGATATTCCTGTACTCTGTGGAGCAGAGTACAAGTACAGAAGTACAAGGTACCATTCAAAATTCATGCAACAGGTTGCATGATAGAAAGTCTTAAAAAGGCAGACCAAAATTTGAATTTGTAGCCATTTTGAAACATCAAATAGTGTATTTTTAAAAAATCCTGCCATGAAGGTAAGGCAGTTTCTTTGGGAGACTGCCAGACACCCCAGTAATGTCTATATATAATACACCCATGCATAAGCAAAACAAGGAATAGAAAATCTGATACACCAACCACTGCCAGCCAGTTATGACCAGTGGAATTCAGCAAACGTAGACAATTTAATTTCAATGCCTAGTGGGAATTCTATTAAAGCAATTAGAGAAAATTCTGAACATAGTCCAAATCATGCGTGTCTCTATTTCATTTTATTTTCTTTAAGAGCCGTCAGCATTCTTGGCCTCTGAAAATATAGGTAGTAAGTCTCCTGAAAACTTTTAGGCAGGGTTATAACTTTGTTCACATAATGGTGACATTGAAGTGAGTGAGGCTACTTGCAAGAGGGAAGTTATATATGTGTTTAAACGTTTGCAGGGTCTCATGCTAAGTGCTTGGAACAGAAAGTTCTTCCATAGCCTGCCCAAACCCTAACCCTAAATACAGCTGTTCCTTTCCAGCAAAGTGTGGAGGCAAAGACTGATCAGCCTTGAGGCACAGAGGAATTCAGGGGCACAGTTGCAGACCTGTTCAGGGTGAAGTAGATGGGGCTGAGAGACTCCAGTCAGCAGGGAAGTTTAGTGATTTCTTAGGAACAGTCTGCTTTTGAATGTCTGATTGTTATTATGATATAGGTGGAAATTAAGGGGAATAAACCTCTTGTAAACATATATGGGGCTGCAGCCATGGCTATGACATCACAGGCAGCCAATGGAGTAACTAACTCCATTTTGGTCCATCAACTTCTCCAGCCATTTAAAAAATTTTATTATTCTACCACATGAATCTGGACTGCAGCCACTCACCATAAGACAGACTGGACTAATAAATCTTTGGCACGTATAACCACCATGTTTAATATAAAACAACCCCTACACTTTTTTTAATATGATTTATAAAACAGAACATGAAGCTACCTACACGGTCTTTTCTAGCTACAGCAGATACTGTTATTTATCGTACATTTAATTACTAACAGCAATTCAGTCATGCTACCTGACCTTAAGGCCTTTTGATTACCTGATCCAACATATTTCACATGATAAAAATGTCAGGCTGGGAGAAACCCACCAGTCTGGTTTTCTGTGAAATCTAATTATAAACAGCAATGTGAGAAAAAGGTTACCAGTTTAAATAGTCAAGGCAGTTATTCATTGGGTAAGAGTTTGTTTTGATTGAAATGATAGCCGAGAGGGCACCGTGCAGCCTGGTAGGACACTATGAATAGTGCAGCCTCGTCTCACCCACACTCATTTTGGCTGCTCAGCTTGAACTCGGGAAGCTCAGCTAGGCCTCTGGGAGCAACTCGGTGCCATGGCATAAGTACGTCCCTCTCCCTCTACAGCCTCCATCTCCAGCCTTTGCGGAGCCAGGAGTTGGACTCGATGATCCTCGTGGGTCCATTCCAGCTCAGGATATTCTATGATTCTCTGATTATGAGAAAGAGGAGCCAGTGAATCCATTCGTGGGAATGGGCTCAGCCCTTGCCTTAACTCCTAACGCAGACAGTGGTGCCTTAAATGCTCTGTTAAACTGTAGATGTTGAGATGGAAGCTGGCGTGACCTGTGTTAAAATAGACCCTGTAGATGGCTGGGAAAACTGACAGGGTGAAATCCTGGCCTGTTGCAGGTAAAGTTCTCATTGATACCATAAGTTTAGGAATTTGTCTCAGTCTAAGAATTTTGGAATGCTTTCCTGTGCCTTGCACCTTTGTCTTGCCCCATTTTTCTGTTTCGGTCAAGGTAGGAAGGCTCACAAGCACAGCGGATGAAAGGAAGGAGCATCTGCTTGTGGGAAACTCTCCTATACTGCCAATGACAATAATAATAACAACAGTGGCAGTAGTAATGACAATTTCTCCCATCTTTGTGGTGACTAAGAGCTTTAGAGGGAAACGTGGATGATACTGTGTCTGTACAAGGCAGGTCTTGCATAAACAAAATTAAAAGATAAAGAATCTTAGAAAAATATAATTTCCTGAGTGTGTTGTTTTAAGGTATATGACATCATGCCTTAGAATAAAGATGAGAGATGCATTTTAATATATTCATTGTATGACTTTTCATCTGAACAGAATTTGATTTTGCTGCCTGTTATGTTGTATAAAACTGGAAAGAATAATCACCTAATATGATGGGTATTAATTCTGTAGTTATAAATCAATGCATTATAATTTTTCTCCTGGGAAATGAGTAAACACATTTTTTTGTATATTATAATATGCCACACATTATGGGTCTAAGTATGCTCTAACCTACACCAATACCTTCTGTAGTACACTAGCTTTTCCCAGTCTTTGTTTTTTGTGGGATAGCAGATGAACCAAGATGACCTCATGCTACAGCTTTGCTTCTCTGAAAAAAGGAAGCTGTCAACAACATAGGAAAAGTCTCGTAACCACAGGAAACAAAATGTTCACAGGAGCTGGGCTAAGGCTATGGAACTTGCTGCCAGACAAAATAAGAATGACCAGCACATGGGCCACTCGAAACACTCAATGCAATAACCCAATTATTCAGAGTAGCTTTCCCTTGATAGTCCTTTCAAGCATCCTTAGACTAAGTGCTCTTTTGGTTGTAAGATGATGAAAAGCTCAAAAATGTTCAGAGGTTAAAAAAAATGGCATGCTCACACATAATTTCCCTGGAAAATGGCTAGACATTACAGCAACAGTCTGATACAATCCTGGATAAATAGATGGTTACTAAAAAAATAAATAGAGCAGATAATTTCTTCCTGTCTGTAGGAGTGGCAGGCAGCACTTTGAAACATTTTTAAAGCCGTACATGATCTCTCAAGCCCATTATAATCCATTTATACATATTATTTATTAACTCTCCAGAAAATATGAATCAAATGCGCATTGGGCAGTAAATTGTGTGTCTGCAGTAATTTCATGTCATGTGTTTCTCCTAAAAAATGCTGTATAATGGCATGCACAGAAATTGAGTACACACCTGCAGTTGGTGATCTCCTATACCTTTAATTTTTCATACCTCTGGTACAGTTGTGTGCAAAACCCCAAAGTTCCAATTCAGTTTAAACTATAACAACTTAATTGAATTTAATGACCAACAGGAATATTTCCATGTATGTATGTTTTATGCTTCATGCCAATCTTCAGCAATGTTCACTGAAGCACTGACTTGCGATGAAGATTGTCCCTCAAAAAATGTGTTGAAATAAACAATCAGTTTAAAAGACTCTTTTCCATTTCCCAAACTGTCTTGTGGAAACAGCTGCTAAAAGTATTCAGATAAAGACTGCTGTCATGATCACTGTGTGCTTGATATTAGAGAGTGGAAGAGGGCTAAATCTTCCCAAGAGATGGTTTTTCTTGAAATAGTCTAAACACAGGAATATCTGATTTCACTCATTCCATCGAGTGTGGAAGATGTGCTGCAAGATGTGCCTGGTATTTGGACGTTAGTATGGGGTTAGGCTAACTCTCCTTCTTCCTGAGTCACATACCAAAATCTTAGTGTGATCAAAAGCCCCAGAAGATGCAGACTCCCTGTGGAGGGGAATGGGAGGTCCTGGAGTGATTCATGGACGGTAGCTGACAAAGCTCCCAGAGGACTCATTAATTTATGGTGGAGCAGGTCTAGCTCATGCCAGCCGTGTTGCTGGATCCCTGAGCAGCCCATTGATTTTGGCTTTAGCAGCTGCTGCTGGCTCTTTTCCTTCCGTGGCCAGACATTTGAATTCCTCCTCCTTTTTTTGCCAGCACAGTCTTCTGACTGGCTGTGTGATTCAGCTGTTGACTTGAGCTACTGCTTAACCATTTCTGCAGGGCCATGCTTGGTGTATCTGCAGTTCAAGAAGGGTGTAGGCTACTCCTGTGCAACTGATGAACCTGTTAGGTTTATGTCTATTTATATCTATTTTTATTATTCTCATTTATTCTCTATTCCATGTTCTATATTATATAATTATTATATATTATCTCTTATAGATACCTATTTGTATCTATTCCAAGACAGATAGGAATCCAGCCAACAAAATGGTCATGTACTTTGGCCTGTGAGGAAAAAATAAGTATATTCCTTTCCTATAAACTAACTGATTGGGCTTTTTGTTGTGACCAACAAGAATATAACTAGAGCTGCACAAATCAATTTTCTCAAGACCAAAGGAAGCTGGCAGGGAACCCTGGAAAGCCACTTCTGATCTGTGCAAAGCTGAACAAACCCCAGCACTGAAGAACTTGAAGGCGAATGGTACATAATTCTGTGGTAGTCTAGACCTGGAAAGAAAGAAGGAATTGAAGTTAAAAAAAATCAACTCTGACATAAACAGTGTAAAAGCATGACTTTTAAATAAGTAATGTCTCAGTTTATTTGCTTATATACATTTTCATATATCTATTTATATATTCTTTCCATATATACAAACACACACATTTAGAGAGAGAGAGAGGGAGAGAAAGAGTGAGAGAGAGACTAATCTAAAATACCTTTGAGGATGGAAAGCTTGCTCAGTGGTGGTAGAAGCAGACAGGCAGTCTCCAACTGCTGGCTCTACTTAAAATAAGAAATCTTCAAAAGATACAGTGATGTGAGGCAGTACGAAATATCAAGGGGAAAACGTAAGTGGGTGAGTAGACATGATATGTTTTCCAATTTGCTGGCCAACAGACTACCTGAGGAGAGATCCCTAGCGAAAGGATCCTTAAATATTTTGTGCACCTCCTTCTTTCAGGAGGGGAGGCACGGGGACCTGAGGCTGAGTGGAGCCTTTAAGAGACTCACCTTCAACCTGACCTGCCTTTTCCCTGCCTTCAGGCAATAAAACAGAAGAGTACAAGTGAGCCAGAGCTTGAAATCTGGAGACTCTTAGGCGCTGCATAAGGATGGGAGAAACGACTGCTAATGACACAATTATCACTCCCAGTCACAGGAGATAATCCTTTGTTTAACTTTTAAAAGCTGATGCTTTGTGTTGCTCCCCCCCCCAAAAGGAAACAAATTAATAACTCACCCATTCAGGCCTGTATTGTAAAAACTCCAGTGTGATTAAGCAATGCTTACAGAATAAAAATGGTGAACTAAAGAAAAACGGATGGTTTAATAGCCAGGGACAATGTTTCAGCTCCTAAGACTCCCTGTGGTAATACCAAGCCTAGAGGAGAGAAAGTGGTTTTTGACATCAGCAGTTCCTGAAACAGCTTGTGCAAAGCAGAAACACATAAAGAGAATTTAAGATAAAGAGAATATAGACATCACACAGCTGCACACACACACACACAAAAGCGTTTCCAGCTATTTCAGACTCGGAAATGAAGTGCTCTGTCTCTAAAGGTGTTAAAATGCAGCGTGAAGCAAAAAGGTAATGCGAGGCAAAATTAAATGAAAGGGAGAGGCTTTTCTGAGCATTGGCTGTAAAATCTGAACACTAAAAATACTCTGTTATCTTTTCCAAATCTTTCATAATTACAAGAATGCAAGCAGCTAATTTTAAAGTTAACTTAATGAAGTCAACTTGAATAACCACATTTAAGGAATCAAATCTCAGTATTATCTATCAATGTCTGAAGTAGAGACTTTTTATTTAAATGGTGGTTTAGATTAATGGGCCTCTGATAAGTTGAAGGGGTAACAACGGCAGATCTGTGCAACTGTGGTAGTGATAAGGCATTATCTGTAAGAACAAGGTGATAAAGATTTCCAGTCAGATTGATGTAGACTAAACTGATGTGACAATTTAACATTAAGACTTTTCACTTGGTATGTTCTAGGTCTTATCCACTCTACTTTGAAAGGTGTAATAGCAGAAAAGAGACATAAAGCACTGGGTTTGCTATGGGCACTGTGGGAATACTAGCAAAGCTGCTGTGGCTAGTGCTGGAATCTAAAGGCACACTTTACCACAGGATGGCTTTTAAATGGGCAAATTTGTCCTGGTTTTACTGTTACTGGCACCCAGGCTAGCTGAGTTAAAACTCAGCTATGTTGGTTCTGTGCATGGGTGTTAGAATGATGCCTTTGCTGGCTGCACAGTAATGGATTTGAGATGAGGACAAGCCCTTTCTCTCTGCTGTGTGTGCACATATAGGCAGGAATGAATATCTGTTTCTGTAGTGCACAGCAGGTGTGTTTGTGGCACTGTTTCTTTATCAGATATCTGTTTGTAATTAGGATTCCTTGCATCATAACAATTTTAAATATGTTAAAAAAACCCAACCACACAAACAAAACATCCCTCAAAAAATCACAGCCCAAACCCAAGCAAACTACCAAAATTGGATAGAAGCTGATAGAAGTGATGAATGTGCTGCTCAATGTATAGCTGCTGACTGTGTAGTCTTTGGTTTTTTGGTGAGGACAATTATCCACTACAGTGAAGCTTTATTTAAAGACTTTTAACTCAGATTTCTGGAAACTGAGTGGTATTTAAAGCTTGGAATCCTTCTCAGTGATTTATTGTAATGTAACATTTGCTGCAATAAACTATGCCCTCAATTAGACCTGAGCAACTCCATTAACTTTAATTATATCATGGTTGTAACTGAGAGTATAATTTGGCCCTCTGGGAATAGAATATACAATTAAAGCTCCACAGGGCAAAACAGGCAGAAGAAATTTGCCCTTCAGCTGGAGCTGTCAGGGAAATTATAGGCTGTTTTGGTTATTCTCTCCAACCTTAACAAATCCTATTAATGACATAGTTGCAGTGTGTAGTTTGCAATGTATGGTGGTTGGTAGAACAAATACTGTTTATGCTTTTTCTCTTGGTATCTTGCAGGTGAACAGAGATCAGGAATTTAAGCTCTTGGACACTGACTTTTTGCTCAGGAAATAGGAGAGCAGGAGCTGAGTGAACAAGATGAGTGCCTTTGCAGCCCTACAGAAATTGTCAGTCGTGGTTCAGGACCAAGCCCAGCCAGAGGATGTGGAGGGCTCGGAATCGAGGGACTAAGAAATAATATGTGCTTATTTGACATAACCCCATAGTAACAAGCTGTTGTGTTGCAGAGGGGAAAGCAAACAAAGAGCCGTAGGCAGATCTCTGTGATAAGAACGAACCAGTTTTTCATCCCAAGTGCTGCAGCAGAAAGCAAAGAGCTGACAGTGTTATTAAGCTATATTGATAGCCTGTTCAAGTCCTTTCAAAGTGACTGAGAAAAATTAGCTTAGCTTGTAAGAATAAAGAAAGAAGTATTTCTGTCTTGCATTTCTTATTTCCAAAGAGAGATGCCAGAGGGAACTTTTAGCCAGTATCCAGGGTTATTTTCATGTTTGCTTTTGGTTTGCCTTCCCAAGATAAATGGGTTTGTTTGTCAGTGTTCACATCTGGTGGATTTTGAGGGCTTGAAATCAGTGCAATATAAACCATGAGGGCATTGGAAGTTGAAGTCCCCATGGAAAGGCTACAGAGCAGTTGGGGACCATCACAAAAAGCAAGCCAAAAGTGCTCGGGCTATGTTAAACCCTAAATGACTATGCCCAGAAGACATCAAAGCCCATGGTGTCCCTGCAGGCTTGGCACTTGAGTTTCATAGTGCTTTCCATGGTAACCTCAGCTCAGTCTCAGTCCATGTGTCCCTAAGTTCTTGCAGTTTTCATGTCAGAAAATTCCTCAGGGAAAGGATCTTTGTGTCTGATTTTTGACAACTGGCACTGTCAGCTCAGGCAGGTCCACGCAGTTGCCCCCATTGCCTAATCTACACTCTCTACATCCAGATCCCACTGACATGCATTTACAAAGGAGTGTGATAAAGAGTTTCCTTCTGTGCCCAAACATAGCAGCCTGGCTACTTCAGGAGCAAAATGTTTTCAGTGTTGGTACCCAACTCCTGTACTGAAAGTATTTTGTACTTTCTTTGTCAAGAAAGGAACTACTTTCCACACCCGTGGAGTTTGTGTGTACCTACCACCCTTGAGTTTAAGGCTCTCTTCAAATAAGTTCCAAGTTTAGCTGAAGTCCTGCTAAAATGATTATCAAAATTCAGGTTCTTGTGCTGTCCTGTTTTCAGTCTTCTATGACTCAGCCAAATGTACTTCGCTACTTGTATCCGAGACTCAGAGAGTTCTGAAGAGTCAGATTGGCTTTTAAGTGTGTTTAGATCTCAGCCTAAGACATGAGAGGAAGCCTAAAACGATGAGAAGGCTGAAGAAAGTAACATCTAAGTTACAGAAAAACCTCACAAACCCATCTAAAATGTGAATAGCTCAACTATATAGAAAACGTATGTGGCATTGGAAGCAATAGGGGAAAAAGATTTATTTAGGAGTAGAACTTCCATCCATTGGCTTAAATTACGTGACGGAAAGGAAATAACGGGAAAAGAGAAAATTTTGATGAGGAAAAGAAAAACTTCTTAAAATTTGTGAGTCTATGGAAACTTTTCAGTTACTATATTTAACAGGATTGGCCTGAAAATTTGTAGTGAAAAGGAGCATTTGTAAAATTTGAAATGAGCTGTAGAAGTAGCCCTGTGCTAAATAAACACTTAGGAAATCCAGGCTGCATTTTTTTTTTTTTTGCTGGAGTAAGACCCAATTTATTTCTCTTTTCATTCCATTCTTCTTCCAATTTTAAAAAACTTTTAATCAATGCATAAAGAAAAAGCACAACAGGCATATTCAATACCCTTGCCTTTTAAACCAAGTAAATAATTTCCTGCAACATGTGCATTTTTTTATATTCTTAATAGAATATCTGAATGAGGAACTTGTCATTACTAACTTCTCTTGCTTCCTTTCACAGCACTGCATCTCTTGGTGAGGACCAACACAGAATAACTGTGCACTGGTACAGAACAAGAGAAGTGGAGAATGGTTTAAGTATGCCTTTTAATTGCAATTTATACCCTCTAGTTCATGTGTTGAAAGGGAAAGAGGTTTCTTTATGCTGCTTGTAATACTGTGAGGCTGACTACTCCAAACTGAAGTGGAAAACTGAAAGAAACCCCACAAACTTCGTAATTAGGGTAGGAATGGTTAATAGCATTTTGTGGATGGGGTTCTTCACTGTCTTGCTCTTGCTGTCTGTGTGAAATGCTGTAAAAGTGTAAGGGGTTGTGTCCCCTCTGTATAAATGACTGTCCAAGCTGAAAGCACTGGCTGTTTGCATGTTGTAACCTCAGTGGCATCGTGAGGTAACCTGGAGCTGGGAGTGTTTGGGTGCGCAGGAGGCTTTCCCCAGCCTTGCAGGAGACAGGGAAACCATGGCTAAAATGAGCAAATGCTGAATGCTGCTTGCACAGCACTCTTTGTGAAAGAGCAGTGGTTAAAGACAAGACTGGACACAGCCTTGTAGAGCCAGGTCAAGGAATATTTGATAGAAGAAATGTCTCTAGCAGTGTTGTGTGGCCTTGTGATTCTTGTCTTAATTGTGGCCTTTGCTGATTTGAAAGTCCCATGCTAGATGTTTGATAGCCACTGCTAGACTGATTATCATAGAATCATGGAATATTTTGGGTTGGAAGGAACCTTAAATATTATCTAATTCCAGCCCCCCTGCCATGGACACCTTTCACAAGACCAGGTTGCTCAGAGCTCCATTCAACCTGACTTTATCACTTCCAGGGATGGGGCAACTTCTCTGGGCAACCTGTGCCACTGCCTCACCACCCTCGCGGTAAACAACTTCTGTATATCTAACCTAAATTTTCCTTCTCTCAGTTTGAAGCCATCCCCCCTTGTCCCATCACTAAAGTTCCTGACGAGGAGTCCCTCTCCCACTTCCCTTTAGGCTCCCTTCTGATACTGGAATGTTACTCTGAGGTCTCCACGCGATCATCTCTAGGCTCAACAGCCCCAACTTTCTCAGCCTGTCCTCACAGGGCAGGTGCTCCAGTCCTCATCAACCTTGTGGCCCTCCTCTGGACTTGTTCCAACAGTTCCATGTTCTTCTTATGTTGGGGACACTAGACCTGTACTCAGTGCTCCAGGTGGGGTCTAACCAGAGCAATATGTAAGACTTTTAAGAAAGAGACTCACTACTGTAGATATACTCTAGATGTGTTTAAAAACCCGAACAAAATCCAGAAAACAAGACCCAAATCCTTTCTGAAATAAAGTGTTGAAAGTGATCCTTTCAAACAGTGTTAGAAAGAATTTCTCCCTCTAAATGTTCAAAAGTTTACCTATTTTAAAATATATAATGAGAGATAAGCTCCTGTGAAAGTGAATACTCTTTCTTTTCCTTGGAAATTTATCTTTGTTCTTTTTTAATGACATTTTGTCCAGGTTAATGGTATCCTTGCAAGAGAGCGGTGTGCGTGTTCTTCAACATGGGTGGGGAGTCAGATTGCCAATTATTTAAATGAAACAGCGGTTGAATTAGCAGGTTAGATGAAAACCAGATTATCATAATACATAAATTACATGACCACTTCAGAGTGCGTGACACTGAATAGCTGTTTGGATCTGCTATCAGGTTCTGAGACGTTTTGTGTAAAATGCTGATTTGTGCTTGGCTGCTGACTGCAATGCTTGCACATGGGGCAAGGAGAGGAACACCTACTCCTCCCCTGCTCAGAGCACTGTGCTTCTAATTCTGTGGTCTTTTCTTGGATGTGACACCTAGAGTGGGGCAGATTACGTTTCCAGTTAATGATCTGCAGAAAGAAATGCAGTGCTTTTTTGGCCAGTCTCCTTTCTGATGCTTACCAACTCTATACACGAAACTGGGACAAGAATTTAACCTACTCTTTGCCATCCATCAAAAAAACATGAATTGCATCTATTGAGGGTAGGAAGATTTGACAGGGGAAAAAAGGAAATGGTAGAAATTGTAGACCAGCCAGGTGCAAGCTGGCTGCCTAAATGAATGCGACTCATGCCTAAGTGGGCATAAGAGTTTCTCTACAGACATATTGGGTGGTCAGACCCTCACCTGAATTATATGGCTCAGAATCAGAAATATCTCCATTTTCGTCCCTGAATTTACTCCAGATTCATGGAAGTGCAACTGAGATAAAATAATAATTATAGACTCTCAGGATCTTTCTTATTTCAGGGCAGCCAGGAGCCGGGACATGGGTTGGCTCATGTTGGAAAATGAGCCTGTGCTAGTAGCCTGGGCTGGTTAACAGCAATGAAAGGGCCCTGTGCTGATTTAATTAACTGGCTCATTACTAAGAGAACTTAAAGGCTCTGTCTAGGTGGAGCAGCAAATGTGATCTGTATGAAGTCTTGAGGCAAGGTTTGTTAATTATTTTTCCCGTGGAAATCATGTTGACTGGCAGGTGGCTTGTGCTCAACTCTCATCCTAACATGGATCCTGGGCAGAGTGGAGTCAGGATACATCTGGAACCAGGAGATGGTGAGTGATTCCAGGTCCTATACTTCAGACACAGTCTTAGACCTTCAGGAACTTCATTTTCTAATATCAGGCTTGTGATGTTGCTTTTGGCCTCCAAAAGTCTGTTTTTGGCTTTGTCAGGTTTAGCAGCTCTCCTCTGCCGTGTGCATATGCTGTAATTCTTTCGACTTGCTAATTCAGACCAGCTGATAAAGAGGAATTTTTTGAGCATAGCCTTGTCACTAGGGGTGGAAGCTACTATTCATGTATTGAACTTCTCCTCTAAGGATGCTCATTTGATTTTAATTCTCTTAAAACATGTAAAAATGTAAGAAGGGCCTTGTTGGATCACATTAGTGGAGAAAGAAATTCTGTTTAGGATGGTCATGTGAGCATCTGAAGACCATCCCTCTGCTGTCAACATTCACAGTTGTTGGACTAGGAATGCTATGGGATACATCCATGCCATATGTTCAATTGTAGCACTATTCCTTCTTGTATTTGTTAGCACAGAATATTTCAATTATGGTTTGAAATTTGACTAGATGGATCACAGTAAGTGTAGGTGTTGTTTGGAATATGCTCTTTCATTCTTAAATTCTATGCAAATTTCTTAGTTTTGTGTTATAATTGTGTATTTCAGCACTTTATTTGGACTCTGAGAACTCACCAAATATCTCATACTCGATTATAGTTCTCTATATAGTTAGCAAAATGCAATTGAGCTGCACTGTTGGCATGGTTGGGCAACTGTGCCTTTCCCATCTCTTCCTTTTTCTCCTGTGTAACAGTGCCAAGGCTTTCCTTTAGGTTTATCAGCTGTGTTTCCTGTGGTTCTCTCTCTCTACAGAGTCAAGTGTTGCCTCTAGTGAAAGATTTGGGAAGGGGGAAAAAAGATTGACAGTTTAGAGTCCCTGAAATGGTGAGAGCCCAGAGCCTGTATAAAGTTTCTCTCTGTGGTGCTTTGTTTATTCACGACAATTTGTCTTCTCCCATAAGCATCTCCAAATGGGTGCCTGCAGTGTGTTTTGTGCATCAGGTTTTGTTTGTCTGTAGCACTGACTTGTTGCTTTTTTAAACAGAGAGGGAAACTTCAGGAACACTTATTGCTGTATGTACACAGGCTGATTTTTGCAAGCTTTCTGATTCTTCAACCCTGCAGCTTTCTACTCCTCTAAGTAGAGATGAGCTTGATTATTTAGTTGAGGCATTTGCTTTCTTATGATTTCATCTTTTGGACCACAGGCAGCCTCAAGCAGCAAGGCAAAACAGCTTGTTATAATTTGACTGTTTTATCTCCCAGAGGAAGAGTGTTGTCCATCATCAAAAATAACAGTACTGGACTTATTCCAATCCAAAATGTAGCACTACTCCTGAATGAATGTTGAAAAAGAATAACAGAAACAATTTTTTCAGGAACACTTCTAGTGTCACAAGGAAAACTGCGTACCATGGACATCAGATAGATTAAAACCTGAAGTGTTTCAAAATAGTTTGCAGAGAAAATTAATGCAACAGTTACTTAAGCTTGTTTAATGAATAGTTCACAGGGCACACGGCATTGCAAGGAAAGAAAAGAAGCACTAATGCATTAAATTGTCTTGGGAGGTAGATTTTGATAAAGAACCTCAAGCTCTGGCACAGAAATAAAGGTTGAGGGATAAAAACAGAGCCAAATAAAAAGGAAGGAAGGAAGGAAGGAAGGAAGGATGGATCTGTCGAGAAGAACTGTGGTTTAACACTAAAACTGGCAGTCTCTCTAAAGGAGGAAAAAACAATGGAAAAATTATGAAGAGAGAACATTTGTGAAATAGGAATAAGAACCAGGATTGTTGTGGGAGGGTAAAGGGGATTGATAAGTATTTGAAAGTGTCTGTATGAATGCAAGATGCATGATGAAAGAAACAAAGAGATTAGGCATACGTAAAAAGTATTGGCATCATTAATGGAACTGGAACTGAGAGGGGAAGCAAAAAAATGTATAAATAAGGGATAAATTGTATAAGATAACTATAGATCATGCAGAAGGGAAGAGATGGGAGAGAAGTTTTGGAAATAAATAAAACAGAGGATTACAGAAGAACATGTAAATTGGTTGGAAAAACGCATGCGTGCTTAGAAAGTTTGCTTAGCTTTAGTTCCCACTGTCTGTAAGGATGGTTTTCCAGTTTTTTAATGGGTTTCTGGGACATCTAAATAGGATGGCTCAGAGAATGCTTTTCTCTATAGAAGAGATATCTCAGAAAAACTGCAGCCATCCTCTCAAGTGCAGTGGTATTTGTGATCCAACAGCCCTGTCCTTTGTGTCTGCTGAACTCCCCAGGGGGTTGTGGCATCACCAGTTTGTCAGAGGGCAGGTGAGTGACTCATAAATAGCATATCACTGACTGCTGAAGTTTTTGGTGAGGAGCACACAAATGGGAAAAACCTGGGGGCCATCATGCATCATGAGAGCTGAAGTTCAGCTGAGGCCTTTAACAGGATAAAAAGGACATGAGGGTTTTTATCATGGTGCTTCTGTGGCGTTTTTTCAGTATCCTGGTAGCATACTGCTGTGATAGTATTTCAGAATGAAAGTGGTTTTTCTTCTCAAGTAGTTTGTTTTTAGAAAATACTGAAGCAAGTATTAAAAAAAACCCAGTGAAAATTGCTTGGAACAAAATACAGATAAATGTATGAGCATGCAGTCAAATCTAATTGTAAGCAACTCCTTCTTTTAGAAAGGATGTTTAAAGTTGATTAAGCATAACTGACAGCCGAGCTGTGTTGAATCCTCCCTACTTCAAGGTAAAGTAATTTAGTTTAAAAGCTTTTCTTGAATCTGATTTTAAAGCAGAAAGGGGTGAAAGTTCCAGACAATATTCGAAGAGCTGGACCTGAATTGTCACTGAAGGATTTATTATTTTGTGTGGAGCACCATGCAAATGCACTTTTGGACATGGTTTTAAGTCTAAGCTCTCCATCTGGTCCTTAGCTTCCTGTTCCAACTGAAACCCCCCTAATCCTGTCCCTTAGCCATGTCTTCAGACTTGGAGGAATTGCCCTGTACTGTGCTCTGAGTATTTACCTTCTCGGTCATCAGTGGTGCACAGACTTTCCCACTCCTTATTCCCCCTGTCTCTGCCTCCAGCCCTGATGTGGCCTTGTCTCATCTTCTTCATGCTCAGTTTTGTAACGTTTGCAGTTCTGCTGTTTCTGACTGAATAACTGGAATTTGGCTTGGTGGGGTTTTTTAGTTTATGTTCATCTTCCATGCCTGTGGCTTTGCACCGTCAGCTAGGCAGTGCAGCTTACTCTTTGTCTGCAGTTACAAAGGCTTCTTTGGTTAAGAGGTTAAGGGAATACTTGGTATTCATGTGATATTTTTCTCAGTGTACTTTGGAATATGTAACATGAATTTAAAAAAATTCCAAAATTCTCTGATTGCTAAGGCTGCAACAATCATTGTAATACTTGCCATTTTTTATTTTTAAAAGTGAAATAGGCATAATTGTGGTAGATGCCACGTCCTTTTGCCAAGAGAAATTACAAACAGTGTTCTCATCTTTTTCTCTCATTTTTTTCTCTTCCAAGAAGCCATATTTAGCAAATTGTTTGAGCATTACGTCTCAAACAAGGTTTTTACCTTTTATAGGTGTTAGCTTTTCTAGTTAGACACTGTTTTCTGGGGGATTTCAGCTGCTGGAGAATGTTTCAGGTTTTAAGCATAACAAAACAAAGACATGTTTTCTATATCTTGAGAATACTGTAACTCCCTAACAATTTTAAAATAATTGTTGCACCTCATATTTTCAAGTCACTGGCAGGAACAATAATCTTCTACAGCTTAGTACACTCTATTAAAAATGAGTAATATACATATTGATCATAATGCTTCTCTTAGCTGATGAGGCATCTCTTGGGGATGAAACCACAGCACCATATGGCTTTAATGTACTCAATATAGTTCTCCAAATAACCGCTATAAATTATATTTCAGAATTATGCTGGGCAGCAATAGATTTAGTCTTCCAAACTGTCAATAATACATCATGACTGTAGGTAAGAAATTCATTATTCACAGGATGCAGTATTTAAATAATTAACAGCTAACCAATCCGTTTTGTGGCTGTGGTTTGCGACACTTGGAATTACACTAACTTTAACATTCCTTGATAAAACTGGGTGAGTAATGCACCCAGATAATTGAAACTGATACAGGAAGCAGAAAGCATTTCTCTAGCAATGTAGCTAATGTAATGCAATACAGTTTCCTCAAAAAGAATGAGATCCAGCATCTTATTGCAATTTTAAATGTAAATTTTAAATGGAAACATTCTTCTGAATATGAAAGTAGTTTACTTCCCAGTTCTGGCAAAGGGTGGTGTAATAAATAGCTGAATTCAAATTTAAGGCAAAGCTAAAGGCACGGTGTGGTTTGCCAGGATTATGTTATACAATTTTTGTCAAATGTTTATTTGTCAACAAGTTAAATCATTAAAACAAATAAATTTCAATCCCTATCTGGAACAAAACCCACTCCATGAAATAAGCAGTATTACCTGTTAAACACTAACAGCAGTATTGTTGTTTCTGACATTACCAGCTGGCAGAGACCACAGTGGCCTTTTAAAATCTAAACCCAGAGGGAATAATTCAGAGACCGAGTCATCAAATTTGGAATACATGCCATATCTGGGCTCAAAGATCAATTCCTGCCAACACTGACTCTGCTCTTCCTTGTTCAGAAGGTAAGGAAACTGGGTAAGTAAACATGCAAACATCTTCCTCGTGATTAAAGATCCCATGGCATTTTATTAGAGTAGAAGTTCAGCATTTTGATGAACTGGCCAAAATCTGCTCTCCTCCAACCTTTTTAACAGTCCTTTTTGTGCACATTTTCAGCATGGCTGGAGCTGATGCTGCAGATGCTGCCTTCCAGGGCTGGCCTGACAACAAAAATTCAGGGGATTGTCCTGGTTTAGTGTGGGATAGAGTCCGTTTTATTCCTAGTGCTGTGTTTTGGATTTAGCAGGAGAATGGCGTTGGTAGCACATTGGTGATTTGGTTGTTGCTAAGTCAAGGACGTGTCCCATGCTCTGCCAGCCAGCAGCTACACAGGGGCTTGGGAGGGAGCATACCCAGGAGAGATGACCTCAGCTGGTCAAAGGGCTATTCCATGGGCTATCCCATACCATAGATCATCATGCTCACTATGTAGACTGGGGGAGTTTGTTGGAAGTTGCTGATCAGTGCTTGGGGATGGATTGGGCATCAGTCAGCAGGTGGTGGGTGAGTGTACTGTGAATCGCTTGTCTGCCTTGGGTTTTGTTCCTCTCTTTCTTATCTCCCTTTTCATTACTATTGTTATGATTATTATTAACTCAATTGCAATTATTAAACTTTGTTTTTCTCAACCTGTGTGTTTTACTTTTTTCTCCTCCCCATCACACCAGGGGAGGGGTGGGAGTGAGCAGGTGGCTACATGGTACTTAGTTGCCAGCTGGGCTTAAACCACAACAGGGATAAAAACAAATGAAGAGAAAAGATGAAACTCATGCAGAACATTTTTTTTTCCTTCCAGGAATGCCACAGAGGCCTTGGCAGTTTTCCACTGGGAGTGCAGGAGTCACTGTGTTAGTATAATCACTAGCCCAAATAACAAATATAATTATGCATTTGGAGCTGGATTTCCACAAGGTAGGTGGCTTCTGCAGTCGGCAGTCAGCTGTGCTCAGATTTTCTCTTCAGACTCTTTTTTAAAATTTTATTTGAATAACTATTTTGGGGGGTCAGAGAGAGAAAGTGCAACCAGTAGAGTTATGTTTCAGACATTACATAGATTGTCAATCATCATTTTCTCACAGGTGTAAGATTCAACTGTGGCTGCTGTCAGAAACGTGAGCCTCGGAGATTTGCTGAACTCATCCAAATAACAAGGTCTCCAAGGTCTTAGTAACTTGAATAGAAAATCTAATTGCATATAGATTTAAGAAGCAGAACGAGATACAGTCAATTTGGATTAAAGCATGCTATGGTTGTCTTGACAGGGATTTTAGTTGGAGTTGTATGTGATGGATGAGAAGGACTATGAGACTCTGTCATAAAGGTTTAAGCAGAAGGTGATTGTGGGTTTCCTTTCCCAGTAGGTCCCTTTTCTTGGTGGAATTACAAAGATGCAAGCAAATACCTAATGCAGGCATTTAAAGATGAATGTCCCACTTCTGCTTTTCAAATATTTCACAAGTACGGTACACAACCCTTGCACAGGGCCTTTGTATCAGTGAAGAACTATAAAATAACATGTGACTAAGTTCAGGTGTAAAGGGAAAGTTGTCTCTTTCCCTTCTCATTGCCATCCTTGTTGCAACTTTGTTTTCCTCAGACTATTCAGTGTCATAGCAGCAAAGAGTGGAAGCCCTCTGATGGTGCTGTCAGTGATTTAATTGTTTCTTTCTGCAGGCTGCCAATTTCTGCAATATTGAAACAGAGGTACTGGCAGCCCATTATTATTATGGAACAAATTTTGGAATTGCACCTTGAGGTGGAGAGGAAAACATGAATCCATGTGAATTCGTGAAGGGAATATAAGTTTCCCCACCCTCCCCCTCAGTGAATTTTATACCTCTCACATGATGTAAACCAAACATGCACCTATTCATTTTCTGGCTCTTGCTTATGGCGGCTTTTTAAAATATAAAATAATGTTTTAGAAATCCATATGCATGTGTGTTGGGTGGTAGAATTGCATTAGAACAGAAATACAATGCTAAAAATAAATTATCCTTGTTCTACACATGGTCACAATCAGTATTCTCCAACTTTGCCCTCTCTAATGTTACAGTACTTGTTGTAGCAGGGTATTTAAAGTAAGTTTATAGTGTATAAATGTCATGCATTTGATGCTATGATCTGTGCTAGCTACCCTCATGGATAGTTTACTGTCTCTCCCTCCTGATATATCAAACAGATTGTGGATGATTTGAGGCATTCAAGACTTGCTTAGCAAACCCCTGGAAAACTGCAAGTTTTACTAGTTTAATGGTGTACAGACCTCTGTCTCCTCACCAACGAAACAATATTTTACAACATCCAGGATTCATGAGATCACACATATTTTCCCCGAAACTGATGAATTACAGGTTACCTCTTTCAGTTGGAGACCAGAAGTGAAGAAGAGAACCAGATCCAAATGGCACAAAAGGTAAGAAGTAGTAAGCATTGGCAGTCATCACTTGGCAGGCGTAATGGTAAGCTGTGGCTGCTGTCAGGAAGGTGTGCCTCAAAGATTTGCTGAGCTCATGCAAATAACACTTCAAGGACTCAGCAAGTTGAAGTAGAGGTCTAATTACACAGATGTGAGGAAACTGAGATAGAATCAGGTATGTTCACTTGAGTAAATTTGGATTCAGGCACACTTTGGTCACTGCTGCTTCTCTGATGGTCACATCTGTTATCTGTGTTAGTGGGAAGAGCTGGACTACCTGAGTGTCTGTGCCATGGGCTGGTTTTAACTTACTTTTACCAATTTCTATTCATTTTCCTTGTTAGGCTTCATGGTCAGAAGAGCTATCATTGCCCCAATCCTCACAAACTCTGTGTCTGGGCTAGTGCTGTTCGTAGCATGCCATACCCTCCTGGTCTCCCATCATCCACAGTCCTCCTGGCCTACATTTTTCCCTTTTTTTTCCATGGCAGCCAGGACAGGAAGGTCAGGGAGGTGATGCACCCTAGGTTTTCCCCTAGTGTGAAGTCAGGAAATGGTTCTGGCTGGGTATTAATGATCATACGTTAGTCATAGCCAAAGGAATCATCCTTTTCTCACTCAAAGTGCTCCTAAAAAAGTTCCCTTTGTCCCATGGTAACAGCAATCTGAAGAACTATTAAGCAGCAAATGCACGCAACCGTGCACAAAACCAGTCTGAATGATCCCATCCCACAGATTCCTGGTGCGTTCTGGCTCCTCAGAGTCTGGCTGATAGAGCTTACAGCCCAGACTGTCTCTGTGCTTTTGCAGTGAGGAGAACACTTTTAGGACTAATAAAGGATGAGCAAATGAATAATCCATGTATTGCAGTTATGTAAAGGACAAATGTACTGAATATAAGTCATTTGGGTAGTGTTTGGTATACAAATCCAAAATTCTTTCCCACCTTTTTCTCTTCATAGATCTTTTTTTTTTGCCTGAGGTACTGCTAATTGCCTCTTCTATGCAGGAATATCTACTAATCTAATTAAAGCTACTGGTAATTTGCATTACATTTGGCACCAGAAATATGAATGTATTTACTTAAAACTTGTGTTGTGGGAATCAATTACCAGCAGTTTTCAGAAGAGTGTCAAAAACTCACTTGCTATTTTTGACAAAATGACCATGCCTCAAAGTTTTTGGTGATTTCTATGCTTTCTTTATCTCTCTCTCCCTAATTTATCTGTACATTTCACAGACTTGTGCCACTGAACATTCTGAGCTACTAGCATTAATGATAACTATCATCACACTGAATTAGGCTCCGAATGCGCAAAAACTTTCAAGTGTGAACAAAATGGGGCAATGTTTGAATAGGAATTTGTGGACTGCTATAGCACAGGGTTTTCCCAAAACAAGAACAAAAATTTCTCCCAAGCTATTTTTTTTTTCACATGACATATGAAATTGGGAGAGTATGATTTGTGCCTGTGTATTACAACAAGGCCCTGGACACCCAGACCTTTGGCATTGGCTCTAGTTTGAGCAGGTGATTAGACTACATGAATTCCTGAGGACCCTTCCAGATTAAACTGCTCTAAGAATCACGAGTTACTCAGTTAGCTTCATGCATTTAAAAAGTCCTCCAAAGAGATTTGCTTACTATGCTCTTTGTAAGAAACAAATCAAACAAAAGAAATAACATAGGGCTTAAAAAAAATAATTAATGTGATTCCAGCACAATAAGGCTGTAATCTTTTTATTTAACACTAGAACATGGGTGAAATCACCTCTTGAGTAGAACTTTGCAATTCCTTACAGTAATACTTCATGATACTTAATAGGGAGGAAGTGAAAGAAAATGCTGTATGCACTTCAAACTGCCAGGATATTTCTTGTATTATAATTATCTACTATGCAATTTGGCAACATGGACACCATTAGTTTTCAAAGTACTGTTGAGGGACTTTTAATAACTTCTAGGAGCTAGGGTTCAAAGATTTGAGTTTCTTCTACAGCCTTGGTCCTGTTGTTTGCATCGTGCAAGTGCCTTAGTTCAGTAGTAACTCAGACAGACAAGAACTACCAGCATGATTTCCTTCAGCACATGCACTCAGTTTTCCTTGGAGGATCTCCTATTTAAATTCAGACTTGGCTCACTGCTTAACTTGGGAGGTCTGACTGACTCATGAGGCAAAATGACGTGGCTACAAGCCACTATATTTGTTTGGGGTCCGTGTATTTGGAGTCACCTTCTGTTAATCATACATATTTGATTATGGTTCATTGGGCACTTGAAGAACATCAGCTGGCAGAGCAGTCGTTTGAGGGCCTTCTTTATTACTTTCTTGCCTGTGAACTTCCACCTCCTCCCAAAAGTCATGGGTCTTCTTGAGAGGGTTCTAAGTGATTTCAGGGAGCCAGACTGCCTACAGAAGGGGTGGATGTGCATGCTTTTTGGAGACTGTGATGGAATTGTGCCTGCTGCAGTGCTCCTCAAACAATTCCTCTGGTGACATGCCTCTGAATGAATTCTGACATGTCTAAGCATCAGTTTCTTATATTAACCAGTGAAGCAGGCAATGTGCTATAAATTGTTGCTCATTCCTGTCAGGCATACAAGTGCTTTGGCTGCTTGAAATGAGATTTTTGCTTGGCAAGAAAGGTATTTAAAATTTGTTGTTCTGTGAATAATTTCATGAGGATTCACCTTCTAAAAGTTCCTGCTGAAGAGAAGCCTTTTAGGCCATTGAACATATGTGCTCCATTAATGTCTGCATGTGGAGAGCAGGTTAAGCACACAAAGAATTTCCTGGGTGAGTGTCAAATAAGTCTTTAAGTGTAGAGATGAGTGTGAATTTAGATTTTGGACACTTACAATTAGAAAGAACACTTGGATATTTGGCTATGAAACACAGAAGACAAAAGAGAACTGGGAGGTGTCTAGGATCTTCAGGAGATTGGTTTGCTGGCCTTTTTTTTTGAGATTTTCTTTTTTCCCTAAAATCAACTTCCATTTATTACATGAAGTCCAAAGATGACACTGATCATCTTCATCTTTTTTGTGGCAAGCTTAAAAGAGAGGGCTTCAGGTGTTCTGGGGCAGACACTGCATCATTTTCAGGAAGAGAAGCTTTTCTGGGAGATGCATGGGAAAGTTCACTGCTCTGAATTAAGGAAAGTTGTTCTGACATACGTTTCCTGAACCTTTGGGAGGAGTTAGCAAGAAAATGTGATAGGAACAATCTTTCTCAAAAGGAGCTCATGGCTGAAGACCATGCCCACACATGTTGCATAATTTCTGGTTGGCTTTTCTTTGTGTGGTTATGTGCAAAAGTGCTATGGCTGTGGGAGAAGTGTCTTGATTCTGAAAATCCACTCTGACATTAATGATGAATAGTAAAGACTGCTGTGTTGCACTTTGCACGTTAATCAGTCTTTGTGTTCCTTTATGTCTTGCACCATGTGTACCCTGCGACTTGGCTGGGGTGGAAGACTGTAACTGGCAACACTTACCCTGATTGTTCTTAATGTGATCAAACAGTAACGTGGTTTGACAGAAATTTTATAAACCATCATGTCGTAAAACAAAACCAGCAGAAACTAGCTCGAGCAAAGAAGGTGTGTTCAAAAAGAAAAAAAGTTAATTAAAAGCACATGAAACTGCCCATCTGTGCAATTGTTGTACATTTTCAGTGTATGAAGGCAAATAAATACCATAAACCTTTTGTACAGTCAATTTGAACATCTCAAAAGAAGTTTCTTTGAAAGTTAAGAAGCAAACTGCAGCAAGTGCTCTATAATTCACACTGTGAATCCGCTGGTGGTAGTCAAGGAAGGATTTGTCAGGCAATATTTACCTTGTCCTTTCTCCTTTTATATCTCTAAGAGCTGTCTCTTACACATCCTTGGCCTTTGCTTATTTGGTTTTTTGTGTCAGCACATGTGAGTTACAACATGAAAAAAGGAAAGTTTTAAAAACTCAAGGGACCAGGGGGTGAGATACACATCACCATTTTGCACTAAAGAGGATGGGATGTCATATTGGAAATGTTTTATTTGCAACATGAATACCCGCCCCCATCCTTAATAAGTATTTATCCCCATCATAAAAAGTGTAAATCATCAGAACCAGACAGTTCAGGGATTCAAGAAAACCTATTTTAGCAAAATCAGGGTTTCTGTGTTCCAGGTCTATGAAAGGAAAATAAGGGAAAGAAACAAGGAGAAAACACAAACATTCTGGCAAGCGAACCTGAGTCACAAAAGTGACAAGATGAAGAAGTGTCTGTAATAAATCAGGGTTCTGATAATCCAAAAGGAATTGTGAAAAACTGTAAGTGCAGGGTTACTGGAATAAAATCAGATGCCCTAGCACAAGTTAATTAATCAGGAAAACATATATAAAAGGCATAAAGCAATGGTTCTAGAAATATATCAGAAGTTAGTCGGAGGTAGTGGGAGTAAAAAAAAAAAAATGTCAGATCTAATATTTCTTGCAGATACTTATTGAGGGAAATAATATAGGATACAGAGTAGGGTCATAAGACCTTTTTCTTGACTTTATCAGCAAAGATTAGTGTGTCCCAATGGTTAATGCAGTGATATTAATGAGGAGCAAGAGGGGAAGAGCCAAAATGTCGGCCACAGGTATGGATGATAATAAATGATGCAAAGTATCTCCCACCTGGATATCTATGGACAGCTATGCATATAATTAAGCTTTTGAACAAGCCATAATGAGAGACCATAGGATTTTACCCCCTGGAGATTTTTCAGAGGATCAGTATGTGTGAAGGATGAGCGACATACACCTCACGGTATTCCTGAGCTAAGGAAAGGACTGGTTGAATCCTTGGCATTTCTGTGAGTCTGTGGCAGTGAAAGATCATTTGGCACTTCTATGCTTTTGTTTGCCAAATTCTACATGCAGTTCGTGTCGTGTCTGTGTTGTTTATTTTTCCTACTAATGTCTGCAGCAAATGCAGGTTGAGCTGTGATCCCTGTGACTTTTTCACTGCAGGGTCACAGGTGCACTGTCCTACAGGTAACCACTGTCAGTGCTCTGAGCAGAGCTGGCAGCTGTCATTCATCCCTGTGCCATGAAAGTCAGATAAAAGCTGCAGGGGGTCTGCTTTGAAAACTGAGATCACACAAATGCTTTAAAATGAGTAGAAAATTCATTCTCTGCAGGCTTTCATTTGTACCTCTGTTGTTCTTGATAATGTGTCAAATTTGTCTTTTTAATTTAAGTAGGTCAGTGGCTACATTTGGTGACATTAATTCACACTTTCTGACTCACATTTTCACTAAGTTACAAAGTCCAAAATCAACTGCTTACATGCTTTATTTATAAACACAAGCAAAATGAATTCTCTTTCCATGTGCAAGTGTTTTATTTGTGTCTTTCCACCGGGCTTGGGCACTAACTTCTTCCTTACATTCATGTAGTGAAATCAATTCATTCATTTCAAACCTTTTCCCAAATAATTCCCTCTTCGTCCTCTCAAAGCATTTAAGAAGCAACCGAATATTTGCCATCAGTGTCTTTTGATATTTTTAGTTAACTGATCTGGTCAAACTTATGGATGATTATTTCCTCCAGGATAATTGTTGAAGTTCCTATGTTAAATGATTTTTTCTGGCTAAACGCACTGAGTCTGTGACTCCAGAAGATAGAACTCTCACGTGGAAAGCTAAGCACAAGGTATAATTTCAAAACTGCAAATAAGCGGATCAGAATAATCTTTAAACAGTTTTATCTGATGTCTCTTGAGGCAGGAGAGAGTCATTGATACTGGAGAGGGCAGAGATGCTGGAAGAAACTTATTTAAGCCAACCTTCAAATCTGTGTGACTGAAGATCCCGAGTCATGAGAAGGAAAAGGTGAAAGGGGAGGGGTGGGAGCAGGAAGGTCAGTGAGGCTGAGCAGAGAGGATTGTAGGGCAAATACAGATCTTATAAGCTATGGTCAATGTTTACTTTGGCATTATTAGCCTTGAATTATTGTGATTTGGTCAGGCACGACTCCCCACATCAGTTGGGTGGTATGTGCATGTATGATTTAAGAGACTGGAAAACAATTTTTCACAGCATTTGTTTGGAAGGACAATCTGTAAAGACAAACTCAATGCAGTGTTGGCAATACAGAAGGGATTTATGGGAACAGAAATGATTTAAGGGAATGTGGATGCAAATAGCAACAGGAAGGTCAAAACTAATAAAAGCTAACAGGGTTGAGGGCTAGATAAAGAGAAAAGCTAAGATATTTGGATTGCTGTTATATGTATGTATACCCTGTCAGTTTTAAAGTTTGTTAACTCAAATTGGCCTTGGTGCTGCCCACCTTGAGTTTCTGTGTAGAATTTATAAATACAAGCACCATGTTCCTTTGTCATGGTCCTTGAAGCACATGGCAGCACAAATGGCCATGGCAGTCCTTTATAAGTTTTATGGCTTTTTGTTTGTGGCTGCAAGCATGCAGCACACACAGTAAAAACAGATACATCAAAACAAAACAGTGCAAAAAAAAAAAAACTCTGTTGAAATTCATGTGAACTTTGGGGAGAAACATGAATTCAAGCTAAACCAAATGTTTAAGTTTGCTCTGCTTCAAATAAATAAAATAACCCAGTGGGACTACATCCCTGTAGTGAGACACAAACTTTACCTGCCAGTGATTTGAGGCAGATGTAGGCTCAGCTGGCTTGGCTGCAGTATGATGTGAAAGAAACACAAGCTTTTCAGGGTTTTATAGCTGGAGTTTTGCTGAGTGCAGCTGCTCCCTCAGCATATTATTAACTCAAAAACATGTTCATTTAAAAAAAAAAAAAAGAAGAAGAAGAAAAAGATTCCTGGCACTTCTTTATCATGCAGGGGATCTCTTGGGCTATTCTGAGGGGATGTATTTGAAAATTGCTGTGGAGGATGTGATGCACTAAGATTAGTATAAACAAAATGGAATCTAAATAATTGTAGTGAGGGTAAAAAAGAAAATGAAATGGGAAATACTAGACTTGTATCCATCTGGAGGTTTCCTTAATAGGCACCCAGGAGCCTATCAGGGACTCACATCCATCACAAGAAACTTATTAAAAAAACTCATCACCCCTCTTCTCCCTTTATTTTATTTCTGTAGTGGCTGCATAGTTTCTAAAGAGATGAATAATACTGTGATGGCAATAGTTTTGTAGAATCACATGATAATTGAATGTAAGGCTTGAAAATGCCTGCTGAGGTCTCTCCTGCCCCAGTGGGAGAATCAAGTACGTCTGTGTCTCTTAACACATTTGTCTTCAGGGCTTCCAGTGATGGAGGGCCTGTGCTTTCCCTGGGCCTGCCTGATAGCTTTATTAGCCTTCCCCCAGTGCATAACTTATCTTTACTGTTGAAGTTTAATTCCATAACTTTATGTCTGTTTACTCCAAATGGTTTTAGAGCTGTTCTCATTTCTGTTATTTGAACACCACTGTCACCTTCTTCCTGTTTTCTCTTAATTAAGTAGCTTCAGCCCTTCCTTTCTCCTTCCTCTCTCTCTCTCCCATCTCCTCATCTCCTTCCCCTTGTTTTATCACTTATTCTCATTCTTGCCACCCCTTTTCAGAACTCTGTCTAAATGAACTTTGTTCCCAGTTTGGTGTTTCCAGGGCAGGCGTCCAGAAGCCTCCTGGCACAGTCACAGGAAGGGCTCCATCTCCAGTCTTTCACAGGCAATATTGTAAAACACATCCCGATGCGATGCCTGCCTCTTTGCATGGAACACAGCTTTGATTTACGTTCAGCTTGTGATCCATGGTGCTCCTTAAAACCTCTTAACAGCTGCTGCTTAGTCATTCCTCATTCTGGCTTTGTGCATACAATTTTCCTGATCTAAGATCAGCATTTTGCACCTGACTTTATTTGTTACTAAGCAATTCTGTAATTATCTAGGTTCATACTGAATTTTTATCACATCCCAACAGACTAACAGTTCCTTCCAACTTAATATTTTCTGAATGCTTAGAAAGATTTACTGGAAGTACAGGTTTCCTTCTACTGAGGTTATACTAAATGCTTTACTAGACACTGACTGTTGTGGACTGGGAGAAATTTGGAAAATGCTATTTCAGGATGATTATTGGGTTTAGCTCAAAAATGTACTGTCTGGGACAAATCTGTATGGAGGAAGGTGCTATACTGATAATATCAGCGGGTATGGGTTTGGAATTGGCTTTGCCTCAAGAATCATATTCCAGACTGCTGTTACAAAGTTTTCTAGGGGCAAAGGGACATGTATACGTACTCTGTCTTAAGAGATCTGTGATGTGAAAAATAAGTTTATATGCTACCTACTTGTTCTGTGTTTATTTATTTGACATGGAACAGAATAGGGCTCTGGCCTTATTCCACTGTAGTACATGAGCATGTAATGAAAAGAGTAGGAAAAGGTGTGGTTTTACTGAATCAGTCATTCTTCTGAGAGAACACTCTGAGTGTTGTGGTACACTACAGCACATTGTAACATGCAGTGCCTTTCAAATTTACATAAACTAAAGTATTATATCAGAAAGCAAGCCTATTTTCTCTACTATTTCTACCATTTTTATAAAAAAACCCCAGTCTGGCATATTTAAATAATTAAAAGACCCTAAACTGACAAAAACATCTTGAAATATTCCAGAACAGATATTCTGATAGGATTTTCCATGTCACTCTTTTAATGAAGACCGTTGATTTCCCGATGGACTAATGAAGCACTCTTGGGATAATGTTGTGGCTCTTGCAGAATTTTCTGTCGTGGTTTTCTCTACATTTGCTGGTAAGCTGAATATCACTTGGAAAAAGCAGTTGTCTCTGGAGTGCCCCTATGCTATGCCATAGGTAGGATAGGAAAGATGAGGTTTAGGGCTTCACTTTCTTTTAATTTTCCTAAGCAACCTTGTCATCCTTTTGTCCTGTCCATCATTTCTCTTGTAGGACTGTTCAGTGATATATTTTTCTGTCTCAAATGAGAAAATATCCTAAACCTGAGCACTAAGCAGTCTTTGATGTTTCCTGGCAGCCCCTGACGGTTCTACCTTTATAAACACTCATGCATTTATCTGTTGCTAGTGTACTGCATTAAAACTTACCAAATATTACATGCATGTTATGTTGACACATTTTGTGCAAGCTACACATCCAAGGGTGTATTACTGTGTTCTTACAGGAAGGGATAATAAAGTTAGAACAAGTGTCATCCCGCTTTGGGGATTTACAGGATACAGTTCAGCTGATTTCATTCAGTCTAACATAACCCACACTGTTCTCTCACATGAAACACCTATTTAATACCAGAATCCACACACCTGCTTTCTAAACCAGCTTCATTCACTGTTTGATTTATTGATCCATTTAGTGGGTTTTCAGACCTAAAAAATAGCCTCAGATAATCATTTCACTCCCTCTTTTCCCCTGGGACAGCAAAGGTCAGTTTCTGTTGTAAGCTCTTAACTCCAATCTAGAATTAGCTGGAGATCATTAGCACTCAATATAAATTCAGTAGCAAGCCTGGAATGTGCTGGTAGTCCAGCTGGGCTTAAACAGGACTTCCATCCTGAAAGTGGAGGTACCTCCACCTCAGCTGTTTTTGTGTCAGAATTATCTGATGCTATTTTTGCTGCTGTAACTTAGAGATATCCACATAAAGTTGAGACTACTGGTTGCTTNCCAAAATAAAAAAGTACCATTGCCTCATGAAAGTCACCCATGGTGTAGTTTCACTGTCTTATATGCCTGTGCAGACACCACTTGTACCTGTGCTTTGGAGGTGAATGATGACATGAGAGCCTTATCTTTGAGATGTTTTTGTCAGCATGAGAAGCCACTAAATCAATGAATAGAGTGGCAGATCCTCAGAAATCTACAATTCCTCTTAGTGACTCAGAAAAGGTTCTTGGCTTTTCCTGGCTAACCATCTGAATTTTTCAGATAACGGCATTCCCTTCTGGTTAATTTTTTTTCTTCCTCTTAACAAGTGATAGCTATTAATCTAATGTTGCTTTCTAGGTATTCTGCTTACTTCATATAGTCCTGTTTTCTGGGAATTATCCTCTTCTTATTGATCATCAGTGCTTTAAAATGCACTCTTAAAATAAATACAGTAAAGATTATTTAAATGTATGAAAGAAAATAAGAAAAATAAACTCTACAGATGAAACTGAGTTTCCTTAAAACCTAAGTGAATTAGTGGACCAATGCAATTTTAGGGACTTGAAGGAAATGAAATGGTTGTAAAACCTCTGCTGCCACCCAAAAGGGTGACATGCAGTCACCCATACAGGGTCTCCTCACAGGACACAAGAAAGGCTCACTGAAGGCAATTGGAAGCAAGAACAGTTCTCCCAGCCTCGGGTTTTTTTTACTGTTTGCCTGTCTGTGAGAGAGATAAGAAAGAGATGAAAGAATCTGATGGAGGAGCTGCTAAAGGGACAGGAGACAAGAGCTTGGTCTAACATGGAGAAGGTGTCCCTGAGGAAACAGCTATTGGGAGTGTGTTTGGACTAAGAGAGGTTTGGAAAAGTGAGCAGAAAACTGTCTCTTGTTTCTTGATTTTACTCGTGCTCAAGAAAAGAACACCTTATGCATTTCTGTAAATAAATTAGGCAGCATCAGAGAACACCCACCACTTTCCCTCCGGAATGGAAACAGCCTGTTTCCAAATGTTGTTCAGCTTTTCCGACAAGTTCTGCCTACAATACCTGGTACATGTTCCCTCCTTCACTTTCCCTGTAGTGTGAGTGATTGCTACCATAAACTCAGGGCTGCTGCGAAAGTAAATCTTACTCCAGGCAGACGTTTCCTGTTGAAAGATGAAACCTTAGATTTTAGCAGTGCTTTTACTTTTCTGACCTAAAAATAAGTGGCTCAGAGAGTAGCTTAACCTTTTTTGATTATGGGGAGGGGAAAAGACAGCATGTTCTTTGAGACAAAACCTCATATTTTTTCTCAAAACTTCCAAAGACTTGTGGAATTATCTATATACCATTTGTGATGCCAATGGTAACCTATTTTTTAAAAAATTCCTGGTTTTTTTAATGCAAGTCAGCTTTTTCAGAATGCTGGCATCTGAGTAAGGTATAGCACTAGTAAATAGTTATTTGTTGTTTGCCATCATAATATTGCAATTTTTTGAGGATTTTAAAATTTCTTCTTGAATTTGAAAATGGCTTGGAAAAAATGGAATGGATAGGACTGAATTTTGAACTCAGAGGTGGTCTTGGACTGCAGTTTGTGTCAATTTAATTCCAAGATTTACCTGCAGATGGTATCTGCTGACTATTCCTTGGGTGTAATTAAATAAGAATCAATACGAATAATCTCATATTTGATTGTTCTCTCTTTCCCTGTTGATCAGTACAGAAGGCTCAGTGTGAGTATTTTATTTTATGGAAGTTCTACTCTGTTTAATCGGAAAATGGAAGGTATTTAAAAATAAGTATTTTTTCCCAGCATAAGAAATTTTTCCTCTGTATTGTCTGTTGATTTAGAGGCAACCCAAATACTGAAAAGTTTTGGCTGAAATCTGTTTTTTTGGCTGCAGTTTATGTGAGGGTTCCTTAAGAGAATTGTCTGTGCTCTGTGTGCTAGCGTAAATGTATTTTTTGGCCTTCAGAGAAGAATGGTGGCCTCCTCGTGAAGGTTCCCAGTAACTTGTATTTCATTGTCTAGGTGAGAACCTAATCCTTGGGAATGCAAACCAACCAAGAAAACACTGAGTACTAATATTCTTTTTATGTGAAACTGCTGGGTTTTTTTAATAAATAGCAGGAAATATAAATGCTTGGCAATGCTGGTCCTCAGAAGTAACTCTAAGAAACTTCATAACCTGTTTCAGAGTATGAAAGTTAGGTGTGACCTTAGAGAGAAGTGGTGATAGCAGTAGGAATACAATGTCCAAACAAATAACTTTGTTAGTGTGTTTTTTCAAGTCCTGCACGATAAATGGATCACACTGAAAAGCACTATGAGATGTGTCTTCAGAAGTGATGGGCAGACTTCTTCAAAGGCAGTTTCACAGATACATCCCAATTTAGAAAAGGTGACAATTTTACAGGTCAGAACACATATCTAGTGATATAAACCAGTGATATTTATGTGTGTCTGTGGCAGCCATGGGAACTGGTTGATTGGGGAGCACGCTCATACATAAAAACAATGTTTTATTCCTTCAGCAAGTATGATGAATTTTCCAACTTGGTGTTCCAGTAAGAAAGAATATGAAAGGGAAATTGTTTCACTGGCTGAGATCCTAAATATGGACAATTTCTTTGTAATCCTCCTTGAGAAACAAACTATTTATTTCATCATAGATGAACCTGAAAGAAGAGCAGTCCAAAAAGGCATAGTCCTCTAAAGTCTGTTCTCTCATAGCTTGAATGAGAGCACTGAGCTTTTGTGAATACTGACAAGCATAGCTGGGATTAGAATAAAGTAAAATATAATGGAAGTTCTTTGTGTACGGGAAAGTTTCCACAACAGAGAACGTAATTTGAAAGATATCCTTATAAAAATGAGTGTAATTTATGTATGGTTTGCAATATTCTGGACAAAGTAGTCATATTGGGAAAAAGCCTGAGATGATGCCTGTAAGTCTTTTTGACTGAAGATATGTTTTAAATCTGTTTAACTTGGTTAACTTAACTTGTCCCTGCCATGGGCAGGGACACATTCTACTTGAGCAAGCCTGATCTAGAGGAAGGTGTCCCTGCCCATGGCAGGGAGCCTGGAACTGGCTGATCTTTAAGGTCACTTCCAACCCAAACCATTCTGTGGTTCATTCTATGATTCAACATGACTTATAGTAAAATCATTTTTAGATATTATGACTCATTAAGAAAACTGATTTTGAAACATAATCACTGTGAAACTTGGAAGCAGAAAATGGAGTAAGACTGCAAGATTGCAACTCTGAAAATGTATTTTAAGTTTCCTGCACATAAATATATTTCACAGGGTCTCAAATATGTCCTGAAAATGTTCAAGACACTAAGATAAGTGTAATTTTAGGAAAGTGACATGAGAAGGGTCCTTCAGCATTAATTAACACAACTTGTCATAATTACACGAATAAACACTTCCAAAACACTTTTCGAGAGTGTCAAAGGTCTTCCCCTTTGTCACTGCTTATTGGAGATGCCAAAATATTAGCATGACACTGTAACAGTCCTGCAGTCTGCTTGGCCACACTGCTGATACATGAGAAATAACCTGAGGGGGATTTAGCGAGAGCAAACGGAATGACTGCTGTTCCCATGCGTTTATTTGATTTACTTTTAATAACTTAGCACATAAATCATTCAGACCCAGCTACTCAGATTTAATACTGAGCAACAGTAGCAACTCTAAAGATTTTTTTTTTTTTTCACTAAGCAAATGTTACTGAACACATATTCTGAGTTTACATTCTTTCTTCACTCAGGGATTGCTCACTTCAGAAATACTTTAAATTATAAATACAAATTAGACTACCTAGTACTATTTACTCTGCATAGTCATGATTTAAAATGTGATTGTATTCCAAAGGGCAACCTGGTATAAATATGGAAGATCTATATTTTTAAGCTTGTTTTAATTTTGGTTTAGTTTTTATTAGTAAAAGGATTGTTTAAAGTCTTTTTTTACCACGTCTCAAAAAGGCACATCTCCTTTTCCACTTCTCCCTTCCTCTTTCTCTCTTTGCCCTTTCCCTTTTCCCTTCCCTTTCCTCCTCATGCTTAACCTTGTGATTTTGTTTGCTTGGTTGGTGTGGTGGGTTGACCCTGAGCTGGACACCGGGTGCCCACCAAATCTGCTCTGTCACTTCCCTCCTCAGCTGGTCAGGGGAGAGAAAATATAAGGAAAAGCTCAGACTGAGCTGAAAGAGGGAAAATTGCCTTGTTTAAGTAGAAAAATTACAAGTAGCTGATTAGGAGAAACCCAAAATCTGGTGTATTCCACTTTTTTTAGAAAGAGCAGATCTATGCTTTAAATAGAAGGTCTGCTATTTTTGCACTGTATCAAGCAGTATCCACCATCAAACCTGGAATTTTGTGAAATTTCCTTGATCTCATGACATACCTGTTAAAGAGAGGGGCAGTACAGAGAAGTAATATTGGGACTCAATCATATCTGAATATATGCAAATTAAACTTGCATCAGGTTTTCTAACATCCCATAAAGGCACAGGGCAAGGCTGTTTCCTAAAAGCCTTTCTTGCCTCTTGAAAACATTACCATGCCTTGGACAAATCCATTCAGTTGTATTTCTATCATTAAGCACAAACCAAGAAAGAGCTTCTAGATCCAGAGTCATGGAGCAGTCCCTTCTTGAATCCAGATTGCTTTAGGATTAAAATTCTCTGTTCCACATTGGTCTTGAAGAGAGCTGGCTGGAAGACTCCAAAGTGGAGCGAGGGAATGAACTAAAAATTATGTGGACAACCAGAAGGTTCAGTACTCAGCAGAGACCTCTGGTCCTCTTTTCCTAAGCAGTAAAGGTAAAGATAATGATTTGTTAAGCAGCAAAGGTATGCCTTTGATTCCTGTCCCAAGCCGCCAAGGAAAATGTGGATCCTTCTAAATATATACCTGACACTCCCTACAAAGGGAGACTCAAGTTCAGCTTCCTCCACTTGTGTATTATTTTTAGCTCAAGTGAAATTAGTCCATCTGCTTATTTTACCAGGAATTTTTAAAAAGAGCCTTTCTTAAAAAAAAAAAAGTACTCTTTTGCCTTTTATAGTGAGCATACATTCATCCAGTCTCCATTTTTTCTTATTTTAAACTAAAACTAATTACATACCTTTTCCATATGTAAAAGAAACATATGCATTTTATTATATTTTCATATGGTTGAGGCAGTCTTTCTTCACAATATACTAAGGGATGAAAAAAGAAAGCAGTGGATGCTCTTTAGAGCTGCAGCCATCTTTATGAACCCTATTTATTAATTTCCTTTCCTTCTTTTCTCCAGGAGGCCTTGAAGGTGGCCAGGGTCATCGCAGCAGACTGAAAACTGATTTGAAGCCTCAGAGGAGGTAATAATACTTTCTCATTCCTCCCTTGTTTAATCCTGACAAACTAGCTGTAACTCTCTGCAGATTAGTAACATGCAATATGGCATGGTAGGACAGATCAGGTTTCAGTGTGTCCTTAAACTTCATTAAGGATCTTCCATTCCCATCTGATTAGAAAGATTTTTGTTTGGATCTGAGCTGCAGTAAAATCTGGGTCACTGGATTAATGGACAATAAGAAACAATTAATTTATAAATCCGCCAAGTGATGATAATGATGTGGAATGGAGTTTTTAGTCTGTAAGGATTTAGAGGATGCTGTTTTCCCTTTTTGTCTCTTGCTAAGGTAGAACACCCTTTGCTCATTCCAGTTTTGGAGACATTTTAACTGCCTAAATAACCAGCCATGCTTTCCCTTGCCCACATTTTGCATTTTCTTAGCTGAGTGTGTAAATCCTTTGGTGAGTATTTGTGAGCATAAGCAGTAAACCTCCCTCTGAAAGTGAGTGGCCAATTTTATGTGTTGAATGGGTAACCAAAACAATAATGTTTCTCTTCCACTTCACAAGAGGGAACAGAGGTTTTCCATTCAAGCCATTTTAATCATATCGCTATCATACTGTGCCCTTTATCTAGAACTAAATATCAGCCAAAGTTTACTTGAAAACGAGCCTGGGTTTTGCTAAAATAAGCTAATGAACCTTTGTGAACTTTCAAGACTGGGCTGAATTTCAACTTTGGAACAATACTTGAAGCCAGGTGAGTTTTACTGTAAATATTTCCACCGTGGTTCCAGCAACAATCTGAACTTGTTTAACTAGTTTAACTCAGTGCTTGTGTAACAGTGAGGACTGGATGACAGACTTTTTGTTATGAAAAAACCTGAAAAGTAAAAGCAGTGTTAATATGCTACTGGTGAAACTATGTGCTACATTTCTAAAAGTGCAGATTGAAATGTTAAATATAAATGTTCTGTTTCTTCATCTATACATATTCATATATAGGTACCAATAGAAAGAAAATGTCCTCAAATTTAGTTGCCTACCTAAAAAAATACTGAATCTTCTCTCCGTAGGTATATAGATTTATAAAATGTAAGACAAAATGAAAGTTAGTGGTTACACCATCTCAAACAAGTATTTCTTGTCTCTATAAACCCCTTCTTAAAGGGTTTGAACTTAAATATAACTCCTTACAGAAAGGATAGAGAATAAATGGGGGGATTCAGTGCAAGAACTAAATATCACCTCAGAAGCAACAGCAAATTGTGCATACTTCTGGTAAATGGATAAGAGCATAGAAATCTGTGTCCATACATAAATCCCCCTCTGTCTCTACCCTCCTACCCCAAAACCCAGTCCAAAACATTACTTGGTTTCATAAGCAGATGGAGCTAGCATGGAGGTGCCTTCACTCAGCAATGCAATTGCTTCAAGATGGACCACAGTGCTTGATAAAAATAAATAATGAATAAATAACAGTATATGCTGGACTCTTGATTAGCCTGAAACTTAGGGATTTATAGGGTGATCACCCATCATTTTTCTGAAAAGCATTTGAAGTTTGTTCCAAATAGTCAAAATGAAGTAAATACGCATAACCAGTTCCCTAATTTAAGATCTGTGATTATGGAGGCAAAAGACTGAATCAATATTGGGATAAGTACACTCATACTGTTGCAAAACTGGTGTGACTTGATGAAGAAACAGATAGTTATCAGAGTGACATCCACCTGGAGCTCTAACTAGGTGGTGGTGTTGTAGTACTCTAAGGGTTAATGTTTTGTGAGCTTCTTTTAATTGTTGAGTAAAGATTGTGTAAAAGTTTTCTTTTTATAGCATTAATCTGTAGATTAATGTTTCCTGTGTTTTAATGGCATGTTCCCCAGCCGCAGGTGAGCGGTATAAAAAATGTTTAATTAGAGTCAGTCATAGCCTGCTGGCAAGCAATGACCTTACCTTCAACCCAACACACTGGATAAAGAACTTGCAGTCTTTTTCATTCTCTGATGTAAGTTTTAAGCCTAAAAGGCATAAAGTGTATTTTTTTTTTTTTTTTTGCATATTCTGCTGATTGTTGACCATAATAACAAAACAGTAATTTCTGTATTTTCCAAGCAGTTTTTGTTATTTCCTGGTTGGAATTTACTGAGAGGGTTGTGTGTTTGTGGAAAGAGAGACGGAGACACAGAGGGCCGAAAGTTCAGCAGATTTTTCTGAGTTTTGGACTGCAGCTTCTGTTTTGTTGCCTGTACCTAAAAGCAAAACATTAGCTAGTCTAGCCTGGTTTTAATGTAACCACTGCACTTAAGGCTTCCTCTCACCACTGACTATTCCCTGAGGCGTTTATTAGTTCAGGCATGTATTCCATAAATTACACAGAGGGCACGATGCTGTGTTTCAGTTTATCCTCTAGATGTGCCTGCGTTTTTAATCTCTGTTGGACGAGGGAAGCAAGGGGTTTACTTCCCTTACCATGCACTTTCCTGTTCCCTAGGAAAGCTTCTCGTGCTGCAGCACAGAAAGGAAGAAAATATGTCTGCCATTATATGCTGATACAATTAAATACATGAGCTGGCTCACACTGACATGGCTTGGCTGCAAGTCAAGAAGGTACCCATAAAAAACCCTAAAATCTGTGTGTGCATGCATTCATGTGTGCCTGTGTATAAAAAATAACTGGGACATGCCAATTATTTTTCTCCTGGTTTTAAAATGGATTCCACGCTCTTATCACTGCCAAAATAAAAGAAAACAAACCAAGTGTTTCTTTCGATCCGTCTTGCAGTCTTTATCAGCTTGGTAAACATACACTGGGAAACCAAAGAGAAACTATCGGTGTTCTTTAGCAGAAAGAGGGAAACAAAACCAGACTTTCTGAGAGTTTATGAGAGCATGTAAAAAGATCATTTCCTGCCAAAGTCCCTAGCTATAACTGGAAGATCAAAATGTCCTGATTGGGAGATTGTGTTAGTCACAAAATATGATATACACGTTGCATTTTGGAGCTATCATCTACTTAACACTTACTGTTGCTGGACTGGGAAAAAACAGCACATATGTTGCTACCTTATTGAGTGTAGCAGTAATAATGAAAAGGGCAGAGGAGGTGGAGGGGAGAAGAAAGTAACTGCTGGAAGTAGCCAGCTTTGTGCTGAGAGGACAATGCTGGAGTGTGAGTGAAATTCCCTCCAGTTACCTCTGGCTCGACTCAGCCCCACTACCTATGAACTTCTGGCTCACTGACAGAAAAATAAGCCATGCACTGTTCTACTTATGCAGAGAATAAAACAGCTCAGCCTGCCAGTGCACACTGTTTTGCTCTACTGCCCTGGTGCCTCAGATACTTTTATTTTCCAGTTGCTAAACTCGGGAACAGGGTCTGGTGCAGCTCCTAGGTTATTTGCCAGCCTGTCAGAACTCTCTTGCAGATGCTGAGGGTGCAGTTATGTGTTTCAGTGCATGTATGATTAACCCAGGTATAATATCATCTCCTCAGAACACATGGAAATACTAAGTGTATAATAATGAGTAGGACAGGTTGAAAATAATACATCAAAGCTGTTCGTTAATGTAAAACTGTTCATTTCATGTTTTACTTGGAAATTCAATTATCTATGGAAAGAAACCCGAAGGTGCCCCAATGAAAAATCTGTCTGGGAGTGTGGATATGATGACTAGTGAAAACTACACTGGATTTTTTATGCACCTCTGTTCCCCTGTGGGCTAGGGCTCAGCCACCTCTCATGAAACACCAGGTTCAACAAGAGAAGGGATTGTAAAGCATCAAAAAAGAAGTTGCTTGATCGAGGACCCTAATCAAGACAGGATAATACAGTGACAAAAGGCATTTGTACCATGACCGTGGTAATATTTTCTCAAACCACTTTTTTTTTTTTAAGCCAATGTCATACTTTTAATTTTTAATGCAGTCAATTTTTAATAAAATCAAGAGTTTGGCTAAGAAACATGGATGAAAACATCTTACTTCTATAAAAAATATTCTCAGGAAAAGAATGTATTTCCTGACTTAATAGTAACCAACAAAGCAGAGCTTAATTTGTGTTAGAGTTTTAACTGGAAATACTGTTGTTTCTGCTCTGATGCATATAAATGTGATGGATTCCTACTGTGAGGAAGCGAGAAACTAGAGGGAGTAAGGGAGCTGCTGCATTAAATCAGCCCCATCTCTGTCATTACAGCTGCTGTTGTTTGGTGGTAGTCCACAAAGAAGCGTGTAATACTAAGGAAGCAAAAGAACCATGAGCTACATTGAGCGTGACGCTGATAAAAGCCAAACATTTTTAATATTACTTTCAAATCTATATTTATTTATGTTCATGTATCCTGCAGTAACTTTTTATTCTCAGGTTTTGGCTTCACATCTTCCCATGGAACTAATGTCTACAGCTGCATCTTGATGGTAGAAATAGATTTTAGTTTGTTTTCAATTTTTTTTTAAATTTTAGTTCCTGACTTGAATTTATCATACTTGTATTGTTGTTGATCTCATCCATCAGTGATTTGTGTGACAATTTCTCGGGGTCCACCTTGGATGTCATTTCCTCTATCTTTCTCTGCATGTATTTGCAAGTAGGTTAGTAAAATCCTTCCTTCTTTATGAAGAAAAGAGAGAAAGTAGAGGCTGAGAGGAGAGGGCAGCTCTGTCTCTATCTGCTTGGCATGTAAAGGGCAGCTTAAAAGATTGCCAGCCCTACAGCAAGATGTGGCTGGCTGGTAAAAGCTGTGGCAGCCTTCCTCAGCCAACCTACCTCGTTCTGCTTTCAGGCTGGGTTCAGCTTCCCATTTTACTTGGAAGACAGAAATGTGCTAAACTACAGGAGCCTTGAAAATCATTTTGTCAGAGATTCATGCATGCAGACTTCTCCTTTTGCTTGTAATACTGAGAGGACAATAGAAATGCTGACATTATAGAATCAGAGAATCATTCAGGTTGGAAAAGACCTTTAAGACCATCAAGTCCAACTGTTGTATCTGTTTTACTGTTTTTAACTGTTTAACCATTTTATCCTTGTGTAATCTCAGTTTTATATTTAAGGACGACCCCAGTATTAAGGAGCAGAACATAGGTTACAAAAGATTTGTTTCAATGCAAAAAACATCTTGAGAAATGTTCTTTGTGACCTATTGGTCACTCACAGTTACTCAAAGTGCAATTCTAAGCAGCAGAGTATATCTTCTTTACTTGTGTTCAGTACTGTACATTTTTACTTTCATGCCTTGTTTCTGTTAATCCAACTGAGATGTCCATTAATCTGGTATTCCTATTATCACTATGCTTTGAAACAGACCAGATTTCGACCAGAAATCATAACATGCATGTAAGTCTTCTCCCAGTTACGAAAAGAAAAAACCCAAAACACTTTTGGTGTCTGTAGGTCAACCATGTGTTCTATAAAACAAGGTTTTGTGTAGTTGAGACAAGTAAAAAACCATTTTTATTAATCCATTTAAAAGATAGTGGCTTTTTTATTCAACGTGCTTTTGATTCAAACCTGTGACTTAATGCCTTTCTTGACATTTTAGCACTAAGGAAGACAGTATATCTCTGTGTGAACTAAGGAGTGGCTGCAGACTATTTCAGATCATTTGGCTTCATGGCTGAAACGTCCACCTCTGCTTGCAGCAGAGGAGCAGGGTAGAAAAAGCTACTTAACTCTGGATTTTTCTGCTCCTGCAGCATTTCTTCATCATAGAAAGTACAGATTAAGAGTTTTGTTTGTAGGGCTCTGCGAAGACACTACAGATGTGCTCTGTGCTTCCCAGTGATCCTCCAGAGCCTGTACTGCTCCCTCTCTGCCAGCCCCTGTGGGGCCCTAGGGACCCTGGGGCCAAGGCAGCTGTGGTGATGGCATTGCCACAGAGCACCTGTGCATTTCCTCCTGAGAGTAAGCTGCTCCCCAGGTTCTGGTGGTAGAGTCTTGGGTGCTGGATTTGCTTGAATAGACTGCCAAAGGTGCAACTTATGGAATTATTTGGCTTGGAAGAGACCTTAAAGATCATCTTGTTCCAACCTCCCTTCTATGGCCAGGGATACTTTTCACTAGACCAGCTTGTTTAGATCCCCATCCAGTCTGGTCTGGAATGCTTCCAGGGATGGTACATCCACAACTTGTTTGGGCAACCTGTTTCTGTCTCACCACCCTCACAGTAAAGAATTTCTTCCTGATATCTAAGCTAAGTCTCTTTCAGGTTGAAGCCATTCCCTCTTGTCCTATCACTCCAGGCCCTTGTAAATAGTGTCTCTCCATCTTTCTTGTAGGCTCCCTGGTACTGGAAGGCTGCATTTAGGTCACCCCAAAGCCTTCACTTTTCCACACCGAACAACCCCAATTCTCTCAGCCTTTCCTCACAGGAGATGTGCTCCATCCCTCTAATTATCTTGATTGCCTCCTTGGACTTTCTCCAACAGGTCAGCAAAGATGGGGCTTGATACGCTTTGCTGTGAGTAATTTTGTAAAAGCTTTGTAATGATTTAACTATAGCAGGAATTTTTTTAAGCAGCAAAACATGGGACTAAATTCAGTGCAGGGTCTTCACATCTCTGTGTGGGTAATGGTTTTCCATGTCACATAAAAATGCTGCTGGCTGACAAAAGAGTAATTCTCTACACAACCTGACATAAATTTGCAAGATGGCTTTTTCGTAGAGGAAGGGTGGCCTCGTCTCAGCAGGATGTTGCTGAGATATTGCAATAATGTTGGTGTCTGACAGTTGTGGCATTTTTGGTAGAATCTGTATTTAGAATTTAGGGTGTGCAATATTGAGGTACTGTAGAAAGAATAATGTTGTGATTCTTTGAAAAATAGCCAGTATTTTCAGCAAATATTGAATTCCTTTATATTTTCAAGTGTCAAAAGTAACTTTTAAAGTACATTGTCGTAGTCCATGTTTTGGTGAGGCTTTTCCAAGTAACTGTGCATTTCATTATTTTAGAATTGAGGGGGTTTGCAAAACAGTTCCTAAATTTATTGAAACTTGTTTTTTGATTTGCTTACTTCTGTCATTGTTCAGTGTGCAGCGCACTGACAATTAACATTTGGCACTGCAAAGTGTGTCTGCCTGTATGATTATAGCTTCGGTACACTTATCGTGTAAATAGAGAGTTATAAAGACACATTCAGGGTGTTCCTATTCAAAATGTCTTCCAGGCAGTATGTGTTTCAGGTAGATAATTCCAAAAGAAAATTATGCCACCATACTAGAAGGGCACTAAAATATTGTCGTTCACTATCAACAGAGAATGTGTTCAATCCAGATGCTTTAACTAGAGGAAGGTACTTTGAAAATGAAAATGTTTGACATGGCGCTGTTTATTTTTGAGGGAAACGTCTCATTTTCCATTAGGTGATTGGAAACTGAGGGCTGTTATCGTTGCTGCTTTTATTTTATTCCCCAGCGATGACTGGGAGTCAGGAACCACACCTGCAGCAACGTGAGTGCTGAAATAGCAAGTGATGTTTATGGCCAAAGCTTCCTTCATTAGAGCCCTGCAGCCTAAGGAGCAGCCAGTCTGGTTGGCTGACAGAATGAACATCATCAAAACTATTAAAATTCCTCTTCAGCCAGCCAAGTGGATGTGTATTCCCACTTCATCCACACCCCAAATTTCCCTGTCTTTTTCCCGGACATCAGAAATGGATCTGTCAGCAGCATGGCCCAGCCACATCTGCACATAACAATGATTCAAATTAATAATAAAATGCACCTCAGTTGAGGTTTTCTCCCCAGTACAGGATTTTCTAGCACAGTTTTTCTCTTTAGTAGCTCATTTGACACTGGACGCCTGACCTCTGCTACCATAATAGCTGTTAGTGGAAACTTCACCTCATGCAACGATAAGATGGATTTTTGGCAGCTGTGAGAGATTATGAAGAGTAAGAACAATCTTAGCTGGAATCAGAAGAAAAGAAAGCATCTGTACCTTGAGAAACACTCAGCTGGTTTTCATTACACACCAAGCCTATATTTATTACAAAGACTAGCCAAGAGACAGAAAATGATCAGTCTCTGCACTCGGAGCCGGGAGACAGTGTCGGCTTGATAAATTCTTCTTTTCTTCTCGCTTGTATGACTACAAGTGACCAGAGCTGTTCAAAACTACTGGCTTTCTGTCTCACAGACCATCTTCTGAGAGTGCTCTTCATCATGTTTTTCTTTCAGTGTTGCCCCCTCGTCTCCAGCTGCCTTTCCCTTCTAAAATGGAAAGCAAAGGAGGTGAGAAAAAACAAGGGGGAAAAAATTACTTTTTTCTTTATACAGGAATTTTGCTACATCAGACATCAAATAAATTGAAAATTTCTTTAAAGTCTTTGTCACTAGAAACCTCTTTTCCTAAGCATGAGTAGATGGTGAGGAACATCTCAGACCTCAGAGATCAATTAAAATTCAGAATTTGAAGGCTCAGTCATTAAAAGCAAAAAGCAGAAAGCCCATGTTGAAGAGAGCCTTTAGTTGAACAAAAAAAAAAGGGAAGGAAAGAAAAGAGGAAAAATGTCAGTGAGTATAAGAAAAAAAGTTATTTATTTTTCTGTCTTCTATCCAAGCCTGGAAAACACCAGAGATTGAGCTGAGCTGTCACTAAAGATTAGGAGACAACAGCTACCAACCACAAAATGTTTGGATGTGTCACTAAAGGCACTGTGAAGGGAGCCAAGTGAGTCGAGTAAACAGAATGCTGTGGCAGAAAACTTTGATTTAGTTATAACTGAGTAAACATGGGGCTTAACTTCTGTAAACAAGTGTGGAGTTTTGCCACAGATCCTTTACATCTGAAGTGAGAATTAAATTATGCTAGGCAGAAGGGGAGGCCCTTCAGAATCTTTTTTTCTGCTGAAATTAATTTGTAAATTACAAGGGTGGGAGACAGGAGTTGTCTTTTTAGCTCTTCCAAAAAGGATGGGAGTTAGAAGCTTCCACTACTTGTTTGATCTGTTGCAGCTGCTCCTGGAGAAGCGTGTTCCCTTGAGATGGTAGGAGATGCTGTAATAGTATTTTCTACATTCTTCTGCAAAAACCTGGAAAGAAAGCACAATGCAACATGCCTGCCATCATCACAACCCTCTACTTCTTTTTTAAAACTGTCTGCTGAGGTTTTTGCACAAGGACTCTCTAATACAATGAAATTTGGATTGTATAGAAATCAGTATTGCTATTGTTGCTGGAGGTGCCAAAATTCAGTTCAGAATTTCAGGAATGATTTAAAACCAGCCTGTTCTTCAAGTGCCTGATGATGGTGTTTTAGATATGGGACTTCATCCATAGGACGTGATGCAGTGAATATGTAAGGTAGATATGGAGGGGTGATAGGCAGGGACAGAATTTTCTCTTGTACCACTGCAATTGAGTTCCTCTCTCCTCTCTAGGCATATTTATGTATAGGAAATATTAACTCCTGAGATTAATTAATTCTACCTGTCTTCTGCCTGTTCTGCCTGCTAAATGTCATGACCAGCTACCAAAGCTGAGAAGTTTAGCCTTCTGCTCGCATATAAGAATTTAAACCTGAAAACTTTATTTGTTTAATGGTTCCATGCTAAAAACATTGCAAATCACCAAACCTGATTTTAATATACTATTTTAGTCATGCTTCACAAAGGTTTTTTGTAATGTGAGCACTGAATGATGTAAAAGGTGACTTGAAATAGAATCAGTTATAGAATGATTAGGGCTGGAAAGGACCTTAAAAGTCACCTAGTTCCAAGTCCCCTGCCCTGGGCAGGGATGCCACTCACTAGGTCAGGTTACTGAGGGCCCCCTCCAACCTGGTTTTGAACACTTCCAGAGATGGGGCACCCACAGACTCTCTGGACAAATGGACAGTTTTGAAATCAGTGAAAATGTCTTTGATGTTTTCACAAGAAGTGGCTGCTGTAAACAATAAACAATTTAGACACAGATCTGCAAAAATACCCAATTCCTATTAAGGTGTCTTACTCCCTCTTATCCACCTATGCAGATCTGGACCCTTGGTTGTTGAGGTTTTCTGCTGACAGCCTCGTTGGATTTTCCAGGCAGAGATATATGGAGGAAGTTACATCTACTGGAACTGGAGCTACTTCAGAGAAGTAGCTGTGCAAGAGATGACTGCTGGCACTGTGCTTGAAATTGCTAAAAAGAAGGAAATTCTTCACAGACTTCAAAGATATGTGTTTATTTAAAATGGGACTTCATTTTGCTCTTTTGCACCCTTCTAAATTGTGGTTGCAGTTTGAAGGGAGTTCTTTTTGTTGTCCAGTCTATGAAAGCTGTCTGTGTATTTTTAGAATACAAGATAAAAAGCTTTACTGGGGTTTTTAAACAAGTATGTCCCACTGGATCTGGTGTGGGTAAATGTGTTGCCCTGCAGTAGATCTGAAATAATTTATAGAATAGTGATTACTCCGTTGGTAAAATTTATGTCAAAGTATCTCTCCATTATATAAATTCTACTGGAAATTATATATGGACTTATATGTGTTGGACAGTTATTTGCATATCACAGTATAAAGAATGGTGTAGTGTGATGTTATAGCATCAGAAAAAAATCACCCAGGAAATCCTGAAATGTTTGTGTGTAAATGGGTTTTAAGAACTATATTTGCTTCATAAGGATGAATTTTATCTCACACATAGAGGGCCAAGGTACTGCTTTAATTTACAGTGTATTTCACATGTTTTTACCCACCTAAATGGCTATTTTATTTAAGGCATATATCAAGTCTTACTTTTTACTCAAAGGCAAGATAAAGGCACCTTTTAAAGACTACCTTGTCTTCATTCAGAAACCATTTTAAAAAGGGATGAGCAGCCATTGGAGGTTCCTCTTCCAATCTTGCAGTCCCCTCAGCCTTGCCCGAAAAAGTCTAGACTTAGAAGCACTCAGAAAGATAAACCCATCCTTAAACACAGAGGCAGCAAGGCTCACTTCTAGGCTTTCTCATGTGCATGAGAATGAATGGAGCAAAAGAAAAAACCCCACCCATCCATTTGCATGATGAATTCTTTGTCTCTCAATAAATTTTTAAGAAGCTTTTTTACACGCCCAAGGATCTCTCATGGCCTGTGGGTCTAATTTTTGGTCTGACTTGAATAGTCAGGGTGTGAGACCAGACATAATGAAAGCTTTGGAGTGGTCTAATATTTGTTATTTTTGGCTGCTAGTGATGAAAATTTCTCTGAGCAGGTGTGTGTCATGATATGGCAATCCATGTGTCAATGTCTCGAACAGAATCTAGGAACAAGACCAAACTCCTCTGTACCACAATTATTCCAGCATATATTGGTTTTTATTTTTAGTTTCAAATGCAGCTGCAAGTTTTTGTCCCAGCTAAGATCTGGCGAAAGCAAGAGAAATTAAAAAAACAACAGGATACTTTCCAAGGAGCAGAAGCAGTTGGATTATACAAATGAGACAATCCACTAAGTGAAAGCAGGAGAAATTTAAAATCCAACTTTCCATTTAGGAAGAGCAGTGTAATTGTAGACATGATAAAAGAAGTCCATTAAGTAACTTTGGAAATGGCTATAAACAGCTTTTGGAAAGGGGTGGTGGTGGGGGGGAGAGGACTGTCATTTGGAATGGACAATCCTACTAATAAGAGAATTTCTAAAGTCTGTGTAAATTTTCCTGCTCCTGCCTTCCTCGTTCCTGTTTTACTGTATTTCATACTTGAGCAGTAGAACTTGCAAGAAGAGTAAAATTCTTCTTGGGCTTGAAGCTTTTATTTTGCTACAGCTGAAGCTTATCAGTGGAAGGGAAAGGTGTAAGGAAAGGTGAGAAGTCGTGACAGGATAAATGAACTCTCAATAATTCCTTCTGGGTTGTATGAACACAATGGATAAGAAGCCTCTGTGTTACAGGAGTGAAGAAGCAGTGACAGGAACTCTGACATTACTTGTGGGGTCATGCTCATGCCCTGTGCTACACGAATGCAGGAATTTTTACTGACATGTCTGGATCATCCTCCTTATATATCTAATCTATAGTAAATATTTGTAGCTGCAGTTTAAAGTTTACATTCTTTGAATATACAGCATGCTGCTTACTGTAAATATTAGATGCTAAGAGAAGAGCTTTGTAAACCTTAGAATATCACTTTGTATTTGAAGTCTTCTCAACTAGAAACAAGCACAGTTCACCTTATGTATGATTTCCAAGATTTCTTGTGCATCAGGTGAGTTTGTTGTACTCAGGTTTTTAATACATGTGTTTGATGTAACATAAGCCCATTATTTAATGCTGAATAGCATAAACCACCATTCACTTTGTGAAAGAGTTGTGTTCTAAACCAGCTGTTCAGCAGTTAAATGAACTTTAGTTGAATTTATAAAGTGGTAAGGGGTTTTTTTTCCTGATTGTTGTGGTGAGTCAAAGGGGAACTAATTGTTTTAAACTGGTTATCAACCAGCACTGATTGATAAGCCAGGAATTGTAAGGATAAAACCCCTACAACCTCTTTTTTTTTTGCTAAGAATGCCTCTGTATGAAACAGTAGAAGAAAATGTATCCAGAATGCAAATGAGACAAACCTAGATTAGATTACTACTTTAGTAATCTTCCCTAATAAAAATACAGGATTGGAAGAAGAGTTAAGACCACAGTAACAAATGCAAGAAACTGTGAGGGCGCGAATTAATGATGCAGAATCAACTGCTCACAGATAATAAATATCTAGTTTAGGAAACAGAAAGCCACACAGATTTCTGATACCAAATGTCTTTTGCAATACCTGCCAAAATGTCCGTCTGGCAAGGTTGTCTGAAGGCAAAATAATAATTGAGCTAAATCTGGAGTAAAATGTTAAATGTGCCAAGTAAAAGAACAGTATCTTTTTATGAGACTTGAAATGCTTTCAAAATTTAAGTGACAGAGAACGTGTCAGGGAGAGAGGAGCCACAAAGAAGGCACAGCTTCAGATGTGTAAGTAGACATGGCTCCCTGATGCTTCAGCAGATCTGCTTTCATTCATATCAGCTGAAAACCTGACCCCTGGCACTTTCAGACTTCCTTGAAGAGCATTATTTGATTAGAAAACAGAATTAATGACTGTGAAGTGTTTGAAGAGAACGAGTGGAGAATTGTATTGCTAATAAATCTTGTGCATAATGCGGGGTTAGAGCAGCCCTGTTGTGACAGTGCTGCACATCAAGGATGATTCCCTCAGCCTCAGTGGAACTGAGTTACCTCAGGGTAAAAGAAAAAAGAAATACTGGTACATTATGGATTTGAATTTTATTCAGCTATGTAAACAACACTAGTCCACTGGGCCATGGTATACTCGTCCTTTTGGTTTCTATTTTCTTTCTTCTTAAATAGAATAAGAAAATGCTTCTCCAAGTTGAGTAATTAATTGCTTTGTGGAAGAGAGAGCCTCTACGGGTGCCTCCACCACTTTGTTGCTGCCAAAAAGATTTCTGAGGATTGAACACTTGTAAGCAGCTTTCAAAAATAAATACAAATAGTGATTTAGAACAGTGGCAACCAAGTAAATTTTGAAGTATTATCTTCGAACATACAGTGATTGTTAGAATATATGCAAGATGGGGAAAAAACATCTTCCATTTTAAAAAACAAGTGAACATAATATACTGAGTGGTCTACTCGCAATACATCAATACCTGTAATTCTGCATTTTTGTAAGAAATTATTTTCTTCATAAGGGTGAAGATGAAAATAGTTTGCAACATAATGAGTGTTAGCTAGGGGGAAAGATAATCTGAGATTTTATTTACACTTTTGCTTCCACAAAAGGACTTGTACAGTATTATTTCTAGTGTAAGTCTCCACGCCAATTTCTGTTCTTTGCTGACCTGCTGGAGAGAGCACTACAGAGCGGGTGCTGCATGTGTGTGGCTCTGATACAGTCTTTTCCTTTAAAAGGCTAGTATAGATTTAACTGAAAAATAAAGCTCTGTTTTGTCTACTTCGGGGACATAATGGTGCAATTACCTGAGCCTTGCAGCTGGCAGACTTTTCCCATGCAAATCTGGAGGACTCTTACAGGGCTTAATGAAGATTTTGTGCTCTGATCAATTGTCTTCAGGAAATAGCCATGCTGTGATTGGCAGCCTAAAAGGGAGTCAATTAGCAAGATCTTTGTGGGACAGCAACCCTCCTTGGTGGGCAAAGTTAAGGCAATAGCATGTTTTCTTTGGAAAACACCATTACAGGTTTGATCTAGCCTTGTACTGTTTTTATCATGAGGAAAAAAATGTAGGTACCCCTATGAAAATGAACAAATTACCTATAACCACGTTCCTAGTCTGAAAAATGCCTAATGATTCCACGATGTGAGGAGCAGGCAGACCTAATCCATGGCAGGGTACACATAGAGCTGGATGTGATAGTGATAGAGATTACAAAAAATAAGATCAAAAAGGGAGAGATGCAGTAGATTACCAGTAGATTTTAAGTTCGTTGTAGTTTATTGGCTGCTGGAGTATCTCCCATGCAATTCTTCACTGAATGTAGTGTTTTACAAGGAGGTTTGATTTGTCTCTGTATTAAAAGCCACTGTTTAAAAGCTTCAGTAATCTGTCTTTGACCATTTCATAGCTTTGCATGATTGCTTGTTGCATATGTGATGAAAGGAAACAAAACAGGAAAATAGTGCCAAAATGTGGCCTGTATTCAGCTTAAACAAGTTATACTGAGAAATAAATAGGATTTAGTATTAAAAGGCTGTTGTGCGTTTAATGTTCAGATTTCATGAGGGGCAAGTATTTGTACAAGTCTTTTTGCTTTTGTAGTGAAGTATCAAATTGGCAGTCTTCCAGGCCACTCTCCATAACACACAAAGTTGATTGTGCTGCTGAAGCACTTACTCTAATTTGTAGAAAAGAGCAGCAATAAAAACTCCACCTGAAAGTCAAAATGGGGATGGGCAGTGGGAAGATACTCGTAATATAAATAAAAATAACAAGCCTTATTTTTTGCCTTTTCATTTTGGATGATGAAAAGATTCCCATTTTCTAGAAATCCACCAGGAAATACTGAATTACTTTTTTAAAATTTACTTTTGAGGAATAAAACTAAAAGAAGGGAGATTATTTAGAGTAGAAAAATATAACAATGATCTTTAAAAGTAAATAGACAAGGAATCAGCTAAAGAGTCCGGATAGCTGCTGCTTGTTATGTCAAAGTTATAATTAGGTTAAATTAATGCAACAACATCAAGTAGAAAAAAGTTTAATCACTAAACCATAAATAAATATTAAAAAATATCAGAAAGCCACATGTAAGGAAATATCCCAAGGGATCTGTAAGAGAGCTGGTCTTTGTGGGCAGCACTATGTAAATGCACATGTAGTACAGTAAATGAGAAACACTTTGCCTATGATGTGAAATGCAGTTCTGACACATTCTGGGGAGCTCTGACGTGAGGTTTCTTTGAAAGAAATGTTTGCTGTTTTGAAAAGTAGCTTGGATCTTACTGGATGGCAGAGAGTACCTTATTTATTTCTCTCCCAGGTGAATAACAGAGCTAGCATCTGAAGAGAAAGCAAAGGTGGCTGGCAATTTATAAGCCCCACTGCAGATATTTACCAGGCAAAGCAACTGGTTGGCTGCCCCAGTGCAGTAATTATGAGCTGCCTGTGCCAAAGGAGCCTGCAGCTCTGCAAAGAGGTTCTTGGTGTGCAGGGTGTCATGGCAGGGAGAGCAGTGCAGGGTACCTGAGAGTGTTCTCTAGAGACAGCACACCCAGACCTGAGGGCTGTGTCGCTCCATCACGCTGCTGGGGTGCTGCAGAACTGGGCATGGATCCCTGTGGTTTCTTCTCTGGGTGACGTGAAGATATTTCCGTTCATCTGTGAAGACCCTGAACCTTTCCCTTCAGGCCCGGACACCTAGAACCCTGTCAAAAGTTAGAATTCTGTTGAATGGGCTTTTAGGTATTGATTTAACTTTTAAAGAGTGGAATCCCTGTTGGTCCCCTTGTTTTTATTTGAGCAGAGAAGGGAATGCATCGCTGTGCAAGTGCATCCAGTGGGGATCATAGCTCTGTACCTTGGTGGTTGTGGCATCCCCTTCAGGATGGGAAGGTTGTGTCCCTGCTGTACTGAAGTCTGTTTCTGGGTTTAGCATCCAGCTGGTTTTAGACAGGGTATAAAAGTAGTCCTTGAGCTGATATTCCCCATCACAGCTGTATTCTTTCCTTTTCTTAATGATTTGCCACAACAGGGTAAATCATCAGCAAGAGTACTCAGAGATACCCCTTTGCATCCTTCTCCTTCATCCTTTCACTCCCTCCTTTCCATCCTGAGCTTCCAATTGCGCTGAAACGGTGAAACATCCACCTCCCCAGGCCCTGGCATTACAGCTCTGGTGTGGCAGCATCAGCAAGAAATTTTACTTGTGGACACTTGTATCTTGTCTTTATACTATGAAAAATATCTTTTGGGTGCCTTGTGGATCAAGGTCAACCCACAGAGCTTGAGCAGATGTCAAGCTTTTTTTTTTGGTGCTTTCTGGTCAAATGTGGCTGTAAGTGGAGAGTTTAGACATTTTCAGTGCTAGATGGCAACCAAAGCTGTTTTGGTTTGCTGTTGATCTCAGTGTTTGTGTGCAGGTGGCCCAATTTTGCTTTAATGACTTGATTATTTTGCTGAGCGTAACTGTAAATAATTCAGTCCATCTACCCATGAAAGAGTGGAAAGAGCCAGAAATTGTTATCTCTTACTCTGGGCTATAATTAAAGACAATTGAACTGCAGATGAGCAACCTCTTTTGAAAATCCTTCTTTTAGAATTCTACAAGGTTATTTTAGATATAATCTCACTTCCAGTTTGGATTGCAAGGATAAAAATATTGTTTAAGAAATCTACTGGAACACAAAGATATAGTTACCCAAAATTCCTACAAATTCTTAGAAATTTTGGGAAAAAAAAAAGAATATTTCCTTCTGTCATATGTTTTCCATCTTCCTTCTACCCTCTTACTGAAAAGTAAGAGGTGGGAAAAGAATTGTATTCCATTTAAGCTCAGAAGATTCCCTTTCAAAATTGCTAAAATAACTTAAAATCAAAGGCCTGTATGATTTTCAAATTTGGTAAATAGAATTTTTTCTTTGGGAAAAAAAAGAAAGCACAAATAACCTGACTTGAAAGTTTTTGTATAACTGTCCTGTTTAATGTAAGACGTGATCTTGCCCCAAAACAGATAATTGAAAGTGACTGTTCCATCTGTCACTGAATTATTTTGTTAAAAGATGCTACTTCCTACAAGCAAGAGATAAGCATTTGCATCCTAAGGAAGTCTTGGAACTCTAAGGATTTTAAATGGGCAGCCTTTTTTTTCTGTCAAAGCAATGCAAAACCTCCCGCACCCTGCTTCATCCAACAGTGTTTTGGCTGGAGCTGCCAAAGGCTGAAAGAGGAAAATGTCATTTGCTTGGTAACCATTGCCACCAAAGAGAAGTCTGTTGGTTTAGGGAGTGAAAATCAATTACAAGAAAGGCAATAATATGTAGTGTTCTATCAGCCCAAGGTCAGGTCTGTAGCAATTGATTAATAGTCTGTTGATTGATAAGCTGAATAGAATTACTGACAGTACATTGGGGAGCTGGACCCCACACAGTAAAGTGACTTTCACCTCAAAGTCTAACCAGATTTCTCTCATACAGTGCTAAGTCAATATTCAGTAGCTAAAATGTTTACAAATCTCTTCTTAAATTTAGTTCACTGATTCAGTTGCCAAAGCCAGACTTAATTTTTTTTATCTGTTCCCAACTCTTGCTTTTATAAAGCATAATACACCCTACAGAAAAATATGTTGGAAAAATATTCTAATGCACTTAGACTCATTTCATGAGCTCCAAAGTTTAATAATACATGGAGTCATATCCTACAGCTGTAGTATACCTTCAGGAGTAGACTTTGGTGCTGGATCAAATAAGGATGAGCTAAATCAGCATAAAGACCAAAGCACATGTCAAAATGTTTTGGGTTTGGTTTGTTTGTTTTCTTTTTTTTCTCAATGGAAGGCTGATAGGAGTTCTAAAAGATTAATCTAAAGATTAAAGATAATCTAAAGATTAAAAGGAAAAAAGAGAAAACAGAAAGACAGTGTTTTTGCATTGGGCATAAACTGAGGGATCAGGGAAACAAAGTTCGTGTTATGATGCTATTGGGCTCTCTGTCTTCATCTGTCTGTGACCTGGTTGGCAATTTCAGGTCAATTTTAGAGTGTAAGAAAATTCTCATTCATTTTTTAATTAATAAAGAGAACAATCTATGTGTATGGAAAGGGTAAAATTAGGGGGGGAAACCTAAATATGCTGTGAAAAAAATGAGCCGAGATTGGGGCCAAGGGCTGAAGACTACTACACACAAATGCACAGTAAATCAGGGCTCATTTCTGGATTTACTTTATTATGGAAATGTGAACTTTCATTTCACACGAAGTTCCAATATTTATAGACATTTACTTTTTATAAATTAGCTTGGTCACACATGCTTATGTACTTAACATACTTAGGAATTATTCTGCTGCACAATACCAAGGAATTTTTTTTTTAATTACAGAGTTTCCTTTCATATGCCAACCTGACCCCAGCAAGGAGAGTGAGCTGTCAAGCCATAAAAATACAAATTAGTGTGATTTTTCCTACATGTAATGCATTGCCCAATAAGGAAAAGCCTTTTCCCTTTCCTTTGGGTCTTGCTGTCCCAGTTGATGTTTGGTGCTGCCTCCCCTCTCGCTCTCCCGGACCCTCCTCCCTCTTCCTGTGCTCCTGGCTTCCTTGTGCCTCCAGCAGCCATCAGGGCTCTCTGTACCAAGCTGATTTATGGACCTGTAAGTGGTGGGAGTGAAGGGGGAAGGGAAGAGTGTGTGGGAGTGGGGTGGAGGGTGGAGAAGAGTGTCCTGTGGAGAAGGCTGAAAGGGAAGGAATCTGCCATAGCTCTTGCCTACTGCCTGGAGCCAGATGCTCTCTGCTTTAACTTGCACATTATCTGGGGGTTATCTCCATACTGTTCTTCCAGGGGATGCTGGTTTATCCGAGGGTGGATGATATATGGAAAACTGGGTAATTCGTCTGTTGTCAGTTACAAGCAGTCCAAATACTTACTGCAGAAGATCAGACTAGAAGATAATCATACTTCAGGTCATTCCAGTGTTAAAATCTATTATGTGTTGGGTTCGGTGCCTTTTTAGCTGCAAGATGATAATTTATAACATTTAGAAAACTCTCTTATGTTTTGCCATTTGCTGTCTGTGACCTTCAGCATATGTCAAGCATATGGTGAATTTCTGGATGGTTAAATTGTATCAGCAAGGTGCTATATTCCTATGTAGTTGTTTTTAACTGCCAGCTGTGGCATGAGAACACTGTAGATGGGTTACTTTCTACTCATTCAGCTTATTTAGAAAAATAAATCTTCCCTTGTTGTTTTGTTGATGTATTCACTTTGTTTCTGGACCAGCAGCAATAGGTCTGGTAACAGGAAAATAGCTGAAAAGAGGAAAAATTGCTTTCTACCCAAACAAAGGACAACCCCTCCACACTTCTATGTAATCTAAGTAATCTGATATAACAATGCTTGTAAAATACTTAGTTTATTCATAGAAGAGTTGCAAGGTAAAAGTTTCATGTTTTTTTCTTTCATACAGCATTCTGTACTTAGACTGTTATTTCCCAGTGTTTCCTCTAACAGTGGGTGCCACGCATTGGGTGGCTGCTTGAGGTGTATCAAACCTGACTGTGAGGCTGTGACACAGCACTTTGTTTAGAACTGTGAGTATTCAGCTCTGAGAGCAGGGTCTGAGAGACCCAAGCATTCAGCAATGGGATGTTGGAAAAAAAAAAAAAGTAGAACTAAAAGAAAAACAAATCGACTTAATAGTTTCATGAGGATCAAACAAACAGTGTCCCTTTTGTCTTTTTTTTTACATATACTTTTCCATTGATTCACCTAACCTAACTATTCCTCATTAACTTTCTCCTTATGTTCTGTGACTGCAAAGAAGTTGATGACCTGCTAATTTATTCCTTGTGTTCTTTATGAATTTCGTAGCCTGCCAAAAATTGCCCTCAAATGAGGGTAGTCAAGCGAGAGAGTTTTCACATCTCTCTTAAGCACCCTGCATGTGTTCTGCTTTAAAAAAAAAAAAACAACGTTTTATTTTATGAGGGTTTTTTCTAAACTCATGGAGCTGTGAAGCTTACCATAATTTGCAGAAAGCTTTATGACTGGGGGTGGGTGGGAGGAGAAAGGGAAAAACATAAGCCAAGGGAAGGTGAGGAGGTCTTTGAATGAAATAAATAAAATGAGACTATGCCAAATCTTCCCTGATAATTCTAGGAAATAGAGACAGAGGAGTGCTAACAACATATTTCCCAGGTTTCACCAAAGTAAAATTAGAAACAATCTTGGCAGCGGGTAACCAGAGAAATTGCCATGTTGGTTCTGTTAAAGTTGAATATTCATCTCGATAAATGGAATTCACACCTTTCGTTTAATTAAGACATGAAAGTCAAAAATATGTTTTTGTCACACTTTTACTGATAAAATCTTGAATAGAAAAGAAAAAAATAAAGGGATGTTAATTAGACTAAGAAATGTGTCTGGTGCAGAGAAATATGTGAAGATTTTCATGAAACTCACTAAATAAAGAAGTGTGAATAAATGGTGGCCTTTTTTTTGAGATGGCTGTATGATGAGTTGTACTGGTTGTGCTTGGTTTGTGACACTAAGCTACCAGACTAGTATATTGTTATAATTTTAATGCTAATATTACTGTGAGAGACTGTAACCTGGCAGCTATTGTCTAAAATAAATGCAGCAATTGTTTTTGAAAGGAGTGGAAAGCTTAATAATCAGGACTAACACAGATTTACAGACAATACTCTTTCTCTAAGGAAAATGTTAGGCACTTTTGAAAAAAAAAGGGCAACTTTGAAGTAATTTTTGTCGCACTTCACTTATAAATGTGAATTACCCTCATAGCTATGGGACCCAATGTATTGTCTGAAATGGAAGGAAAAGATGCAAGTTACTTTCAGTAGATTTTCATTTGAAATAAAGCTTTGCATCAATATTGATCACCTTATGCCTGCAAGCAAGAGCTAAAAACTTCAGTGACCTTGTACCTTGCAGTCTTCCATGAGGCATCTAAAAATTAAATTGTCTGAATTTCAGTGGGGTGAAATGGGGATCTACAGCAACTCCAAAAGCTGGTGCCCTGCTCAAGGACGTAGAAGTCTAAGGTGTGGGGCATGGGTTTGCATGTTGCAGCCAAATGTGCCCCTAGATCAGGAGAATTCCTACCACCTTTTTCTGGTGGCTAACAGGTTTTGAAGTAATTACAGCCTTTTCTTCTGGAGGCACGAGAGGGATTTTAGTGACTCCAGTGGAATCATTCCAGATGCGGTGGAAATGAGATCACGTACTGGGCCTCCTTTTATAGCTCTGGTGAGATACAAGATTGCAAAACTTACACAAGAGACCGTGCCAGCTCAAAACTGTGATTTTTGTTTTGTTTTGTTGGTTTTTTGTTTAGTTGTTGTTTGGGTTTTTTTGTTTTATTTTGTTTTGGGGGTTTTTTTGTTTTTTTTTTTCTTTTTTCAACAAGAAGTTGTCCACTTAGGTTTGCTCATGCCAGGCCATAGACATTCATCAGGACAGGTGACCCAGGATGCTCAGAGGTCAGGTCTGGTTGTTTTGGCTGTCGGCACAGCCGTGGAGCATCCATGTGGTAGGGACACAAAGAAAGAAAGGAAAAACCCAGGATTTCTTCGGGGGCACCAAGAGTAGCTTGGTTGACTCACTGCTGGTTCACCCTCAGTCTGTGAACAGCTACGGCTGTTTTCTTTCCCAACGTGACACAATTTCTGCACATTGTCTGTGGAGGTCTATATGTGCTTTTTATGATTGGTAGAACATGCTTAAAATTAATTTTGCACATTTTTGGACTACAATGACATTTTAAAGGTATGTAATAAAACTGATGTGGGCTGTAGCTTTAGTTTATGGGGAAAGGAATTGCACTATGGGATGAAAATGGGGAAAACCTATGTGTGTTAAGTTCTGAAGCCGCAAGCAAGGGCATTATTATTCATTAGGGGTCCTTTTTTCAAGCCAGAAAGCACTAGTTTTCTTTATGAACTGAAAACGAGGGTGCATAGAATTTTACTATTTTCTTTAAAAGGGCTGTTCAGAAAAGTGCAGCACCTCTGCACATCCACTGGGAGAACTTTTCTGTTAGATCGTAAGGGCCTGATTCTGTCCCATTGGAAGGGTAGGGAATGAAATCAGTGGGACTACTCATGGGGTAAGTTACTCATAGCATAGAGACAGACCTGGTCTCTGAGGTATGGGGCCACCAAAAGCAGCAGTCATGGGACAGTTCCAGGAATAATAGTGGGAGCCATTTAAATAAGTGGAAAATTGTCCTCCATTTTTACAATTTCTGTCCCTCAGATGTCTGCATTTAATAATCACATTCTAGTATTCTCATTATTACTCGTGAAAATAGTACAACTTTCTGGTCTACTGAGAATGCAAGTGGGGCAATTACTTAGGTAAAGACATCTTGACATTTTTGCTGGGACAAACTGCCTTTTGATGGAACAGAAAATGCAGGAAATTCTCACTTCTGAAAAATCCAAGAACCGCCTCCCCCAAATTATATATATATATATATATTTTTTTTTTTTTCTTCAGCCCTGCTGTAATTGACACCAAATGTTCCTGGCAGCGACTGCCTTCCAATTGGTTTCTGCATTTTTACCATGCAAATTGAACACTACACCTCTCTCAAACTCTGTTTTAGTATGAGGGAAGCAGTTTTGAAAACTCTTTTTCTTAAAGGCTCCTGATGCATATCATTCTTTACTTGCCGTCACTTTATGAAGGCAAGGTATAGTTACAAAACAGAATACATTTTCAAAGATGACTGGGGAAAAAAACCTCCTATTTTTAATAAACTATACATTACTAGAGCTCTTAACAATTCTTATTACAAGAAAGAGTAACCCGCAATAGAAAACCTTATAAATACATAATCCCACCTTAAAAATACAATTGCCCTTGGGAATTAAAATCTTGACCTCTGCAATGAAACCACAGGGAATGTACCTCAGTGAAAATTTAAGGACCTTGACATTTGTCTGGTGTATAACCACATAATCTCCCAGAAATACTGAGCAGGCATGCTAATGTCAGATCACCTATATCATAGTAGGGCACTTTAATATGGCTAGTCCATGCCTTGAAAAGAAATAAATAAAGTGGTTAAAGATGAAAAATTTCAGTTATGCCGGTTTTTACTTTGTTTTTGTTCATTACAATTATTTTTAAAGGTTGGGGTAACATACCTAAAAAAGGAAAGAAGTATTTCTCAAAGCTGATTAGCACCTTAATTTTGTGTAAAAAAGCACGTAATTCACACTGAAGGAAAAGTTGGTACCTTATCTACCTGTGATTTACCTGTGTAAATCAGGGAAAGGTAAGTGTACTATGTTGTCTGCACTTACTGATCACTGGCTGATGGCTGGCTTTGGATATTTTTGTTATTTTGTTTGCTTCTCTTCACGTGAGAAAAATTGATACAATACTGATAAACTGAAAAACAAAATCTGTCTCTCTTTTGCTGTCGATTACCATGTACTTAGCTAGAATTTAAGGATATAGTACCTGAGATTCCTGTGTCAGCTTCTTAGATTAACCTGTACCTGTCCATACCTTCATTTCAGGGAAGTCATTGTGGGAAACTGGAAAGACTGATGTCTTGAAACACTTCGGGTGCATGTGTGAGGGGAAGGGGTGGGTTGGGCCTTGCCCTGGTGAGGCAGTGCCCTGCTCCACACCCCCCATCCCTAGAGCCTGTATCCCAGCCTGCTGCCAATCCCTGGCACGCCGGAGGCAATGCTCCACACCCACCTCTGGAGCTCTAACCCAGCTCCTGAAATGACCTGAAGTTCCACCTTGGGGACGGGCTCAGGAAGGCCAAGGGGTATTTAAGGCCAAACACGAGGCAAGTACATATCTTCATCCTATCTCCTCTTGGAATTTCTATTAGCTGAACACTGCTGGAAAGCAGGAGTTGGTAGCTGTATGTGTGCTTCTGTCTTTCTCTCATCTTTCTTCTCCTAATTTCCTTTCCTCAGAATTTTTGAGTAACGTAAAATCGAACAGGCTTAGAGTTTGCTGAGTTGAATGGGCTAAATTAATGCTTTCAGAAGTGTTTTATGTTGATTGAATGTTGCACTAAACCTTTTACCAAAGCTCTGATTTTCTAAAGTTGCCAGTAAAGTCTTTTTTTGTTTGTTTTGATCTCTTGGGAATTTCTTGTCGGTATTTCTCCTGTGCATCTAACTCAGAGTACGTGAACAACCATAAGGACTTTTAAAAGCCTCATTGAGTGAGTTTTTGGGGGCCTTACAGTCATCCTTAGCTGTATCTGAACTGTGGGACTGGGTACTTATCATAGATTCATGGAGTAGTTTGGGTTGGAAGGGACCTTGAACACCATCTTCAGGAAGACCATGTTCCAAGCCCCTGCCATGGGCAGGGGCACCTTCCACTATCCCAGGTTGCTCAGAGCCCCATCCAGCCTGGCCTTGAACACTTCCAGGGATGGGGCTGCCACAGATTCTCTGGGCAACCTGTGCCAGTGCCTCATCACCCTCACAATAAAGAATTTCTTCCTAATATCCAATTTAAACCTACCCCTATACAGTTTAAAGCCATTGCCCCATGTCCTTTCCTATGACATTATCTTGTCCCCTTATAACCACAGAGGGGGACAAAGCAATGTTAGCTTTCTTCACACTTCTCCATGCAAAGCAAAACACTCCTCAAAGCTGCAGAGTAGGCTTGGAGTGTGTTGGAAATTTGTGAGATCGGGCCCTTAACACCCTCTGTGTACAGATTAGACAGATTAGAGGCTTAGCCCCGGTGTTGAGTTTTCCTTAGGAGGTAAGAATACATATCCTTTCTGAGAGTTTCTTGCTGTTCATCATCTGACAATATTTTGCATTAGCAGATGTCCTCAGCAACATGGTACTTTCAAGCATACAGGAGTACTATGATTGACAGAAAACAGCTGGAAGACATTTGAAATAACAAGGAATTCTGTGATCTGGATTTTCTTAAATTTGCTTAGCCCACATGTAGTATTCCTTGCCAATGAGAGCCCCTCTGCTAATTGCCAAGACTCCCTGTACCAGATTGAGGAACTATTTTGGAGGATGTGCCCAGCAAATGGGCATGAGGCACACATAGCAAATCCACTCTTAGCTGAAGGATCATTAGAGCCAAATGTCCCCATTGTCCTTCCCACCTACCTGCTGCACCAAGTACTGATCAGTAGGTGAAAGCATCCAGTCTTTCACTTCTGAGCAAAATTCTCTCTCCTGTGAACATTCTATGAGACAACTCTGGGCTTTTTCTCACTATTGGTTTGATTGAAACGGATACCTAACATCCTGCAGGAATTTTAGAGCTATGGGATTAGTGGTTAGACCATGTGTTGGTTAACTTTCTGCTCGGCTGAGTCCATTATTGAACTAGATGCATCCCAGATTTTATTCATGTCCTGTGATACTCTAGGAAGTTGTTTTCCACAAGGAACTTCTAGTGTCTATAGTAATTGTGGATAATGTGACCTTGTTATTGGATATTAATTTCACTGTTGAATGAGGCTGGCTTTTATTTCTTGACTAATTCATAGTTAAACTAATTAGGAATAATTTCTCCTGTCGCTATCTAGCTGGTGAAGAGCAAAAATACAGGAAAAATGCTAAAATAAGTCCTCAACATAGATTTTTGAAGGCACCGTGTTCCTTGATCTCCATCTTTACTCCTACTGGCAAAGCATTCAAGCACAACCCAGTCTTCTAATTCGTCACGGAAAGTTTCTGTGGATATGGCTGTTACTGATTCTGCTGCTGTGGCATTGAATTTTAGAGTGACATTACAACAAGGAGAATGAAAGGGTTACTTGTATCAAATCAGATAGTCAAGTATATCTTTTGCCTTTAATTTTTTTTTTTTTTAACTTTGAAGCTTCAATTAGATTTTCAACCAAATGCATTATAAATGTATGCTGTTTGCACATATTACTTTCACTTCCTCTGGAAAATGTTAATCCTTCTTTTTCCCAGCACCTCTGGGCACAAACCACATCAGCTGTTTAAAATGGCCTTCTGAAACAACAAACTACATTTTTTCCTTCTAAGTCAGTATCTCAGTTATGTCAAGTAAAGGCAAAACACCAAGCAGAAGCCTTGAGGTCCTCAGGTACTTGTTTGGATTTCAAAACCTACATTTATAAATTTTATCTTCAGTTTTATAGTCTCTGTCATGCAGAATCAAGCAAATTTTATGGCTACCTTTCCATTATAAATGTTAAGATATTCCTTCTAACCCAAGCCAGTGAAGATCCTTGCAGGAAAGCATTTATCAGGCATTAGCAATGACACATCTAAAGTGTTAATACAAATATTGAGTTCAGTTATGCAACTCCCCCATAGTTACTGATGTTTTTATTCATTAAAAAGTATCTTTAAATTCATCACTCTGAAAAAATTACGCTGACCTTTCCCCATGTCCCACACATAAAATTGTCTTTATAAGGCATCCTCAAAAACCAGAGGGGTCGTGGAGATGTCCAATTTATCAAATTTCCTAAACCTTTTTGGGTTTCATTCTTAACAGCTCTTTTGAACATCGTGAGCTTCTCCAGCGATTAAAGCTTCTCAAAACCCTCTCGTGAAAATTTTCCCATTTCTTTTTCCACGATAGCTATAAAAAAACGAGTGAGTAAATAGCAACGGTTTTATGGCTGCAATTACTACCTACCAGGCTGTTTGTAATAATTTTGTTGCTTTTATTGCTCCCTTCTTGGGCTTATTGAAGCCACCTTTTCTCCTGCTGTAAGTTCACTTTCTGGCAGATGACGGGAGCTTTCCTGGCACACATTCAGAAGGCCAGAACTTTCTGTTTGTTTCCCATTTCAATGAAAAAATAAATATTTTTAGGGTTTCTGGGAGTACAGATTTGGGATTAATTTCTTATAAGCTTAGTTTTGGGGTTTTTTTCCTATGGAGGAAAGGTGTTCTTGGGTTTTGGTGGGTTTTAGGACTTTTTCAGGCAGGGAGTAGATGCCCCATCCCTAAAAATATTCAAGGTCAGCTTGGACAGGACTTTAAGCAACCCAATCTAGGTGAAGATGTCCCTGATCATGGCAGGAGCTTGGACTAGATGGCCTTTAAAGGTCCCTTCCAACCCAAATCATTCTTTATTCTGATTACTGTTTCTAACTAGTTCTGCTCTGTGGTATTTCAGTTGATGTCAAGGCCTCAGCCTGGGTGCTTAAAATTCAGTATGAATTTAAGTATTTTGTTGGATTAGAGCCCTCACCTAACTGCTAGAAATAAATTCTTCTGGCTTTGTTAGAAAAATTAGCAGAACACATAAACCCATGAATTTATTAGGATGAAAGTCATGTAAGTATGTATGTTAACAAGCACAGTTTGGTTCTTCCCTTTCTGTTGGAATATTTTTATGGGCAGAAGAGAAAGAGAAATGGTCAAGTTTGCAATCTGGACAATAATGCCTTTTAAATACAATGGCTGAACTCTCCAAACTCCAGGCTGATTTTATTAAAGGTCTGTAGCAGGATGTAAAAATCAACACATTACACTATTCTAGTTTCTGGTGGAAAAAATTATATTTTGTGGACATGCAGACAGAGTTTTATTCTGGTTTGCATTATCCTATTTTACTGAAAGCAACAGCATATCATTAGATCCAGGTAACACTTTCTTAGTTAATCCGTAGGCAGAGCTCTGCCTTGTTAATTCCCTACCCATAAAAAATTCAGAGCAGCCTTTCAGTTTGGTGTATTTTTTGGTAAGTGCACACTGTCATGCTCTCCCAGCTGCAGGGAGATTCTCCTGAACAGGCTACGTATAAATAGACTCTTATGCTGTTCAGAGTTGCACAGATCAGAGAAAGAGACCAAGAGAGTTCAAGAATGCAGAGATATTTCAGCATATTTATTCCCATTGTATATTATTTTTGTTAGGTTGGTTTTTTGGGTTCTTTTAACTGTTACGGTGATCAAAGTCTGTTCACCTCCTAAACGGTTCAAGTACAAATTAAGTGTTGGCATGTCTTGTCAGGGTTGGTATTTCCAAACATAAAACAGCAGTGGTCCTTCAAGGGCAACTTTCAGGGCCAATTACTGCAAGCATACCAGTTCTCTAGTCAGAGCACGGTGTTAGACAGATATAACAAGTACAAAATTACAGCGAGGGACTAAGGAAGAAGGAATTCTAGCAAGAAGAAAACCTGAGGTTCACATCCTAAGCGCTGAAAGAGTTGATTATGCACAAACTGGATGGAAGAAACTGCAAGGAGAAGTCAGAAGAGCGAGTTGGTAAGCCAGGAGAATAAATGTGTGGGTTGTAGTTTCCCACAGTCAGCCTAGTCCTTGCTAAGTGAGAGCTGCTGGTCCGTGGAGCCGGCAGGATGTTTCCTCTCCATCCAACAGAAAGCCCAGGAATGATGCTGGACATCACTTACTGTTTTGGTTTTTTTTGTTGTACAGGAAGCTGAGGTAAATTGATGTACCTGCATATAAGATATGGTGATCCAAAAGGCTTAAAAAAATGAGTTTTCTCTGAAACTGGTGCCATCCATCTAAAAATAGCCATTACAGCTCCCCTTGTTCATCATGTGTTTATGACAGTCTGTTTAAAAAGCTGCATCCATTTGCACCGTGGTTTTGCAGGGTTGAGGTCACTGCACGTTTTCACGACAGGCTTTGGGAGGTGGAGGGAAAGGGGGGCAAAAGAGGTGGTTTTCCTGTTTGTTTGATTTGCAAACTGAACTCAAAATGAACGTGAACTTTCATGTTCCATGGCTTGCGCAGTAGTAAGAGTTGCAAGGGTTCAGTAAAAAGAGCTTAGTTAATGAGTGTGCAATCCTGACATTGCTTCTGACTGACAAATGATACTGCTAAGGTGAAATTAGATGTAGGTAAGTGAAATTCACCCACCCCTGCTTTTTGACTCCTTTTACAATAGCAAGGAAAAGGAATTATTTTCAGTTTTCCTTCGTAGAACCGTAAATTCGAAGCCTTCATTTCAGAAAGGTCATTTTTCTTGAATGAAAAATTTCAGCTGTTTTCACTTTTCACCTTAAAAATCTGATCTGACTCATCCCATGCTTGCTTTGGAATAGATGTAATATGTTATTTTTGGAGAAAACTGAAAAGTCACATCTCAAAGCATTTAAAAATATTTTTGAGATGGATCCACACTTAGTGTGCTTAATCAGAGTATTTATTAGGCAATGAGAATAACTTTATTCAGAATAACTTTATTCAGATGCAGTTTTCTTTAACTATGTTGGTGCTAAGGGAAAAAATGTGCAAAAGTATGAAGATCTGTTCATGAATAATATTAAAAGTCAATTTTAATAGAAGTTTATCAGAATACATACTCAGTGGAGCCTGTTCAGCTAAGAGTGTTACAGAAAACTTCAGGGGAAACCCCAAGCTGACTGTCTCTGCCTGCACATGAGATCATCCAAAGATGTTTCTTTGGGGAAATCTGTTTTTTGGGGCAAATGAAATTGAAATCCTGCAAAGTGTGTGGATTGGCCACAAGCATTTATTGAGCTGGACAATCCAGGGATGTTGTCTATTTACAGTTGTTACATGGAGGGAGCTGAGAATTCAGAGACACGTTTTAAGGTTCCAGGCAGGAGGAATGGGAATCTTTCGTGCTGGCAAATTTGGCTTGGGCTTGTAATTGGCAATTTGGCAACACCATGTTACACCTATGTGAGCAGACCACAATCTAGGTGATGGAGTGAATCAGTTCTCACATGAAATAGGAACTCATTTGAGCTTCCAACAAAATGGGCCTTNTTTTTTTTTTTTTTTTCTTCAAGGGTCTGTTATTTCTGTTTCTAAAAAAAAGAGATCAGAAATCTAAATGCTACCGTACCATCAGAAAGGAAAAATTTTGGACATACTTCTAAAGCATAGACACACAGATAAAGGAAGCAGTGGAAAGCTTACAAGGGAGATCACTCCTGAGATTCAGTCCAGTTTTTCATTCTCAGGGTGATTATGTACTTTGGACAAGGTTAACATAAACATCCAGTCACTTGAGTTGTTATTCAAGGCAAAACTCTGAACGTTTGTGTTTTTTTCATCAGCAGATCTGTTCTTCTTGAAGTTTCCAACCCCATTAATTACAGCCAGACATGTTTTTTGCATAGCACTTGATATAATGAGATATAATCCCCATCTGGGCACTTGCAAAGAGTAATTGCACCATTTGCAAGATACTGCAAGATTTATAGTAGCATCTCCTAATATCTTGCAACATGAATAACTCTGTCTTGCTGTGAGAGGTAAATTGGCACGATCACACAATACAGCAAAGTTTTGCAAAATATCATATGTTATCTCACATGAAAACTATGAAATTATTGCCTGTCACTTTTATATGTTTATTACTGATTATTCTTCAAGGCTGTATTTCAAATCTATTGCTTGTGAACATGAACAAATCTAGACTTAACAGAGTACAGTTAGAAATGAAATATTGTGTTTGCTGAGATATCAGCATAGAGACCTCAGCAATTTTTTAAATGGGGAAATTAAATTATAGGTGCCAAGGGCTGAGAAGCCTGAAGTAAATGTAGTAATATAACCTACATCTTAAGAGGAAAAATGGTCTCGCTGAAGATAATGATCCCTCAGAATTTGAAAATTATGCACCTTTCTGCAAATATGAGAAGAGTTTTCCTGTCCATTCTCATTTATGTCTTTGCCAGATGCTGAGGCTTCATGCAGCTTCCAGGAATCCAATATGTCCAGAAATGTCCTTCAGTTGGTTACAGTGGACTGCTACCATCTGTGTCCAAAGAGAGAACCATGTTCATTGACTCTGAAGTCCTATGAGGTACCTGGTGAGCCCGGGAAACCAATGCAACAGCATCTGGCTACAGCACCAACACCACTGGGGACAGACAGAAGTCTGTGGCAAAGTTAAACTATATTATATATACACTGCTCTGGTTTACAAGGGACAGGAGAACCTGTCTGGTGACCTGTAATACTTCACAGCCAAGAAACTTACATCTAGCCCATGCAGAAGAGGGCTATATTGTTTTATCTTCAATTAGCCTTGATATGTGTTGATTTTTACTCCATCTTCATGTTCAGTAGTTGGGCCTGGTCTCATATCTTTATTTAAGACTGCATTTGTCCTATTTTCCTCAGAAAATTTAGTGCAAGAAGGAAAGGTTGGTCTCATTGCACATCTCATCCCATCCCATGTGTGAGCCACAGCTCTTCTTCCAGCACCTCTTGCCTCCTGGCTGGCTGCACACATCAAGGATGCAGCCTGCACACTGCGGACATGGCTTTAGGAGGATCTGCTGCTCTTTTCCCACCATTTCCCCCCCCAGAGATGCCACTCTACTTGAGAAGGATTTTGAAGCTTTCACAGCTTGCTTATTGGGGAAAAGGAGTCATCTGGTAGAATGAGAAAACTCATGCTCTCAGAGATACGACTCTAAATAACCACACTTAAAATAAAATCAAAGCCTGTATCTTGGGACAAGTATGCCAGCTTCCAGGAGATGATGGAATTTTTTTCATGGCAGACTTATCACTGGTTTCCTAAATGAACAAAGATAAACAGAATAAACCCTTTTATGTGGTTGCTGTGATTAAAGCAAGGTCCTCAAGCTGGCAGCCTATCATGGGTGGGTTCAAAGTGGAAATGGGAGCTGGCTTTTTTCTTTCTTTCAGAGGATCCCGCTGCTGTTTGTGCATAGTCCATCTTGGTGACTGGCATAGGCTGGAATACATGCCGTCTGTGGGCTTGGAAATCTCATGGCAGTAATCAGGAGCACTCTGGTCCTTATGGCAGGCATCAAATGGGCTACTGCCAGGTCTTTGAACTACAAAAATAAATAGAGAATAGAGCTGCATTGTTTTGGCGAGGCCCGGTCGTCTGTCTTGGAGCATGCTCTGGTGAGAGTGTTTAACTTGGATTTTGTCCATCACATGTGGTAGCTGCAAGAGTGGAAGAATAGAACGATGTTAGACAGTACATTTAATGGTGTGCTGGCTTAGAGGTCCTCAGGAAACTGTAACTCCCATTTTCTCTCCTAGGACTCTGAGCTCTTCCCTCTCTGCTGAGCTTCTGTGTGAGTGGATGGGTAGCGAAGCAACACTGCAACTTTTACCTATGACTGTCTTATTTCTTCAGTAAAAGCTTGGATTTTTTTCTTTTTTTTTTTTGTGTATTAGTTATTTGATGTAGAGAAGTGAGAAGAGTACTTAAGAAAGGATGAATTCCCTGGTACAATCCATTTGTTTTATGTCACTTTGGGAATGCAAAGCAGCCATGAACTCAGTTCCTGATTATTCCAAGTTACCAGAATGGCACAAATCATTGGAAAGGCTGCTTTGTATCCTGAATCTTTGGAAAGCCATCCAAAATAACTATGTTCAAATTCGAGGTACATTTCCCACATTTTTTTTTTAATGATCAGGCTATGTTCTGAAATGGAAAGATTGGTGTGAAAATTGAGTTCTCAAGCAATCACTTGACCAAATTAAAATTATTTTATTTAGCTTTAAAGCAGCGAAATTTCATTTATCACAAAAATTCCTTTGTTGAGAACTTGTGGGCTCTGCTGCTGCCTGGAAGCAGTGTGGGAAATACACGGTGTAGGACGTAAATATGAGACAAAGCTCTTCTCTTTGCCTAGTCTGCAGTGGTGGCCAAGCCAGTGGCCAGCCATGGAATAAAGGCTGAGGCAGTGACTACTGCTGCCAGGGTCTTCCACAGCCTCCTCCCGAGGAAGGACATAGTAGCGTGCACATCCTTTCAGAACGTTAATTATAAAATAAAAAGGAGCATACTGTAGGCTTTGTTGAAACAAATTAGGGCGGAGAGGGATAGCTCATGATGTTGCTTGCTTGGCATAGTGTCTGATTGCTCTGAACAATAAGTGATCCGTATTGTGGTAAAAACCATTTAATTAACTTAGCAAAATGCAGGTCAATGCCAAAGATTGTGCCATTTAGTTAGTTGTATCAGAGAGCTTTAAATAGAAGTTGTAACTCTGTCTTTACTCAGCTTCATGGCATTAGAAAGAGCTTCTGACAGAGCTGATGCTATTTCCCATTTGCAATAACAGTTCACTGGGCTGGGTTTTTGCGTTTTAGCGTTAAAAAAAGCATGTTGATCACATCTGATTAAAGTTACGTTTGCATAAATACTCATTGGAATGGAAGAAGTAACTCACCCTTGTTTATGGTCCAGATGCTTATTATACTGCTGTGCTCTGTTTCTCTGCTATGGTTTACTTCTAAGGTACAATGGCAAGAGAAATACATGGGAAAATCCATTTAAAAAGCTGTGTTTTTGTGATTTCTCTCCTAACTGAAACCAGGAAATACTAAAAATATCACGTGTATGAGGTGGTGTTGGAAAGCCTGATTCCTAGAAGAAATCACTGCAGATGTATGTGGTTGAGTAGAGCAACTTTGGGGATTTCATCTTCAATTACTCACTCTTTATACATAAATCAAAATTACATGCATATAGTGAAGCTACACAAAGACCGTGGGCTGGGAGGCAGAATGCTCGTCCCCTGAACTTCTGTTGCACTTTTTTTTTTGTTTTCTTTGTATGTAATAGTTACAAAAGCCATCTCCCTGTTTGAGTACATGAGGTGAGTGAACAGAATACTTGACACAAGCCTTCGGGCTCATAAACAGATCTTGAATAACAAAACTCTTCAAATCCTTCCTTAAGGAGGTACATTTATGTGGCTGGTATGATGCGTAGCTCTGTTTCTGGTAGTTTTCTATGATATTTAAATGATTAAAATCAGTCTGTTGGTATCAGGCTGGGGCCTTGCTGCCGAAATGCTCTGGCACGCTTCCTTCTTTTTCTTCCAAACTCCCTCAAATAAGTTGTTTTTTTTTCCAAAATCCAGAACATGATTTCTGAACTGAAAATTTTTTACCTCCTTCTGGAGTTTATAGTCTGCAGATGCAATATCCATCTCCATTGCTTTGACTTGCGCAGTATCTTTTCTTAAAAACACTTTACCCTCAAAACCTGGTGTTTCTTGGTAGTATTCGTACCCAGAGTGTCTTTTATGGATCTGAGTGTTTTGGTTTGGCTTGTAGCTATTTCAGTAAACAGTATATTTTTTTACCACCTGTATCTTTGTTTTTCTGGTGATTATGCTGTTTCAGCTAGTCCAGAGATTTCCTCAGATCTTTGCATTTCCAAGTAACTACTTGGTTAATGAATATTACTCAGCTGCACAGAAGGAGTAATTCTAGACTAATCACTTCACCTAACTGGAAGAAAATTGTCTGGCACATGATTGTAGCACCTTTGTCAAATACAAGTAAACTTCATAAGTTTAAAAATCTTTATTCCGTGTAAGAAAGGTTGAGGTGCTGTGATTTCATTTTGAACAGCAGGCTGCTGTGTGTTGTCATAAGATGATCTGACTTGCTGATATTTTATATTTAATTCTCCTCAATGCAAAGAATTGTAGTGAAGAAAGAGACTGGACTGTAATGATAGTATCCACTCTGTTCTTACTTAAGGGAAAAAGCATTTTTTAGAGTAAATTTGAAGAGAAAATGTAATTAAAGTCTTCAAGAACTTACCTATTTCTTCATAAAATCTCAAATATAGATATAAATGTTTACTACAAAACACAAATCCACCCCTCATAGACTCTGCCTATATTTTGCTAGGAACACAAATAGTGTACTATTAAATAACCCAAAATATACTTCTTGGAACTCATAGGAGGCTTGTTCAAAGACCACTACAGAGCCAACATGCACAGTTTGTTGTTTCATGTTTTCCAATCTTAGGCAATGAAAATTAATAACTGAGAATAAATTAAGTTACTAATAAATCTTCAAAGCATCTCCACTCTTCTGATTTTAATTATGTAATTGATAATTGTGCAGATCAAAGATTCCCCTGGTGCTGATATAGTTTCTACAAATTAGTGCTAGGACAAGACATACATTTGTGTATAGAAGAACTAAAGATTTGTTTAAAAAATGGATGCAAAAAAGGTTTATATTACATTTTTAATCTATTTCCTAAATCATTTTATTAACAGCGGAGTGAAAATATTTATAATTAAACATAATTTATTCTGCCAGCTACCTGCTGATGTTTTAATTCTTGAAGAGAGTGATTAGTCATTTTCCAATATTCTGTAATTAGACAATTTGAGTGAGGAATTAGGTTTCATGAGCTCAGTTTGGGATTAAGAAATGTCCTTTATGTAGGATACACCTATGAAACTTTACCAGGTTATTAAAACTCAGAGCTAACTCAAAAAGCAGGAGATATAGGTAGTGAGGTCGAAAGAATTGTTTGCTCATGTTAGGAAGATCAAAGAGAAGAGGCATTTAAAAGTCCTGTTTGGCTTCAGGTTGGCAGATGTAGAGACTGAAAGGGTTTTGTCACACACAAACATTTCTAAGAGCACATGAAAGCCATAAACCATGCTGCAGTTTGAACATTTAACTTAATGTGCTGTAAAAGAGAACACTTCGACATGCCAGATAAGTCCTGTATCTTAGGTCTTGCCTCGCTTGGTTTTCATTGTTGTTTAAGGAGTTTAATGGTTCTAGATGTCCCTCTCCCCACATTGTAGAATTCAGGCATTGAGATTCATAGCTCTCACTGGTTTTGGGGTGCTTTGAGATTGATGTGGGGGTCTGAGAGATCTCATTAAAAGTGTGCCCATCAGAGTGTAATATCTTGCAGCCAAAAAAAATTTACTGTTTGGAAACTGGGAGCAGAAATTACGTAGCACTAAGCATATAAACCCCTGAAGATCAGTTTACTTAGGATTGTTAGTGGTGCATCTAAAGGGAGGGGAAAGAAAATTTAAGAGATAGGAAGGCGAATGATGTGAATTGCTAGAGCACAAACCAGACTTGGAACATGAAAGAGTGAAACACTGTGCCAAAGTAATTAGATGATATAAGCATAAGGCAGGAAAGTCAGCCAGCACTTATCTTCATTTATAAATAACGCTTCTGGACACTTCTTCCCATCCCTTTTAAGATGAATATTCTGCTGTAAACCAGACCTGCTCTAAGCATCAGAGTCTCACTTAGCCTGGATTAACCTGGTGGTTCTCAGCAGGATGTGACCGAGGTCGGAGCAGCACAGTATGTCTCCCTGTTTTGAACACATCAGGTGTCAGTACTCTGGGGTTACACTTTTTGATAAAGTTTGGACAGAGAACAATAGGAAGACATGAATCCTGGTTATTCCCCTATCATGAAGGAAAGTAATCCTGCTGAAGTGGACACAAAATCTGTTTTTGCTCAACTGTAGCAGAGGAGACCCTCCAAACATGGAACAGGAATTTGAACAAATACCCCTCATCAACTCTGAAATTTTCAAAGCTAACATGGGGTCTGGATGCCTTAAAGCCCATTACTGGGAAGGGGTTATCTGTGGTCCTTATGAGGCTTTGGAAATGTCTCCTGCAGTGTATAACTTGACAGAAATCACTTGTATTTGATGCAACACTTCAGCATGGCTCAATACTTTACTTTGCAGACAAAGTAACTATTTTTGCCTAAAGGATTAATACCACAGACATGATGCTTTATTTTGCAGACAAAATAGTTTGGTTTTTATTTTTTTCCCCAAAGAATTAATACCACAGACATGATTTCGTTCAGAGATTCCCACATTGTGTTGAGATGACTGCTTGCTGAGGACTTAGCCTGGTAACCTATGGGGAAATTGTCTGGAGCAGCAGGATTTTCTAGAATTCCCTTTTGATTGCAATGACACAGACTGTTGAAGTGACTCTACCTGTTCTTTATCAGCTACCCCAGATGACATCTTCCCCTTGCATTTATCTCTGATTGGCATTTCAATGGCAGACATAAGTAATCTTCTCTTTGAAGTATTATTTAATGTTATTCATTTAATATGCCTTTATATTACTTTAAAACTGGCAATAGGAAGGAATCCCATGATCTAGAAAAATTTCTTTCTAATGGAATATGGCTATGGAAGTGTGATGCCTCCTCAGCTTTTATTTAATGAAGAAATTAATGGCTAAATCAGAAAAAAATACAGTCTTTCACTTTGGCATCCATTTTGTAGGCACAAAAATGTGTACATAACATTATTTTATTTGACTGGTAATAATACTCCTAGCTTCCCTCAGAACTAGAAAGAGACATTCAAAAAGCAATGTTAAGTTTTCCACTGTCATCAAGTCAGATATATAAGCTTGATGTTCCTGATTATATTAGGATACACACTTCTGTGTCTGGGCCTTTTGGTTTTCAGCTTATTATTGTTTTCTTCTCCCAATCTAGGAAGATTTCTATATTCAGAAAATACACAAAGTACTGTAGCAGAGCAAAGTATAAGTTGAAAATAAGAAATTCACAGAAATTCATTGTTATTTGTATCTTGGTTTTGATCTTCAAACTTGCTCCAAATCCTGCAAAGTGCTCAAAATTCAAACAGGGCATTTTTTCCCAATGAACTGAGTTTCATAGAAAATGTAAGCTGATGACTGGTAATATATTCCTACGTACCTGCTTGTTTTGTGAAAGCCGTGTTTTCAAACCACAAAAGAAATTGTCCCAATAATTAATTCTGGTAGCTGGAGAAGAATTTTCGTCTCATTTAAGAAGGAAGATGAGAAAGAGAATCTTAATATTAGGCTACTTTTAAAATAAAGGCAAGACTTTTTTTGGTATCCAGCCCTTTGGCTTGTTTAACTCCATTTGATTTTAGCCAGACCATTCACCTGAGATGTAACAGCTTGAAGACTATGAATTGGAAAGATGCAGGAGGTTCTAAAATGCCTTGAAATACAAGTTGTCTGAATCACCATAAGAAGGTGCTTGGAGTGGCTTGTCTTCCAATGCAGCTGCCTAATCTGAGGTGGTAAGAAAGAGGGATAAAGCCTGTACAAACCTTGTCTGATATTATATAGAAATGCAGCCATGAGTCCTCAAATTATCATTGTGGGATCCTGCAGATGCATAAAAAGAGTTGAAATAATCACTGAGAAATATGTGACAAAATATCAGCTCCTTGCAACAGTCTTGGTCAACCTTTAGTTCCTTCATTCAGCAATTAAGGACTATTCTGAGAATCTGACAAAATTTTAATTTAAACTCATATTGATCTTTAAACCACAATGAACTCTGCTCATAACCAAATAATTAGAAGATCAAGCTGAGAATCTCAGCAGCATTTCATTAAGAAAAGCCTAATGCAAAGCATTGGGGTTTTATAATGGCTATGATAAAACCGTATTATATGCTTAAATACTTGGCTTGATTTCAGGAGTGGAAAGAACCCAATAGTCTTTCATGACAATAGCATTTATTTAGACTGCAACTTTTTAGGCAGATTTTACTCAAAGCCTTAGTGGCAAATATTAACCTTTTAAATTCTTTTTTCCTGGAGAGGACAACCTAGAAGCTGTTGCTGTTTCATTTTGACCTGTAGATGTTACCTTAATTGTCATAATTTCACATGTTATTTAAAAGGAAATGTAATGTCTAATGGTAATGAAGTTGGATTTATTCTGTATCTCTTTCTAAAGGAAACATACAACTTGAATTGTGTACCTCAGGCTTTTTTTCCTTACTTTTCTTCTCTGCCAGTGTTCTTTTTGATTGCTTGGATGCCATTTGATATTATAGCCCTTTTATCTTTTATATGACTATCATCTGCAGGCAGTTGCATCTGAGCTCCTGATCCCTGACCATAGCTTCTCCTAAACCTCTGTGAAGCATCAAAAAGATTTAACAAAAGGCCAGAGAAATGAGTGATTTTTTTTGTTGTTGTTAAAGGATCTTAGTTGACTGTCCAGGTTATCACCGCGCTCATAAATGAAAAATGTATTTATTGAGTTTTGTCTAGTCTCTTGGGCTAGTGCTCCTTATACAGTTATAAATGTCCTCTGGATCAGACCACCGTGGTTGGCTTTCAGTTGGAGATCATTGATTCCAGCAACTCTCTCAGGTTCGATAATCTCAGTTTAGCTGCAGTCATTTTCTTTATTTTGTTATATCCAGCAGCACATACTGTACTGTGGTGCACTGCAAGTTGAACTTGATGTGAACTCAGGGGTGATATCCTGCTCCTTTGGGGTGGAATTCTATTTGAAATAATGAAATTCTAGTAAATGTGAGTTATTAGCTGTGTTGGGACTCCCAAAACTAGTTAATGTTCAGTAATTCTCTTGCGTTCTTCAGTCATTAATGAAAGAGGGTGCAAGGGCTATCAGTGGAAAAATTTGTTATGACTCCATAAGGTTGACCATTTTTGGTTGACCACCTGACAACTTTCTGCCACTGAGCAAGTCTGGGTTGAAGTCGTATCTTAACAACACTTGTTTTACTAAAAATATCTAAGAACCCTGTAATAACCACGGTGTTTAATTGTCTCATGCCAGCTGGATCCAGTTCCAATCTCAGAACGGTTGCTCCCTAGCTGAGCTTCAAAGGCAGTTCAGTAATGGCTCGATGTGATCAGAATTGTCCCTCACCTCCCTGGGGCAGTTCCCTGACATCCCTGCTCTGCTGGCTGAGTGGTCAAAGGATCAAAGCCCATACAACTGCAATTTTTGTAAATCCGGGATATGGACCAGGATATATGGGTCCATCTTTTCTCCAGGAGAGAGGTTTTGAAATGTAATGACTAACAAATATTGGCAATTTAGGATGACTGATGAAAGTATTAGTTAGACCTGCCTATCCTGCTCGTGAGTTATACCTGTTTGAGCTGCTTGTCTATTCCAATCATAAGGTACAGTGTGTAACTTCGTCCAGTTTGCTTTGCCTCCAAATATTTGTCCTAAAATGCACTACAAACTGCAACAATTTTGTGATCTGCATGTCTGGCAGCTTAGATCAGTGTGGTAGGGTCAGGAATGAACTCTTGTTAGTTGGGTCCCCACCTGGGTGCTTGGTCCTACTGTTGCTGGTTTGCATCCTCACTACCCAAGGCTACTTTGAGAATTATCATTTTAAGTGATAAATTTAAGTGCAACTCTGGAGATGGTTATGCTGAAGGGAAAATTTTATGTTAATGAAAAATATGCTTCTAAAATACTTTCCCATTGTACTTAATGTTAGAATGTTCAGCACTGGAGGAAAAATGAAAATAGATATATTATTCTTACCCTAATCCCTCCCTATATTGCAAGGAATCTGTTGCTTTTTCCACTTGTTCTTGGACTATATTTATAAAACTGTCATAGCAAGGTACCAAAATAAAACACGCTCCAGCTGACAACAATCTCTTCCTCAGTATTATTGGAGATTTTCTCTGATATGTTGAACTTTGACAAGACTGTAACTGAACAATACTGGTGACATTTCGTTCTTCATTTACTAAAAGAAGCAGGAGAGAAAGGGGGCCAAGTAATTATTTTATCTTGTGTGTTGAAACAATCCATATTTTTATATGAGAGGCTCTCTCGTGTGACTTTCTGTTTCATATTATCAGAAGCATTGAATCATTTCCCTGGCTTTTCCTTTGCAAAGCATTCTTGTTTTCTTGTTTAGACCATTCTCAGAGCAGTCTCTCAGATTGGAGATTCGTCTTGGCTGGTATTAGTCCAGTTTTAATGCTGTATTTCAAGGCAAGTGTCCTGGCTTGTATGATATAAACCCTTGAGCATGTCCTTGGCAAAGCAGGTATTTCAAGAAAACAAAACCCTTTCACGTTGCAAAGTTCTGATTAGTTAATGACAGTCCTCTCTTTGCTTCCTCTTCTGAACCTTCACCAGACACCAAACATAAATAAAGCGCTTAACTGATGTTTATTGTGTGGTGGTGGCCAAAGATAAGAGAGGCAGCTTTGAGTCCATCCTGTATGTGCCTGGTTATCTGGATCCAATGTGGAAAGGATGCTGAAATGGAAGAGACTTCACAAAACTTATGTTGCTTGTTCCACAAAAGGGTGGGAAACAACCCCTGAGGTTTTTTTCATCTGATTTAATGGGATAGTATCATGATTATTTCTTTGATATTTCTAATACTGTACTTTTCCCTGAGAAGCGCATGCCTAGACACCACTGGTGTTTTCTTTCTTAAAGCACACCAACTCTAGTAGATGAAAACCTGCTCCCTGTTGTAGTTGCTATCCTAACTTTAGGTAGTTTGATTGCAAATATTACGGGGAAAAACATTTTTCCAACCTAAAATTTGATTTTTTAAAATGGCTAAAGTCTTCATTTTAATGTCAGGAATAAACAGTCTTCACATACTTCAGACCACTGTAATTATTTCAGAAAACAAAAGTAAATGCACACCAAGACATGTTATACTGTAATTGTTTACAATCAATAAAGAAAATTAAATCAAAATTGGACTGCACCTTTTGAAGGAGTCTCACTGAACTAAAGCTAATGCTGGAGAATATTCATGTAGACAGGACAGTGTTAATGTGTCTGTGTAGGCAATACTGTACATCTATCTGTCTGGATATATGATCATGAGCTGGAGATTGTTTATTGTCAAAGGCTGAGTGGCTAATAAATGCTGGCAATGGCTTGGATTCGCTGGAATGCTGCACAGCTGCAGCATTAGTCAGACTTTCCCTTTTCTGAATTCTGTAATCCCTTCAATATTGCATTAAATATGTTTTCAATATTTATCTGGATAAAAATGTGCTGAATATTGCAACTGTTTAATTTTGATGTTTGTCACGTAGAAAATCTATGTAAGGCAGAAGGTAACAACGTTTTTATTGCTAAAACCTAACGCAGCTGCTTCTTGTGTCGTTTGCTCACTTGGAGCCTTGTGCTTGGGCTATTTACAGCGCTTGGTAAACCTTTGCAGTCCCTTGGAGGTAGAGGCATGTCAGAATTCCTGAAGCCAAATTCAGACCTTAGTGCTTGGCTGAACTCACTGAACTGACCCGTCACCCTACACAAGAATCAAGAGTTCCTATAGATTTCAGTGTCAGTAGAATTTAGCAGATGGATTTTGGATTTGTTGTACTTTATAGACCAAATACTTGATGAGCCAGAAGTCAGAATGGTTTATTAGTGTGTCACCATTATTTTATTAGTTTTCCTAAATGATTAGCCAGTCTATTGTTAGCTGATCTATTGTCTTTCTCCCAACATTTTTTTGAACCAGTTTTTATCTACGAACCAGATTATTTGGATAACAGTGATTGCAATTAATGATGTGGGAGCAGGGAAATATGCTCCCCTTATGTTGTGGGTTCGGAATTAAGGCAGGGAATCCAAACGCATGCAGTTCAAGTTAACCACATGGCCTAATGCAGTCCTGGCGGTGCTGAAGCTCACTGTGTCCATGTGTTTCCACCAGCAATTACTTTCCCAGCTGCTGTTGGAAAAAAAAGGGAAGCTCACCAAGTGGAATGGTTTGTAGGCACCAAAGATAACCCATTGCTGCTTGGGATGATTGCTTTAGACATTAGTCTGACCTGGAAACAAGTGGGCTGAAAGCATTAGGAATAGAGAAGGTCATTAAAAGATCATATTCAAAGTAATTTTTGTACTTTTTTCACCCAGCTGTGTTAGTAATAGCTTGGTCAGACTTAAGCAGAAAGCCTATTGAACCCATTAGCTGTGGGTCTCCGATTCAGGCAGATTACCAGCAGCAGAAATGCACATTAAGCACAGGGTGAGTCACTGGTGTCTGTCTGATTGCTCCTGGCCTTTGCCTGGCACTTAAAGCCCATGTCAGTCACTTCTTGGCAGCCACAGTGGCACCACTGAGTGGGGGGGTCATGGAGACTAAACCATCCATTCATCCCGAAGTGCTCCCTTAGGGAAAAGGTGGGAGTATGTCGGGGAAGCTTGAAAGAAAGTTGCTCTGGTTCTATGGAAATGTGGAAAGCTTCAGGAAAAAGAGATGCTAACACCATTTGGGGCATAGAAAAGCCGTTTGAATTATTGCAAGCAGACAGTGAAAACGAGAATCCTAACATGTTGAAATTCCTACATAATTATCTGCAACATAGACTTGCATTGCTTTGTTACGTTATCTCTTGATGATACTCTTTTTATCTAGTCTCTTGACAGTGACTCATTGGCGAAACATTTTATGTGATTCAAATGACCAGAAAAATTGAATACTAGTTTCTTTGTTCGAGAAGAAACCCACAAAAAGAGATGAAAAGGACATGAGCCTTGTTATCTGTGTTTGAATTTTGGCTTTCCAGTATTTTCAAGTACAAAAAGCAGTTTCTCATCCCATGCCATTTTACAAAATATTGATTTACAGTGTATCTTGCCCACCCAGTCTTCGATCAGTGTGTCAATATCTGATCTTTTTATACAAACCAATGATTTTTTTCTTTTAGTAATACCTCAGAAAACCATGAAGCCCATTCCATTGCAGGCACTGCATATTCCTGCAAAGGAGAAGAATGGCGGCTGTAGATCTGCTCTTGATAGTAAAAATGTATAGATATTTTATTATAATCTTGCAGATTTGAAAATCACAGCACAGTCAATCTAACACATTTCTTGTCTGGCAGAATAAATTGCATATTAGTAGGTTTGGGTTTTTTTGTTTGTTTTTTTGTTTTTTATTTTGGTTATGTGGTTTGATTTTTTGTTTGGTTTTTTTCAAGATTGGTGTAAAGAAGAACAAGAAGAAATCCAGGGAATGGAGAATGTTAGGTAAATATCAGATGAGCATGGCTACTTGTGTTGTTAATTTACCCTCACCATAGCATGAGATGGGTCTGATCAACTGGAAATCTGAGAGATTTAATGAATAATTATAATAATTATAAAAGAAAGATAAATAGAATCTGAGTAATATGCGTATTTGCCCCTACCCTTGGGAGGGCCCCTGTGCTGTCGTCACAGTTACAGCTTAGTGAGACCCTTCCACATCACTGTCCCCTCTAGTAACGTCACAGACCCAAATCCACATGGACTCTTTTGCTGCCATGTCACATTTACTTAATTGGTTTTCGACTGTCACACCACAGCTGCTTTTGATATTGCCCAACCAACATTTTTCTCACTCAGCAAACATGTTTCGCATTATGTTTGCTCCAGATCAACAGGCATTCATTTTTCTATCAGATGGAACTTTCAGCCCCTAGTCTCAAGTGCTGTAGGCTCCTTTCTCTCAGCTCTTGCTTTCTGGCTGCATAATATTTTTCCAATCAATCGTTGCTTCCGGCCTTTATTCAGAAGCTAAGTGCAAATCACTGTGATATATGTGAAATGAAGTTTAGGTTATTACTGAGCATTGTAGCTTTCCTTAAGGCATCTCTTCCCTTCCCCACACAAATTTACTTCTTTAATATTAATCATTATCGTTTGTTTACGGTCAAGGAGACACTGACCTCACTGGGGTTTACAGTCCTTGTCTCAAACAGCCTATTTTGTTTGGCAGGATTTGCTGGTTTTCTATCTACGCTGCTATTGTATGGTTCTGTCAGCACGTGGCAGGGGCTGGGAGGGGGCTCCTTCTATCCCAGGATGGTCCATGGACCTGGGAAGGAGCAGTCTGCACTCTCTGCCTTCCCAGCACGGCCATGAGGGTACCCTTTGGAGGCTCTGCTTAGCCACATGTGGCATAGCTTTGACCTCAGCTGAGGAGCCCACCGGTTATTTGGTTATGGAAAAATGTTGCACAAGAATAACATGGAGGAATTGTGTGACACAGAAATGCTGTTATTCAAAGATAGGTATCTGCAATGTTTTTGTTCGGTTTGGGGCCACTTTCACAGATACACAAAGCAGCTGGTCTGCACCTGGTTTGTATCTAAAAAACCCTTTGCTCATGAATAACTACACGACTAAAAATAACATTGCAGGTCTAATCTACTTACACTCATAAAATCTCAGCTTCGCTATAGGTGCCCTGGAATAAGCAATGAAGAAATTTTGTCAATTTTAAATGCAGAAAGATTTTATATTTATGTTATTAAAAGCAGAGTATAAGGCAAAGAATGTGTACAGACAGACATTGTTTGAGGGGTTTGAAAACACAATTTCGTGTTTATTTTTCTGTCTGTAAGGTGGTTGATAATCCTGACAATCACCACACAGTCTGGCTGTTTGGTTTGCAATGGCAGCTGTTCTTATTGCCAATCTGGATCTTCATTAGCTGGATTCAAGTTACAATTAAGAAAAAACAGAAGATGTCAAATAGCAAAAAGAAAGTTCCATGAAAATAAAACCATTGGGGTTAGATACTTCCTCACAGAGCTGTTTTTGTAGTGTCTTATTTTTGGGTTTGGGTGTCTTCTGCTCTTCCTGAAAGACAGAAGCAACAAGTTTGCAGTCACTCTACTCAATAATGTAGCCCTTCAACTATTCTGCTTTCTGTGACAGCAGTCAGAAATTAAATGCCTTTCTACTGGAGTCCACCTGCTTTATTTAAAATACTGATAGCAATTCCATTCTTTTTGCTTTTTTGCACAATCCTCAAAAACATCTCTTCCATCCTGGGTATGAGAAGGAAATCACGGACTTAAGCAGAGGTCTTTAATAGGAAAACTACATTTTAGATGGGAGAATAACATCATGTGGCAGGGCTATGGCAACAATAACACCTCTACTGCCAGAAAACACTGAACCTGGGTGGCTCAGATGGCCCCAAGTATTTAAGAGCATTTTTCTTATACTGTAAATTCCCTGTGGTACATTATTTTCTACTGAGAACTAATAACTACCCTGTCTGTAAAGCAACTGGTCTTGAGTTTATTAGATTGCAAGACAGAAAAATAACAGACACATATCACTGACATTTAACAAAGATATCTTTCATGGGTGTCTATATTTTTTCATATGCACCACACGTTTCTCTTCAGTTAGAAAAACACATTTTTAACCACATTCTGAGTAACTTCTTACGAAGAAAAGCACGTCTTCCAAGAAGTCCATAATGCTTCACGAAATACTGAGTCCCTTTTCAGAAAGTTCTGAAGGTTTTTGCAAAAGAAATAACATGTCACCTTCCCCTGGGAAAGCTGTTTCACCCTTGCCACAGCAGCCATACTCTTCCTCGGCGTCATGGGAGGGCATCACCCTGTTCCTGCACTGAAGTTGAAGTGGTTGCACAAATGACTTTTGTCTGAAAGTGACTTCTCCAGACAACGTAAATCCCCATCCAAACTTCCTTAAATGTATCTTCTTGTGATAACAGCAAGTTACACCTCAACTTGCCAAGGTCACAGTAAAGCACAGGGTACCATGGAAAAAATGGAGGAAAAAGCATGGCACGTTTGGCAAAATTTTTACTATTTTAAACTGGTCTCTGAAAGTTTTGGAATGTGTATTTCAGCGTGCAAAGAATTCAAGAAATTGCTCCTCCCAAGTGAGTCAACTTTGGAGTTGAGCCATGTGGAACTTCAAAAGCTGAAGCTGAGTGTTGAGAAAGTCCTCCTTGAGGGCCTGGCACTCTACCGAAGTCATGGTAAATGTTTTGTTACTTTGAATGAGAATGGGAACGAGCTTGGGATTATTCTTTTTGAAAGTCCATGGAGAAGCCCAAATACCAGTTGCCCTGGCTAGTAATAAGAAAAATTCAAAGGAGAACAATGGTTGTACATCCTGGAATATCAAGATTAACAGCATGGACTACAGTCCCAAACTCTCAATAAGATGAAAAGCAGAGGGTCTAATTTTCTTTTTATGTGACCCAGACACACACAAGGTTGCCCAAAAGCCTGACTGGTTGGTGCCTTAGAGGACAAGGAACTGGGACAAAAAAAATCCGGAAATGATCCAAGCTCCACACTAAAGGGAAGCTTTGACATGTCAAAACGTTGACTTTATTTCTCTGGATGAGTGGCTGTTGCTAATTTGTAGAGGAATTATTTGGCTGCCATACTTGTGGAAAAAGCATAGAACAATGGGAAATGTTTGCAAAATATGGATAGTACAACTTTGGGTTTTATTTGGAGAGTTTCCCAGGCATTGCAGAAATAAAAGCTTTCATATCTTGAATTTGAAATAAGATGGCTTTTAATGAGCTATTTCAAGTGCCGCATCTAGAATTTAGCATTCAGGGTGCTTAGAAAAATTTGCTTGTCCCTTACAATCTGCCAGTAGACCAAAGTTTCCAAACAGCAGAAAGGATTTCCTAAGATGTTGTGAAAATTCATGTGAGAAATGCAAAGTAGGATTCCATGTAGGATTAACCCACTGAAGGTGTTCCAGGCAGCCTTATAGGATATATCTGCCATTCCACATTCTTTAACTGCTGCCAGATAACACAGTACATCCGGTATTTCCCTTGTTTTGGGTTATTTTATGACTGCACCAGTTTCAGGCTTTAGAGTATTTTGCATCACAGGTTCTGTTTTATCTTAAAACCATCAAGGACTGTGGTGATGCAAACTGTTGTAACGAATAAACACTGTTGCTATTTACAGTATTTTATCTCTGAATACGACCCTTAAATTAAGAATTACTGTCTGAGAGAACCCAAGGACTAACATAATCATAAATTTAATCAGTTTCATGTTGGATGTTGAAAGGCTTTTTATTATTTTTCCACAGAGAACAATAACAGCAACAAAACAATGGTGCCTGCAGAACTGGGTGGAGGTGTGTTCCCAGGTTCATGTGTGTCTTGTCCCCTCTACTTTGCAGCAGTTACTTCAATCATGGAGGGTTTCTTTCTCTGGCACTGTAGACTCATTTCTATCCAGCTCCTGACTCTGTGGCAGATGATGACAGTAGGAGAAAAAGGATATTTGGGTGTATAACGTATAAAGCTTCTGCCCACCTTTTTTTTCCAGTTTCCTAAGAATTTCTCTTTTTAGTGGTTTTTCATAGGCTTTCAACAATAATTTGGAAGGTCTACTGATTCAGAATTAAAAAATAACTGGTACTTTTTCCAGAGTGCTTTGAGATTACAGTGCCAAGTTTATTCTGCTTTATGTAGTCACTAAACGAACGCAGAAGACTTTGCATCCTTTGGCCCACTCAGGCAGCAGTAAGAACAATACAGCTGGGGAGGAGAAGGTGTCAAAACCAGTTTAAAAATCTGGGGGACTGGTTCTTTAGTATTGAGAGTTGATCTGCCCTTCCATCTCTTTGTGCTTAGAGGAAGCATTTGTGTGGTTGACTGGAGAAAATCAGCGGAGGTGAACTTGGGGCTTCCAGTCAGCCCCGTGTCTGTCTGCACGTGCTGCTCGCACGTGATTAATGTGTGCTCTATTAATTGTGGGTAAACAGTCCTGTATGTGTGGTTGACCAAATAGTTCTGCCTCAACCAGTACACATCCTAGGCCAATAAAAAAATAACTTAATACTGCCACCAAGCACAGTGGTTTCCTGTAAAAGCTAGAGAATGCAGTCTGTAATTTGAAACTGTTGTGCAAGTGCAGACATGCATTTGTTGAAAGGTTTTCCCATACCATCTGAAGGGGAAGGAAAATACATATTTTTTGATGTTTCCCTGCTTGTTTTTAAGAATTATATCATGGTCTTGCAGTCAAAACTTTGACCTTAAAAAAAAATACAATTTAGAGTTCATAACTATATTTTTACTGTCAATTTTTTAAAAAAATTTGCTTCATTTATCCCTTTTCAATTGATCTTTGATAAAATGCCACTTATGCTACATTTAGTGTATAAACATAAGGACTATGGGCTTGAGTTTCAAAATTCTGAGGTTTTAAATATTTATTCAGATGAGTCTCTCTTGCAGAACATATTTTTAATTAACTTTTTGAAATGCTAACATATGGCAAAATCTACCTGTTGAAGTTCAGCAATCTACTTGTACTCCTTTTCCACTCTCTGAGAAAATGAAAAGACATTTAAAAGACATTTAAACTGTTATTTATATATATTTGTGCCATCCCTGGCCTCTGAGATGGGCCAAAATTCATGCAGTGCTGAATGAGTGGATATGGAATCCAATCTATATGGAAAAAGCCATAGAAAAAGTCTTTACATTTGAGAAAGGCAGAAAAAAAAGACCTAAAATTTTAGTGATTCTGTCTTTTAGGAGTCATTGAGCAGTAAGAATTTACACATAAACCCCTGCTGTGAAGAATCTGTTTTCAGCTTTTAGCAGGACAAGGAAAAATGGTGTGGGCTACAGCAATGTAATATTTACTTTACAGTCTGTATTTGATGGCATTTAAAACATACCTGACTGGTTCTAAAGGAGCAGACTGGGTTCCCTCAATTTTATCATTACAGGAAAATAATTATTTCCTAAAATTGGAAAAGCTTCAATATGCAATGACTCCTGCCTTGACTCTACTTGCAGTAGAAAAGTTTATAAAAATATGTGTCATAAACTATTTTCTTTTCCCACAGAATTGTACCATAAATGACAATATCACTATACTTGGAACTGCAATTTGCACATTATATCAGCCTAGAACAATTTGGGACATTCATCTTCCCTCACTATTTTAGTCTGTAAATGGAGTGGCACCATGAATGGGAGAGTCTATAAATGACTGCTAATTATGTGACCAGACTGAGACGACTGGGATGAGTTCTCATTTTACCTTGACTGATAACTTCAGTTCTTACCTGACAGGATGAAATAATTCATGATGACAGCAACAATTAATAATTGGGAAATACACATTTTAAATGATACTTCCAGGGTTTATACATGTGATATGTGAAATTTATAGCACGATAAATTATCTAGGGGAAATGATCTCTTTAAGTTTTTGTTCCATTTTTATTTCACAGGCAGGAACAGCAAAAATAAGTGCATTATAGGACAAATGCTGCTGACAATGGGATAAATAACATATGAATAAACTCTTTAGTCTCTAGTTAAATTGGACTGGGTTTGAATTTAATTATACTTATAGTGGAATATTAATATATATTTATTTTAAACTAAAAATGGAATAAACACATCATAACCTGTGCTTAATCTGAAAAGTCATATATAAGTTTTATTCAATACAGTTCGGTTTGTTACTGATGTAAAAGCCAAGTTGTTAATTTGAAAAGAAGAACAAAAAACAGAGCACATTTGGGGTTTAATATGGTTTCAGGAGCTTCAGGCTTCTTTATGATTTGTTTTCATCTGATGAAAAACTAAAAATAAGTATGAAATAGGATAAAACTTTTACATATAAAAAACTTCATCCAGAGGTCTTGTGCAGGCTGTACCAAGACGAACCTATAACTGAGGTTTTTCTGATGACCAGTAAGATGGAATATATGAAAGGTTTAACACAAAAACAGAAGGTGAGCAAAACAAACCTAATAAAATCCTTAACCTCTAGGTTCCTAGTCTCTTGCTGTTCTCATTTAGGTGGGCTTTATCCCAGGAAAAAAGTTTCTCACCAGGGATTTTAAGACTAAGGTACTTATGACTGCTAGCATCAGAAGTATATGCGGGCAACACAAAATAGCTGAGATAAGAGCAATTACTTTCAAAAACTTATAGTCATTTTTATGCCAGTAAAAAAATCAGTTATTTTTAGGAACCATTTAATACAGATATTTACAGTATAAAGATGTTATAAATGGCAATGAATTAGTGCTAAAAGCTGTTTATATTTTTCTTAAGGACAGGATTCTCACAGTAAATAGATATAAATATGTGTATGCAAAGGTATTTCAGAGGAATCATAAACTGGATAAAGTCTGTACTAGAGAAATTAGACTCTTCTTCCTGCCTAGTACTCACAGAGCAAATCCCTTGAGTCTTTGTTTGAACAAATTCATCTCATGTAACGTCTCTGAAACTGAAATCTCATGAAATATAGGAAAAACACCATAGACACCACTGAGCTCTTTAGTCCCTTCACTGTTAGACCTTTCCTGATTTACTGCTGGACTAAACTCATTAACTGCTGGCTCTGTAATAGTCCCCAGACCAAATTTTACAACTTCCATTTCAACTTCTGCTCTTCAGCTCAGCGTTTGACCCACTGTCCTTGTTAAATCCTTCCATGAGTGCTGGCTTAATTTCGGGGGGAATATTGGGGCTTTTGATCTGGAGGAGATGGGTGAGTTTGGCATTATTTTGTGAGATTTACATCATCCACAAGTATTAATGCAAAACCTTGGAAACAACAGATTCCTGGGAAAACAGTAATACTCTTCTGTCAAAAATCTGATGATTCATACCTCCATTTAAATAACCTGGTTTCTGACATTAGACTTCTCTTATTAAAACACTGTAGCTCCAGATTCCTTGGCAATCAGTCTTTCTTCCACAAACCAATTTCTTTCACACTTGCTTCCACCTACACTGCCACACCAGTACAAATTATCATGATGATATTCTGTAAATTACATCTCAGAACAGCATTTTTACCTTAGGAAATGGAAACCTAATGGGAAAATGTTTATGGCATATTAAATGAGTGATGGTCTGCAAAAACAACTATAAGCAAATTCTTTGAACCTGGGTGACAGAATGATTTATATTCAACTGAAATACTTTTTTTTTTTTTTTCTGAATGGATACATTGATATTTCCAGCTAATGGAAAATATATTATTTTGAAAGTTATGTGAAATTTAGGAGCAGGTTCTTCTAAAATGTAGAAACGCTTTGAAATTTCAGTGTCAGTACTGAATAACAGGACTTTGATAATGGCTTTGGCTTGTAGGAAATTATTGTAACTTTTGCTACAGAAACCATGAAACCAGATTACTTTGACCTGAATGGTTGTTCAAGACCTCATCCCTACCCATTTTTAGGAAATAAAGATATAGTGTTTTATATCATTAAGTTGGCTACATAATAGAACTCCAAGATAAGAACTTAAAAATATCTTCATAGATTGTGACCAGAAGTTTCTTTTTTACTGATGGAAGCACTGCACAGAAAGGATGGAAGTAAGGGGTGAGTAAAACACTGTTTTGTTTTATACATTAACATATGTCAATATCAGCTGCTGATATGTAGATCTGAGGAATATAGTTGAAAAATTGCCACAAAGAATGAGAGTAAAAAGTAAGAACTGTGTTTGTAACCTGTGTCTATCTGCATAAAGGTAATTATTAACATTAAATAACATTAAACTTTGTATTTCCATGCAGTAACAGCACAGGCTGACTCCCAGCCCCTGCTGCACATGTACAGGAACGCTTTGTGTTAGAAAAGCCTCTCCTCCCCTGGGGAACAGTCAGGGTTTAATCACATTTTCATTGCAGAATTGCAGTCCTAGTCCTAAGCATTTTGTGCAGCTGGTACCAAGAGAACTCTTTGACTACGAATTGTTACGGCTTTATGGATTATTTTTTTCCCCCACAAATTGGTAAAACTGATTCCATGTAATTTATTAAATATTAAATAAGTATTAAATAAGCTGGTAATTTGCAGTGATAGTTACATAATACTTAAGGATACCTAAATCTCTTCTATCTAAGGTATTATAATTACTAAGAAAAAAATGAGAACACAAATAAAAATATTTTTATCAACCTCACCTTGACTATTCAGAAAGAACTTTGAAGTGGAGTTCAGTTTATTAATTAAACATCTTGAGGACTTTTGTCACAGGTTGGTCATAATAATCCTCACCAATATTTTTTTTGCTTGTCAACAATAGCAAGGCCTCTGGGGGTCTATTACAGAAGTGAAGGCATTATACTGCATTTCAGTGCATCTCTGTATCTGTTTGTGTCATTGATTGGTTTGTGGCTCAGCAGATTTAAAGTTTTGACAGCTCGAATTAGAGTGGGCTGCAAAAAGTTCACACCAAAATACACAACCTGGCTGATTTAGACCTTTGGTTGCTTTGATAGGGATACAAATATATGAAGAAAAGATCACCAAAAGATGTGCACCAGCTGAAAAATAGCCACCAGTTCTGTCAAAACTCCTTCTCTTGAGAAATAAGATAAAGCTCTGAAAGTGGAAGATCAAATTGTGTTTTTAGGTCTGTCTGCTCACTGGCAGTAGTTTAGGCAGCAGAGAGTCCTGTGATACTTTCCAAACATCACTTTTTATGTCATCCACCACACTCTTTCTCAAACAGCTGGTGGGGAAGTGGGTTATACAGTCAATTTATGTGATGGTCATTAAGAAACATATCTGCTAAGTTATCATATTTTCAAGGAACCAAAGCATGTCTTTCCAAAAACATATGCAGACTATTTCATACAAAACCTTACCAAGAAAATATTATTCCTAAGTTATGAATTGTAAAATGGAACAATGAACATTGTGCGTGAGAGAAGATCTTGTCCAAGGTGGAAAATTCTGTGGAGCTGGATATAGATATAATATTTTTACTCCAGTTCTATAATGTCTCCATACCTACCACATCTCTCCTACCTATCTTTTAGTGGAATGCATTTATTTTGTATCCTAGACTTGGGTGGTTGTTTAAACCAGCCCCTGCCCCCACATGATTCCTCAAGAAATTTACACTCCAAATGAAGCCACCATAGGACATGAAAATAACAAACAAATGGGAGGGTAGGAAATTAAGTACAGGTGGTAAAGTAAATAAAAATATAGAGCCAGAACTCCAGCTGCTGGAAATTAGTGCAGTCCTATTGAAGCCTATGCAATTACACTAACTGAACAATTGCTTCATTATTTTTATTTATTTTACCCTTTGTTCTCTCCCTTTGTTTGAGCTTTGAGTCAACTGAGCTGAATTAACATCAGCTGAAGAGCAGTCCTAATGTGGATCCTGTTGTGGGTCTGTGGGGAGAGGGAAGGGGCAGGGTGGGGAGCTTCTGAGGAAGCCTCTCAGGGAGAAGAGTCAGCAAGTACCAAGACTATAGCTGTGCACACTCTCATGTTTGGCCTGTGTTTGTCTCCTTTTCACCTTTTTCCCCCCCAGGGGGAAGTCTCACTGTTGGTGTGGGCAGGAGGATGCACCAGGGCACCACTCTTTCAAGGAAGGCAAGCAAGCCATCAAATAACGTATTAGCAGAGATGGGGGGGTCATAGCCACACTCCATAAAAACACAAAAATCAAGTGGTTTTCCCTTCCCCAAGGATTTCTCCAGCCTGGCCTCAACCCTGTCTGCGGTGAGCCTGAGAGCAGGACTCAAATGTGCATCACTGTGCAGGGTGGGTAGTGGGTGGACCAAATCTGAACTGTGGCAGCAGGAGATCACCAAGAGGAAAAGGGAGATGAACCCATAGGGAATGCATGGTGTGGGGTGGTGGCAGCTGTGTAAATTATCACAATAGTGGAGAAATAATGATGACTGCAAAGTTACAGTTTGTAATAAATGGAGGTTTGACTGAGTTGGTTAAAATGGGTTTAAGGTAACGGAGAGGGTTGGTTTTTTTTAATGACTTTTCTAATTTTAACTTGGAAAGCAAAATTTATCCTTTTTATTAGAGCTTCATGAATAAATTGATGACTGTTTTGAAATTAATTTCCAGTAAAAATACATTTCTTATCCAGATTTGATTTCCTGTAGTTGTTACACAGTAAATCTCTCCTGAGTCAGACCTGATCCATTGCTCCTTCAATGCTTAAATATATATAAGTTTGTACATCATTGCTCATAAATACATTAAAAGAACATTAATCTGTGAAGTTCTATGAAGCAGAGAGTGTTAACACTAAGTGGATTTGCAGTTCTAATTCATCTGCCTTTTGCATTAAGGTGCAGTCTTTAATTACATGTTCACGGGTACTCCAGACAGTTTCCTACTTTCATCTTTCTTTTCATTATTCACTGCAGAGTCCTTTCTGTCTTTAAGGCTGGAATTAAATGTGGAATTGTACATTTACTTTTAGCCTCATTGAGGACATCCATCAATGTACCAGCAAAGTACCTGGAGAATATTAAGGCATTTATCTCCTTTTGGCATACAGGGCTGCTATTTCCATCTTACAGAGGGAGACCTTTAAGAGAGGAAGAGAGGTGTTTAATGGTATCAAGGCAGATTTAACCTGGCTAAAAAAAAAAAAGAGAGAGAGAGAGAAGAAGCTTCGAGGGCAGAGTATCTTAAATTCAGGACTGATCTTCATTTCCTGGGATGAAACAGCATCTATTTAGAGGTGTGTGGTTTTTAGTAGAAAAAAAACTCAGTCTGAACAAAATGCCATTGTCTGCAAATGTAACAATGTCACTACACAGCACTGTGAGGGATTTGGCAGTGAAGAATTTTTACATAGATGTTAACCAACTGAGCTGTCAAGCTGCCCTTTCCAAAGCTCATTCTCAAGGGATGTGGCTGTTGCTGAGGTTGGCCGTGAGACCAAGGAGCTCATTGCCCTCCTGCTGATGAGCACTAGAAATTGTGGACTTCCTGACTGAGGTCACAGCCCCATGAGCTCAGGGCTTTTTTTCAGACCCAAATGAAATTTCACAGTAGAAGGGAAGGGCACTTTTGTGACCTGTTTGACTCTCTCCATGCCAAAAATTGAAAGGATTACTGCAAACAATGAAGGTGTTGAACTGGAAATAATTTTGTATGACATTAAGTATACGACAACCCAGATATTAAGGTATTTTAACTACTGAAACACTTTTTCACCAAATATCTCTTCAGCTGTGTTAATGTAATAGCCTTTACTTGGAATTGGATGCCTAATTCCAAATACATTTCACTATCAGGACAAAAAGCAGCAAAATTATTTATAATAAAGAATTCTAGAAAGTAAAGCAAGATAATATTCATCATTAGTTTTTCTGTATGACCTAATGGTCTTTTTGACTCTTCAGATTTTTTATTAGGTAGGTAATAAACAGGTATTTATTTCAAGTATTAAACACTTGAATTTGAAGGGAAAACCTGTATATGCTGTTACAGTAAAAAGTGCTACTTGGTGAAGTTTCTACTCAGGTTGCAATATGAATTGTAAACATCCCTCTTTAAACATATTGTCTCAAGTTTTTTCTATTCCTGATGATCTTCTTGTGTTACTCAGCCCATCATGTATCTGTGAAGAGGTTAGTATTGAAAAGCACATCACTGTTGAGGGTTCAGATTTTTCATTATTCATTCTCAGTTCATTAGTATTACAGGTGGAATTATAGTCAGATACTTTTGTCGCCTCCATGAAAATGGAGAGATTTAATAAATATTCTTTTCCTGTGATGTGTATCTCTTGCAGAGAAAGCCACCAACTTGATTGCACATGTGATAATTTAATAGAATATACAACAAATATTAGCTATCATGCATGATGATTATCAACACAACCTGCCAGCAGCTGTGGAAAGAAAGGAGTGTCTTAATTCATGAAATACATAAAAAGACTGTTGAGCTTTATTTTACATATGGGTCCCATTCACATTATTTTCCCATTCTGTTTAAAACCATGATTGTATCTGATGTGTACTGATGAGAAAGAAATGCCTAATCTAACTGTAAAGCAGGTGGAGCCATGGGTTTTTCACATGTATGGCATTAAGTAGAGAGGAAAGCGGAGCAGTGGTAAAAATCATAGAATCACAACATCGTTAAGGTTGGAAAAGACCTCTAAGATCCTTGAGTCCAACCATAAGTCTGAGGCTTTGGTGAAGAATGGAGTGGCAGAAAGAGAAAAAAGGTGAGGGAAAGGGCCCAGGAGGGAACTCTGGAAGGGAAAGGGAAAGATGTTATCTGATTGTTATTGGTGTATGTGTCCCTTTGCTTCAAAGCCCTTTTTGAAGCTGGCAGTGATTTCACGGTTTTCGCAGACCCATGACTGCGATCAGTGACAGTCTCGTGCTTCTGCAGGGGATTTTCTTTTGGATGACAAAATACCCAGTGGGAGAACAGTACTGGAGAGCCAGGTGTCAGCTACAAGAGTGCTCTGTTTTCCTCCCATGTGGAGATCTGCAGCTCCCGCTCCTCGCAGCCAGCCCGTGGGCTGCCCTAATTGCTAACATGCTCCGGTAGCCGTGCGCGGCGTGCCAGCAGTGAAACCCTACCTGCGATCTCAGGGAGATAAAGTGCAAGGGAGCAAACGCATGAAGTAAAGCTTCAGGAATTCCAGTAAAAGCAGGTGAAAACTAAGAAAAGATGAAATGAGAACTAAAGCGAAATTGTGCCTAAACCTGAAATGTTCAGGCACATGAAAACGTATTTTTTCTCTCTCAAAAGCAGAGGCATGTGGAGGAATAATCTCTGCCCCCCCTCTTATTAGCTCTGTTATTTTCCAGTCAGAATGACAAGGAAGTGGTAGCGTTTCTGATTCAACTTGGGAATTGGGAGGGTTAAACTTTGGTTCTTTGTGCAGAGTTATTTTAAAATCCCTTGAGGAATATGCAGCAAATCTGATGAGCAGGATTCATGGAACAGCTGCAGAAAAGCACACTGCAGGCTTGGTGAGCCTGGTATCCCCAGCATGCATAAAATGCAGAGCTCATTTTGTACTTGGATCAGCTGTGTGGGTACCTGGTGCATCAATCTGACCAGGATCAAGTCCTGCCCATTGACTTGTATCGGTGGGAAAAGAAATATTCCATAAAAGTCAATACTAGTTCTCACGTGAGACAAAGAGTTCCGCAATTCCCTGATGTGGTACAGGTTGGATCGTGTTCTGAGACTTATAGTTTCTTTTATAGCCCTAGCCAAATTTGTTTTTTCTCATTCATTATGAAGGTGACTCTTGCTGTCTTTTAACTCTCCAGTCTTTTCTGGAATGCTCTTAAATTCTTAGTTTTGATGCTATCTGGCTGCAAATAAAGACTAGTTGCGTGCTGCTTTAAGGAATGTTTACTTTTGTCTATAAAGCTACATCATATGGGCAGTCCAATAAAGATCTGTCTCCAAAACAGTTTGTTTAAAAAAAACCCAACAAGTAGTTATTGGGTTTTTGGTTGATTTTGCTCTTTTACGATCTGTAGGAAAATAGCTAAGAAAAAAGTTATGGAAGCACATAAGGGAATTGCTGAGGAAATTCTATACTATGGGTCATATTTTTAATGTATCAACCTCAAAACACAGAAAAACACAGATTTATTGGTAGGTGTTGATATTTGCATCTCTAATTACAGTTTGTTTCGTTGCTCGTCTCCTCCTGGGGCTCATGGTGGCCCAGAACACCAATTGTAGCTTTAATGGGAAGGAATTAGAAGAGCAGAAGTTTGATTATCTCACTCCAGCTTATTGGGGAAAATTTAGTTAAAATGTTTGGGGTTTCATATCAGAGCAGTATAGGAGAAAAATCAGATCTCCTTGGCCGCTCCTTACCTTTAATGCCAGCACAGTGAAATATTGCAGTTATGTAGCATTAACATAGTAATGTAGGAAAGAGACATGGCCTTTGCACATAAAGTAAAATTCAAATTATTGAAATTATGTTTTTTCTTGCAAAAAATGTGAATGTATTGTTGAATAGCTCTCCAGTATTTTCAAGAATGAAATCCCTCATAATTGTCCTCAATAACATTAAGCTGGAGCATTACTTTTATAATTAAGTTGCAAACCCCACTTTTAATATAATTTTTATTAACTTTTTTTAAGTTAAAACTTTGACAGTCCCAGGGGTACTTGCCTAGGTCACAGTTAGGTTAATACAAATGATAAATGTACATTACTCTTAAAGCATAAAATTAAAATTAATTTTCATTTAATAACGAAGAAGAATTGTATTGCTTTTTCCAACTGATACACCTGCAGAGAGGAATTCTTGAGAACAAAAGAGAGAAGAGCACACTTCCTAATATTTTATCTGCATTGTGTTCTAAATTCTCTTAAATGCTCGGTTGCCAGGGATAACTTTGTAATGCAGGCAGCTTTCATGTTCACTTGATTGTAATCATCATCACTTTAATAAGATAGCTGCAGAATGAGTTGAGTCCTGAGGGAAACAGTCAATGTGACAGGTATCAGAGTTATTTCCATGGTGCAGAGGTAGTTGTCTATTAAAATATAGCATGTCTCTCAAGAAAGGCTTCTCCTAGTGTAGCTGGCTCCATGAAACAACAAAAAGTTTGGAAAATTTCAGAGCTGTATTTTTTGTATTAATGACATTTGACAGCAGTACGTGCTCCAGAAAATTTTATACATGGTAAAGTTTGGCTGGTGAGTTCTGCCTTTCTGTCTGATGTAAGCATATTTATCCAATGGATTAATTATTTATGGTCCGGCCTTTCTATAAAACTACTGTTGTATTTCTATTTACTGGTTTTAAAACACTGTCTACGTGGGTGGGCAAAGCGATGCTGCAGTGCTTACCTCCTGTGCCAGCTGGCCACCTAAATGTCTGACTGTGTGTGTTCAAATTTGCTCAGTTGTCACATGACATGAAGCAGGGCTGTGACCCCGCTGATACTCCTGCTTGTAAATGTAAGCCCAGCCATAAAAATTGCTGTGATTCCGTCAACAGTAGGTTCCTCTGTGATGTTTTCTGAGCTCCTCTGTTTGCTGAGACTAGTAGAAATGAAGTTTTTCACATCTAGAAAAGTAAAATATATTTGGAATGGGACGAAAAATTGCCATGGTTAGACCTGAATGTGAAAATTTTTATGTCTTGCTTGTAGTCTACCTAAACCAACTTTTGTAAAGCCGTGTTATTTTTCAAACCCCCACGCCTCCTTTCACATTTCATATACTTTGGTTAAAGGTGCACAGAAATGCAGAGTTTTAGGGTTTCTTCTTGTTTGGTGTGATAATCTTTGTTAGGCTTCTGCTGATGTTCTGCCAGCTGGGGAGAGAGAGCACTACGATGTGTCTAAGCACCTCATAGCACTGAGTGCCAACGCTGTGTTCCAAAGAATTACTTTCTACTGGTGTTATATTCTTGTCTCTAGGAATGTTTGGAGGTCACCATCAAGAATTGTGACTCATCTTCAGCAGGGACATTGCTCTCTGAAGAATGCAGCAGATTAAAGTCTAGAGGAGAGGAGATGGAATGGGCTTTCTGAGGAACTGCCACAGCACACTTGACTTGTCTACATACCCTTTCTTAAGCATTTGGTGTTGGGCTTTTCATACAACCCTGAACAAATATATTTTATGAAGACTGAAATAATTTCAACTAGTGTGCAAATAACAACATTTTGTGACCAGATATTAGGGAGAACTGTACACAGAGAGAGAGAACAACATATTGGCAAGTGTTTTCAAGTACTGCTACTCTTCAGACCCCTTTAGGATGGTTCCCCACAGCAGGAAAAATGGAAACCTTAGTGCTGTCATCCTTGCTCTCACTGCTTCGGCCTCCTGGAGCAGGTCTCCAGCAGCAGGACTGGGAAACCAGCAGAAGGCAGAAACAGGAGGAGCTAGAGAAAGCATGGGATAAAATTAGCAGAGGTACCAGCAGCAAAACTTCTCTGTGCCTCTGCTGGCACTTGCATTGGATGAGCCTTCCAAAGGACTTCATGATGAACCCTGCTGAGTTCATCTGGCAGGCTTTTGAAAATTTAACTTAATTTGACTAGAGGCTATGAGAATTGGTTCACAAAAGAATTTCTTCTTTCCCTTTACCCTTTTCCTTTTTCCCTACCCTTCCGTTGTTTCTTTCCTGCCTTTCAAATCACCACAGGGATGGATGGGGCACCAGAAGGCCTGAGCTGCCTTGCTGTAAAGCTCACCTTTGACTTCAGCTCCACTTTCAGCTGCAGGGTGCTCCTGATAAACTCACTGCACACCAGGACCTGGCCTCTCACGTGGGCAATGGAATCGCAGGATGGCTGGTTTGGAAACACTAAAGTTGTTTACAAAACCTCCTGCTTATCTCTGCTGGTCTTTGGAGTCGATTACGTTTAAATGGGTCTGACTGGTTACACCAGCACCAAACTCTTTCTGACTGTTTGAGTCCAAATAAAATAGACAGCAGGCATAAGGCATTTTTTTTCTCTGAAAATAATGCACAATTAAAAAGGAGCTGAAAAAGAAGCTGAATAATCTAGAAATGATGTCTCAATTTTGGAGTGTGATGAAGATTGACAAAATAATCTGGAAAGAATTCAGGAGAGATATGCTCAAGTTAAAAATAAAGTATCATGCAGTATTTTAAGACTAACCTCAGGGTTCCTTGAGTAAAAGGTAACAGTATTTATCAAAGAGAGATTTCACTTTATTTTCCATGTGATTTGATTCTCTGGCTTTGCTGTAACACATAAAAGGCAACTTTCTGTTTTGACCGCAAAGGCCACGAGGTGTGACTGGAGGCAACAGCTCATTCCACTGATTTCAGGGAATTGAGTCAAGGGATTTAATCCACTCCTTAAAGGTGTTCAGAAATAGTAAAAGTGTTCAGGAATAGTTTATGCCACCTGAGGTTGTGCTTGTTCCCAGCTGCTTCAACAAATAAAGGATGTACCTTACAGTTTTCCTCACCTAGATGCAAGTCACACAGTATTTATACACAGAATTGCTGATCCTTCTCATTAAACATAGTTTTTGCTTACATCACTACAGAATTCTTATTCTTGTTATCAATGTCTTTTTATTCCTAGAATCAACAGAGAAGCTTTCCCTCTGTATTGGTTTCTAAGAAGTCAGGGATGTAAAGTGCACTGCATAACAGGTATTCCTATTTATACTTATATACTTGTACATATATATTTGTATTTACATATTGTGGGAAATCATCAGTGGTGAAAGAATATTTCTGGGGAAGCCTTGATATTGGGGAGCCACTCTATCTACTCTTTCTATGTCTGAATCTGCTTGTTGCTGTATAAACATGTTGAGAGCATTAACTCAGGCATCTGTGTACTGATTTCTTTGCACACTTGCATAAAAATTCTACCAAGACATATAAAAATATGTACAATATTTGAAAAGAAACAAAATTCCCATCCTGGGGAGGTCCATTACTGTTTCCTTTTCCCAGGAGTAACAGTAGAGAAAGCTTCATGTCTTTAAGTAGTAATCAGTGTCTCAGGGTCAAGTAGAAAACATTTTGAAATTTACTCAATGAGGTTTTCGTCTCTTTTCTGTATCTTCTGGTATTTGCTTTATTTTACTTGTGTTTTCTGTTTCTCTTTTTTGGGAAGAAGACCAGACCCATCCTGCCTAGGCAAGATGACTCCTCATCCCTACTTTATGCCCTCCATTTCCCTTCCCTGCCCTTCCCAGCTCGCCTTCCATCCCAGGGCAGGCTGCCACACTTTTGTCCCATGGGCAGTTTGGTTTATGTCAGTCCCGTGTCAGATTTGGGCAATCAGCATGTGACATTCCGGCAGCGTTTGTGGATCGATGGCGACTGGCCGATGCCTCGTAATGTGTTTCTCATCTGTTGGTCCTCTCAGACCCTTCTTCAGAGTTCAGGTCCTGATCCCAATTAGTTGCAGCAATCCCAAACATTTGGGGCTGGCTGATGATTGCTGTGGCACTGGAGATAGGGGCAGCTCCTGGGTGAATGCTGGGGTTTTGTGGCGCTGCTGCGCATGCCTTTAAACTCCTGTTGGACATTAGACATGGAACAGTGGGTGACTGCAACACAGCCAAATAAAAAAGCTAAAGCTCTGTCCAGCTTCAGTGGGTTTAGAGTCTCCTCCGTGACTTTTAAATGCTGTTTGACATTAGGAGATATATCCTATACACTTTTGGAGCCATAGCTCCTTTCCCTGCCTGAATTCTGCCTTAATTCTATTGCTCAGAATGTGAATTAATCACTATTATCTAACTATTGAGAAATTAAAATGCAGACAATAGATCCATCTAGCTGCATTGTTTCCCAGTGTTGTCACTGGGCTGTTATTCCATTTTTGATTTCTGGTATGCAAAGAGGCAGCTGCCAGATCAGACTGCTGAGGAAACAAAAATATCCTAAATGAGCATAGGTATCAGGAAAGATTCCACTTGTATTTCTTGACAGGAGCTCTTCCTCAGTGTTTAGCTTTACTGCACTCTGCTGCTGAGCAGTGATCAATCTTTTGTGGCTGGTAAAGTGAATCTTTCATATGTGAGGTTTGAAAATACCTTTGAAATCTTTTGAGAGAAAAAAGCAGCAAATAAGTATGAATATATCCAGGCACTGGAAATTGACATAAAGTGGAGTTTCACCATGTGTTCACAAGAATAAAATGGCTAAATTGGTAAGTATTAAAGATGAATATAGCAGATAAGATAATGAAAGAAAAAAGAATATTTAGGGTCTTAGATTATTTATGTGGCACTTGGTGTGAACTGAAAGAGGTATGTTCTTAAAGAGATTACAGAAATATATGTCCCACCAGAGATTGCAGAGAATCAGGCATTCCATTCTGGACCTCACAAGTTTCGTAAAATTACAGATTTAATAAACAAATCATTTTATGTCTCTGTAAGGAACTTAGAGGGGATTTTGAAAGTCAAACACTGAAGACCCTTGCTTTGACTGTGGTGGTAAAAGTAACATCTGCCTCAGACATTTTAACAACAGACTGTTCAGATCATTCTTTTCAGCTATGGTAGGAGACTTGACAGACATAAGCCATCCTACCCCTCTTTTCTACACTTCTATCTCTCAGCTAAACTAAACATTACATCAAAGCACTCCTCTCAAGGACTTTCAGATTTAATTTTACCTTTCTCTTTCAGATGTTCAGCTCATTACAATAACTTTTGTGGTTTCCTAATTTAAACAATAACACAGAAATCAATATTAAAAAAAATCTTTTTTTTTTTGGTCACATCCCTGGGATGCTACAAAATCTTTTTTGTTCTCCAAATATGAGACAAAAGTCCTGTCAGAAATTTCTTCCACGGTCATGCACATTTACCAGTACTCACCCAGGACCCTGTGAGATGTGCCTCTGAGTGCTACCCACAGGTAAGTTATCCCAGTGATTCTGGTGTGTGTGCTGCCTCTTCTTGTGAAGAGTCTCCAAATCATCAAGTAAAAAGCATTTACCCCCAGGATGGGTAGTCAACATGAGGTCATAGAACAGTCTTTTTCTTTTAAAAACATGGGATTATATGTCCATGATGACACATGCCTGGGGTAAATGCAAATAAAGAGAAAAAGAACCAAGAATCTTCATTGCTGCTTCAGTCACCGAGGCTCCTTCTTCTCCCATTATTCTATTTCTTTGTCTCCTCTTGGGCATACAGCTCTGCCCAGTGTTAACCCACCACCAGAGACCTGCCAATTCTTCCAGGTTTGCTGATGTCCTTTGTGCCAGGCATGTTTGATTGTAGGATTCTTATGATTCACAAAATGTTACAGGAGCAAGAACTTCTTTTCATGCTTTCAGTTTAATTTCGTTAAAGGTTTCAAGTTTACAGTTGCAAGAGTTTTGTGAAAGCTCCACTCTACAAGATTTCCTGAGGAAAGTTAAAAGGCAGGTCTCAGACAAGGCACTCAAAAACCAAAGCCAAACAAGGAAAAAACAGAAACAGCTTGGGGAGCATTGAAAACTATGTTTTAGCATGAAGAGATGATAAACAATAGCTTTCAGGGTCTTATAATGATGTATTGTCTCTGTTTCAACACATGGTCTTTGTAAAGTGGACAAAACTGGTCTTATTAAAACATCAATGACAACAAATAATGCATTTCCTCAAATCATCTTTTCTCCTTGTCAGAACTCATTCTGCCTGGCAGGTGTAGCCCATTTAGTGCAACAAAAGGTGAAAGGTTTCGTGTTGCAACTGAGGAATCTCAGGGAGACAGCACTCAGCTGAGCACTCAGTCCTCTTCTGTGAAAGTCTGAGAAAGTTTTCCTTGCAATCTGCTTCCCAGATTTCCTACTGCATCCACAGGTTTATTTAGCATTATGGTGGCTCATGACTCTGTTTCATGTGGAAAATATCTACTCCACGACAAAGAGGTGAAGTAAAGAATCTCTTAGGTAGCTGTGGGGTCCCTGGAAGTTTCAACCATGGGAGTATTTTTTTGCTAACTTTTAAACCTCGTGTTTGATCCAGAGATACAGATGCCTATGCTGTGTCCATTTTGATTTACTAGAGAGACAGGCAAATACTCTGAAAAGGTCTCTAATCTTTGAGGTAGTTGATGAAATATTTATCTTGGTACCCAAAGTTGTTAGCGATATTGTTTCCAAGTTCCAGGGCATATATTTAGTGAAGCATCAAGAATTTGGTCCAAGAAAATGATTAATTGTGGTCCTAAAGTAGTGCATAAAAGCCACCATAGGAGGTAATTTACACTGGGTTCACAAAACCCCTTTAATGGTCAACAAGACATTGCCTACAGATAAAGAGAACATTAAGAATATTTAGAGGGTGATACTCTTAATATGATTCCATTTTGGAAATTAGGTTCCCTAAACTGGATCCCAAACCCATTTTCTGAGGTTAAACTCCTCTTAAAAAACCTCAGCAGCTTATACACCCTTCCTTCTTCAGCACATGAACTGAGTGATGGTGTGCCGGATGACCAGCAAATGGTCAGTGCATCCACCAGTCCTGTGTTCCTGAGTTGATGTTCCTCACAGAAGGGCTTCACAGTTCCCTGCTTCCCTGACCCGGTGGCACAGTGACAGCTGTGCTTTCCCTGTCCTTCTCCTCTTCCTCTTCCCATCTCTTAGCCTAAATTTGAAGTACAGGTAGCTGCAGTATTTTATTTCTATTTCTCCCTACTCTTTGAGTTGGTGTAAATCTTGTCATTAGTATTCAGTCTCTCCAGTTCTTGGAATGACATGTTTTGCAGCCGTCCATATTCAGGACATTGGAACTGATCCCCTTGATTTCTCATCAGGCTCATGTCCAGCCCTGATAAAAAAAGGCAGGTGATCTGCCTGCCAGTATTTTACCTTATTCAGGCTCCCGACTCCTCCTGAGGTCCAGAGAGGAGTGAAATGCATTCCTGCAGTGATTCATGCAGTTTACTTTTCCTCAGAATCACTGACTCTGGGGAAAACTAGATGTTATTTCAGACATCTACCAGGTCATTTTATACAAGTGATGCAAAGCCACAAAGAAAAAAATTTTAGTGACTCAAGAAGGCTTGATGGTGACATAAGCCTGCTGAGGGTTTTACTGCTGGCCATCCTGACAGTGGTTTCATTTGATACCACAATTCCTCACATACATTAGTGCTGGAGGGGCAGTCAGGACCAAATGACTCACCCAGCAGAGAGGGGAGTTCAGCCTCAGAAAGGGTAAGGGACTTTCTCTAAAAAATGCTGATGTGGCATTTTAAGCTTCATCCCCTAATTTTAGTTCTTTATTTCATGCTTTCACACTCTTTTATTTCTGCCATATCCAGTGATCTTGGGGCAATATTTTCTTTATGCAAATTTTCTTCTGTACAGAATATTAATCTCTGCCATTGGCATTGATGGACAAGAGTTAAAGTTTCATTTTAAATATAAATCTCTGGCAGAGCACACTTAATTCTCTGCTATGTTTATAAGATAGTTTTACTTAATGATGTTTAAACTGTAAAAGTTGCAAACTCCAGGCGTGCTAGTCCCTTCCATGGTGTTGGTTTAGGAACAACTATGTAGGAATATTTACCTTTCTTCTCAAGATACTGTAGTAGCAGCTATTTTGGTGCAAGGTTGTTTTACCTTGTTGGATTTCAACTTGAAACTAGAGTTTGTTTTTATCTCAAAAGAAAGTAGTTATTTATTACCATAACCAAAATGAATCCCCCACAAACAGTAGCTGCCAGCTGGTACTGGGTTTTAAAACTCTTATAAATTGAGATTTCCAATAATTTTGGCAAAAGCCCAGGAGAGTCTTATTTTTTTATATGCTACTCTGCCTGTGGGAATTCACAGGGATGCATTCCACCTCCAGTATAATTTTACATTAGGTCACAGGTGTACAGCAGACACAACCAATAAAATAAAAATCAAAGCCTCACAGCTTTCAGGCATTGTCCATTTTTCATAGCTTTCAGTGCTGGCAGAGAGGGTGTGTTTTAAACCAACATTGGGCAAGATATCCCATTCACTTTCATAGGAAGAAGTGACCAGTTTTAGCTGATAAGCACAGATTATCTCTTCTCCAATTTCCTGGGAGGGAGGTGCTGCATCGATGCACAGGTTAAAAGGGCAGTGGGAGTCAGCCCAAGAGGCTCATCTCCAGCACCATCCAGCCAAGTCCCACGGAGAAATGCATCTCTGCACAAGAAGCAGATACAGGCTCAGCATTTCCTAAGAGGCTGAGGCTGTGATTCCAGCTTGTCTCACTCTGGGAAAGGTCTGAGCACAATTTCTACTAAAGGTTATGGCTATCTGAATACTTCCTAGCTCCAGAGTTGAGATAGTGAAAAGGGCTCTCCACTCCCACTTTGCAGCCTTGAGAGGAAGGGTGTTACGTTAGAGAATTTTTTATTTTCTGCACTCATTTCACCGCTCTTTCCTCCTCTCACTTTCCACACTGAGTACCAAAAGAGGGGCAGGCATCAGCTTTCGACAGCTTTATAGAAACAGGTCAGCACATATTATTTATGTTCAGTGAGAAACTGTAAATTAGCCAGAATTTTAAAAAGTAGATTGACAGGGTACTTAGATTTAGTGTTTGACTAAGTGCACAAAATTGGAATTAAAATTGCCTGTGAGTAGAAAAGAATCAACATTCACTTGAGTACCAGCTATTCAATGTTTGCTTTTTCCAAATTTTTTGTTTTCTTTAAGTTTCCATTAATTGCTTCGTTAACATGAGCCACTTCCAATGAAATAATTGGTCGAGAATGCCCCAACAAGGGCTTTTCAGGTATTTGCAGGGGTTTGGGCTTTAACGTAGTTCATACAGTTTAGCAAATCACAGGAGAGAGAAGCATGGCTGCTTTCTCCCAGGAAATGTCACACCAGTAAATTAAGTAGGGCTCTAAAAGGAGCTGTGTTCTGTAAAAGAATATTTCCATCGCCCTTCATGGAAACCCCAGGCTTCAGCACCATGGAGGCACAGCCTGTGAGTCATGGGGAGCTGCAAGGAGATTTTCATTTTGAAAATGCTCTCTCTCTGAGAAAAGTGTCCCTCCATCTCAGCCGGGTGGAGCCTGGGAACTGATAAGAGCAGCAAGGGAAAAACAGCCTCTGGAGTCTGGGGAGGAAAAGGGAAAGGAGGGGCAGGATTGGTGACTTTCACCTTTTAAAAAACAGTGTGTTGAGATTGCATTGGACCTTTCTTTCTTTTCCCTCCTGTTGCAAATCCACACACAAGAGGGTTTTTTCCCTACTTCGAAGTTTGCACTCCTTCATTAGCATGGCTAGGTGATCATTGTTCAATCTGACAGGGACATGGACCCAAATCTGATTTAAAATATTTGATAGTGGTCCTCTTGTAAAAAACATGATTTACCAACAGCTGCAGTGATTCTACAGCAAGCATGTTAGTGTATCTGAGGACTGGGACACAAGTTTGTTTAAACAAATCCAATAAAGTTATCGTGGGAAACTGGAGGAAGTGGGTCACCATTTTCCTGATAATAGTTACACCAACCCATAGATAAGAGGACTGGAAAGAAGGCCCCTCTTTCATCCATGGTTTGTTCACATGGTTAATGCAGAAAGATGAATTGTTGTAGGATAAACTCTGATGTGATGTTGTAGGACAAACTGATGTGATATGCTAGCCTTGTTGCTCAGAGTGTGTGTGCAAAAACACGCATAGTGGTGTGCAATTTGGGGCAAACACATGATGCTTAAGATCCTGAAGGAAAGAAACAAGGAGAATGATAAATTTATGTGACACATATTCTGAAGGCAGAAGGGAACCCGTGAACAAAGAGCTTTGTGCTCTCAGACCTAAGAATAATTTGAAGTAGTTCCTCTGGCTCAAATGTGCAGAAGCATCAGGCAATTGAATTCAAGGTCTGAAACAAAGACTGCCCTGATGGCTCTGGACTTTGAAGTGCTGTACTTTACTGTGCACACAAGTAGTGTAGATGCCTTCAGCAGACAAATGTTAACTCTAAGGAAAAGTAGTTCTAGTGCCAAATGTTAACTTTAAAGAGAAGTAGTTCTGGTGCCAATAGCAATAGAGACTGACATTAACAGTGGTGATTTTCTCCTTCTTTTCATATGTGCAGCCGTGTGCAGAAGCATCAGGCCATGTGTGAGCAGCGTACACACCCCGTTATACACCACACAGAGTCCGGGAAGCCTAGGAACAATTTTAATGAAATGGCAATAATGTCTAAGCTCCTAAAAACACAGATTTTTGCTTCCATAATGGAAATGAGCTATGGGCTGGGAAGTGGATGGCTCCAATTCTTCCTGGCTTCCAATTCCTTCCGTGTTTCCATGGAAAGATGACACAAACTGTGCACATACCTTATTTTTGATCAGCAAAGTAAACAGGCGCAGTTACTGCTCAGCTTCAGTGGGTATATCCTACAAAGACAATCTCAGAAGTGTCTAATTTAATGATAACAAAGGTTAATTAGGGTATAAAAAGGCCCTGACGCAACTTGATCTACCTATTATTCTGAGTTTCAATAATGCAAATTTAGTCAGCTAAGAGAGATGGTATAATAAACAGTGCCCCATGGTGAGGGTAGAGGGGTTTGAACTGCAAATACAATTTTTTTGGCTCCTCTAAATGGTGGTCTCCGTGGCGTGTCCCTCTGAAGCATGCTGAGGAGCTCTTCTGGTTGTTCTTCCCTTCCCACTAACAAAATGCACCAGATTAAGCAAATTGGCAGCAACTTTCACTGAGTTTGGAGGGGTTTTACAGGCCACGGTCTTTACTAGTGGTGGTATCCCAGAGACAAATGCAGCCAGCCACCTTCCCCTGCCACCCCTTAACTTCAGTCACTTCAGCCCCATGGCTAAGCTGGGTAAGATGTCCTTTGCAGATTCAGTCCGTGGGACTCCACCCGAGCTGTGTACCTCTTGTATTTCTTTGGAAACTGGGACCACCATTAGCAGTGAAGGGGCCCTCACTGGCTCTTTAGATTTTATGGCTGATCTCTCTAATTTGTGCAAATTCCAGACCTAGGGAGACTAGTGGTGGCCTTTATGTGGGGAAGGACACTGGTTCATTTGTAAGGAATACACAGTGAAAAAGAACGACACGAACCTTGTGTAGATTTCATCTTTGTTAACCCCTGTCTGCTGTATGTTTCCATGAGTCTCCACATGGTTTTGATTTCAGATCTTCAAAATATATTTTGTGTTCCTTCCCTGACCTCCTTTGCAAGACTTTGTTATGCAAACCAGAAAATATTTCCTGAGTTTTTGTCTTTGTCAGTAGCTTGAAGTGAGGAAAGTCTTTTTCAAAAAGCTCAGCACTTGTAGGAAAAACAGCTCATTTCTGATGGTTTTCCATGACAGGGTGTCTCTTCTCTCTGCTTGTGGCCCAGGAAGTCTTGCACTTTTGTCAGTGTTAATTGTTTTCCTTCATTGCTCTATTTCTTTGTTTAAACCCTTTAACCTATGCTGAAGTTGCATCTCATTAACAGTGGCCTTGTGTAGCCCATGACAAAAGGCTTTGTGCACACGTGGTTAGTGGTGTCACACACCTCAGGGGTGAGGAAGACCTACACCCAAGCCTTCTTCTGGTCACTGGAAACCTCCTGGTTCCCGCCCTGTCTAGAAGAAAATTTTCCTGACAGAGGAAAATTGTGTCATAAACCCGATTTCATTTCTCTCGGCCTTCTCAGCCCTTGCGTGGCGGAGCAGGGAATGTAGTGGGAAACCAGAAATCTCCTAGGGCTGCTCCCTATGAGCTTTTCTTGGCTGTCAGAGATGTCCCTGCGGCTGCCCTTGGTCAAGCTGAGGCATAAAGTAGTTCTCAAGTCGTCCGGGGTTTGAGAAACAGCAAAGCTTGTGTGAAGCCCACCATTTCCCCTCCATTCCACACTGAGAGGAGCTGAGGTGCACCAAAAATAACAGTGCCAGGTTGGTTTTTGGTGTGGCTCCGTTAGATCTCCAAGCAAGCCACTGCTAAGTCAGAGACCCAAAATTTACTGCTTTAGCAACTCCTTTGTGACAATACATTTGGGGTGATTTTGCAGCCCCGTTTCAGTGTTGAAGAAAGCCTGGAGGAGGCTACAGCAACCTGAAAACTGCCCACGGATGTGCTGCAGGGAGGAGAGGGGAAGCTAAGGTTTGGAAGAGAGAAAAAAAAAAATGATGAAAGCAAACATGAGCCAAGACATAAAGTCTCATTTTGCTCCCATGTGCTAGTGCTTGAGCAGACTATTGTTCTGGACTCAGAGATTGGTTCTTAATTATGTTGAGCAGTGAATGGTTTAAATTACAGGCGCATAGTTTGGTGAGCACAGAGCTGTTAAGAATTTTGGCTGGAGAGCGGCTGCAGGGCTGCTCTGAGATCTCAGGAGGTGGCTGTAGCTGGAGGTGTTCTCCAGAGTTAGGAGGCCTGCACGCTGCCACCTGAAGTCCCATGCTTGAATGCTTTATCTAAATCTGCCCTTGTCTTTATTCTGCTATTTCAATCTAAAATAAAACATCTTGTATTTATTGTATCATTGCATTTAGACACTACCATTTTGGAATCTCCTGTGGACATCATCAGATCCAGATGTTTGCAAATGTCATCATCCATATACTAAAATGATTACAAATGGAGATATATTTCTGTAAGCTGTTGCTACTCAGTGAAGATTGCCAGTTTCCACTGGCTTGGAGGAGACTTTTCTTTCTAATGGGGTAGGGATGGCCCCAAGTTCAATATTGCAGATTTTTAAATTACGCATATTGTTGCATGAAGCACAAGTGGTTGCAGTCTCTGTTCACTCATAAATTTGGACTGATTTCCTAAGAGGTTACTAATTTTAACATGTGGAGGATGATTTTAATATGGGGATTACAAAATCTTATTACCTGTCTTTATCTGTAAAGAGTGTGACGTGAGTTCATTATGCTCTCTGATCAATGTATTAAAAATACAATTCATTTCTAGGGAAGAACTGCTTTTCCTTCAACACACTCCCTTTGCCTAAATTGTCTGACAACTGCGCTGGTCTTTATATGTACTGTACACAGCTCTGTCTGGCTTGTGAATGAATACTGCTGCCCTCTACTGCAATGAATACACTCTCCAGTCTAAAGGTACACAAAATATGGGGAAATGATTTGTATGGATGCCCAGACACAAGTAGAGACACACCCAAGGCCTCAGAAGGGGCGAGGGTTTGTGCTGACCTCTTTGGTATTGCTCTGGATGTCAGGGCAAGATTGAAGTTTCTACAACAGGGAAAAGAAAGCACGAGCCATAACTTGCTCTTATTGTGGCCTAATTAGTAAAGTCAGGCTACATTTTGGATTTTCCCATCTGTTTACTGATTTGGAAACAATAATAAGAAGTCAGAGATTCTAAATTCGTAGCTTTGGCCATCAGAATGATGCCACAGTGCTAAAATTTTAGGTACTCTCCCCTGAAAATGGCAGCTCTGTGTGAGGTACCGCAGCTTTCAGACACAATTAACAAAGTTAGTTATACACTCAAGAGTGGGACTCTTGATCCAGGATTCTGGGGGAAAGATTACCTGGTTTCACTCTTGGGAACACAAAGGAAATGGTAGGAGAGCTCTGTCTTCCCTAAAGCTTTGTGCTATGTTCATATTACATTGTGGGAAACCCTTATTTTTGCTAGGGAATTTTAGTCCTGTAGTTTCACTGGGATTAATATATCTTGCTCTTTTGCCATTAAAAAAAAAAAAAAGAAAAGAAAAAGTAATTCTTTTCAGGAAATAGAATGAGAAATGGTAATGTACATTAGACTTTACTTTGGAATTTGAAGAAGTGGTGCTTCAATTTTATTGAGTGGAATTGAAGTTTGATTTAGTAGCCTGGCTGATGTTAATAATTTCAATACCTCAAGATATGAAATTTTCTAAATGGCTGAAAATTGAAAGTCAAAATAGATCCAAATAAAGTTAATATGGAGTTAGATTTTTTTTTTTATTAGCACATATTATGTACTATTTCCAGTGTATTTTCTTATGAATCTTGTGAGGAATCTATGGCAAACTTGTGCAACTTCAATAACTAAAAAACTCAGGAATATGAGGAGCTGCCAGATTCCAAAAGCAACTGATCCTTCTAAATTGGAAGAAATTGGAAATGGAGTGTAATTGTTATCACAATTATATGTGCCATAAAGATATTGTTTTCGTGAGTACTTTCTGCCAGGTCGGCTAAACTACGCTCAATAAACTCTGGGCCCAGGGGACTCATGAAACTATTCGTCATGAGTGGTCTTCATGTTGTTATTGGACAAGGCATTAAAGGTCTTGGGGAGGAATGGCTGTTGATACTGAGAAAAATATTTCTTTTAGCGTCATATGTATGCATCATACAGTGCTGTGAGAAAAGAGTTTGTGTCAATATATGGTTGAAGTAATACTATGAATATTCTGAAAATCATATTCAAGGATAATTGAAATTAGGAGGACAAGAAACATCCCTTGCTGAATTAGAGCTGAAGTAAAAAAACAAAGGTTTTGTGCCTCTAGAATAATTGATTATGTCATCTTTTGGGGAGTATTCATCACGTGAAAAAATGAAATTACCCATCATGTCTTTGCTGGAGACTTGATTTCTTTCAGTTGGTCTTGGGTAGGAATGAAGAAAAAAAAAAAAAAGTTTGCTAAATCTCTTTGTAAACTCTCAAGCTTAAAGACTCAAGCTAAAACCTGACTTGGGTTTTCTGTTAATCCAACACATGATTTATTTACTATAAACAATCCCGAAGCATGGGAAATGGTTTCCAGAGAACAGAACATGAGTTTTCTGGACAACTTGAAAAATCTTTTTGTAATGAAACCTGTGGATTGAAATTATTAAAGGATATTTTGTTTCCAATTTAGGTATCTGGCTTGATGGGATCAGTTGGTCTTCTCAATCCGGTCCAAAAACATGAACCACTGAGCATACATACATTAATCAAGGCTTATGTGTTTAGTAGCTCATAAGGCTGTAAAAAGAACATTTCTTTCCTTTTTGGACACTGAAGCACAAAAAGCAGGCGAGCTGTGGTTTCCTCTCACCAGCCATGAGCTTCCTGTATTCAAGTAATAGTGATGGTGAATTGGGTACCGCAAAACTCGGCAGCATCATTCTGGCTCTTCAGGTCAGGAAAGCCGTAGAATTTGGTAGGTGATTAACGAAAGGAAAATTCAAATACCTTTGATCCCCCTGCTTTCTTTGAAAAATGTCATCTGAACAAAGGACATGAAGAGTGCTCTAAAAAGGACTAGGATAACTTTCTTTTATAATTATGCATCCAAGTTTTAACTGGAGAAGGAATTAATTTAACCAGCAGGCTCAATGACTGACAAAGAAATGGACATGGATATTTTGAAAATTATCTGCTCAGTGGCAATTAGATTGAGACATTGCTTCCTGTGGCACCGAAAATTAGTAAAAACCTTATTCCGCAAGACACACTAGGATTGCACTCCAGGAGATGGCCCAGTAGATTGTAAACATTGCTTTTAAGAATGAAACACTCAGTCTATGCTGATCAAAGATAAGCAATGTACAGTTTAATAATCTGGTTTTAGTGAAAAGATCTTAATTGAGCAAGACTTTTTTTTAGTGATATCAACAGAATTCTGCTAGACAGCCTAAATGACCATCATAAGAAGGCAGCCTCAGTGGTTTCTGAAACAGTTGATATAATTTTTTAACACCTCTTCTGTTGATATAGTAGTATTGTTTCTCTGCTGTAGCATCATAACTGAAATATTGCCAGATATATTTCCACATGAATCAATGGTTTATTGTCATTATTAGGCAATGTAGAATTTTTAGTCTTCCCCTCTTTCTTTCCCACTTATTTTGGACTATTTCTTGCACATAAATGCATGATTAGAAAAAACATCCAAGGTTGTGAACTAGTGCAAAATCTGTTCAGTGGAATCATAATTCTCTTCCTTCCATTTCTTGTCCTGCATTGCTTCATTTCTTCATGGAAGTTTGTTCCCTAGCTCGGAAGAGATCGGTTAGGAATGTAGATATAAAGCGAGTTTGATGCTCAGACCTTTCTTCTTTTTAAGCGACGACTCCCTCAGAATTTTGAAAAGATTGCAGCGTAGTCTTATCTGGCTAACCAATGTGTGAAACTGAGCTGGGAGCAAAGCACCAAAATTCACTGGTGATGTACTCACCTGTGTGGGTCAGTAAATGTGACGTGAAACAGAACATTGTGTGTCGCATACAAGGCATCTGGGACCTCAGGTGCCTTTTGGACTGCTCTAGGAAAAATGTGTAAAGTTTGCACTGTATGTGACTCTAAATAAGTACCCAGACCTAAACTGGGTAGAAGAAGTTGAACTGTTCTGGCAGTGGTATGGAGCAGAGAAAGCCTGTAAGTCCCACCACTTTGGACTTGCCCAAGGCATGTTGATGCTCACTGGGGATCAGTTCTGACTTCGGCTCCTTTTGTGATGCCAACTGTTGCACAAATGCTAAACCCCCGTGTAAGCACAGGGCATAAAAGTGATAGATTCAGTTTTGAATTAAGGCTGTAGGGGGATTTCAGCTTAATATTTAAGATGAAGTCAAGTATTTGTACAGGAAGCTGGCCATTTACCTTCCTATGTTTATCCCTCGTTACTGCCTGGTTGTATGCAGCAGACATTGAGTTGGCAAACTGCAGTTTTTCAGAATTTTTAAGTGAACTTACTTTGGCACTAAAATACTATATTGCTTCATTTTGCATGCTTGAGTTGTACAATTCCTGGCGGTAAAAATTGCACTTTGGGGTTTTTTTGTATTCATTCTACTTATGAAACTGAAATCATAAGTGGTTATGTCTCTCCTGGAAAACTGTAAGCCAAGTGCCTGATTTCCTCTTTTTCATACACCATCAGAAAGTCTCCACTGACCTTCAATTAATAGGATTCTGTGTATGTAAAAGCGGTGCAAGAATGGACTGACTCTCAAATGTATTTGCAAGTTTCATTGAGATTCATCAGGCTGGGGTCTAATGAACTAAAATAATTATGTGTATGTTTGGCAACATTTGTCTCCTGATTAATATTTTTATGTTCAGATGTTAGATTACTTACAGATGCTTTCTTTTTGCTTATTTAGCAGATTTCCATTTTTAAGTGATTTTGTGTAATTTTGCAAATATTTACTGAACATTACAATACTGTGATTTTACAAGGGGGGCAAAACTAAAACGGCTCACTTAAGTTAAAGTCTTACTGCACTGTAAAGCGCACTCCTTCCTGTTGTTTTTAATTAGCATAATGTTCTTCAATTTAATGCAATTATGTATTTTCTTGCAGATAAATTACACAGGAAAAGCACTGCTAAATTCTTTGCTTCCATTACAGTTTACAAGATTATTCCTAATGCCATAGGGTAAATATTTTAACATTGTGTTCAGAAAAATGAAATAGTAATCATCAGTAAATCTTATACAAATATTTGGATTTGTCCATTATAATATGCTACAAAGTTTTACTAATGTCGGTGTATAAATGCAGGTTGTTAATTTATTAAGACCTGGGGCAGCCTGGATGTTTAGCTGGTGCTTTTGTTAAGACATATTCTGTGTATTTGAGTGATTAAACCAGCACTAAAATCACATCTCTCCTTATCAAGACTTTCAAGTTGAGAGCATTTGGGATTCATTCCCAACTACACCATGTTTTTTTCACTTGAGCGTTAAAATGTCAGATAGGAAGAAATAATTCACAGCTGTCTTGGGGCTTGATTCACCCGCCTCTGACATCAAATTTATGCCAACGTAACTCCGTTGAAATCCATGATATTACTCTGGTGCTATACTGGTTTAATAGAGTTGCAAATCGGGCCTTAGGGGGGTTTCTTGGTTACTTCTAATTTTCTGATTAAAGCAGAGTTATTGAAACTCATAAAATCCATGGAACATTGTTGCTCCACTGTGGGCTATCTGCATCAGAAACCTCACTTCATTCTGGGCCTTAAGCAAATTCCCAGCTGGCCTCAGCTCAGTGAAGGTACATTCAGTCAAAGTTTCAGCAGGATTTTTATTTTTCAATTTGCATATTATTTTAACCACATTCCAGAGCCTTGCGACCACAGAGGTTCAAAACATTCCATAGATTTTGGATTCTGTGAGGCACCATCTCCAAATTCATGCTTCTCTTCCCTACCTCATCGTTTCTCTTCATGCAGCCAACAAAACAGCAGATTGCTACGCAAAATATTTTACAGTATCAACCCTTTGGGCAGGAGAATTTCTTATTCACTCACTGTCCGTGGCCTGTGGGGCTCAGCTTTCCAGCACAGCATCCAAACCTCCAGTACATCAAGGAGAGAAAGGAATGGAGAGAAACAGAAATGGAGAAACGACGAGGGGAACGATCGCACGGAGTCATTTCATGTCTCAAAGAAGGTCCAGTCAGGTTTGGTCTGACTCGCTGCTATGGTTTGTAGCCCTGTCTGTGCCATTTGGCAGAGGAAAGGGGTCTGAGGGCTTGGTTCTGCATGCAGGCGGTCTGAGAGGTGCTAATGGCCTCAAGTTCTGTAGATTAGTGTAGTGACAGGACCCAAGGAAATGGCAGGAAGCTGTGTCAGGGAGGTTTAGGTTGGATATCAGGAAAAGATTTTTCACCCAGAGAGTGGTTGGGCCCTGGAACAGGTTTCCCAGGGAAGTGGTCACAGCACCAGCCTGACAGAGCTCAAGAAGTGTTTGGACAATTCTCTCAGGCACACAGTGTGACTCTTGGGGATGGCTCTATGCAGGGCCAGGAGTTGGACTCAATGATCCTGGTGGGTCCCTTCCCACTCAGGATATTCCATGAAAACAGAAATCATCCTGCTACCTTTGCTGCAGGGGTGTAGAGGTTGTCTGCTTCTGGAAAGTCAGTCTAAAAGAACTCCTGAAGTGTGCTGTGCTTTCAGGAACAATATCATGCATAACTAGATGTTTTTTTTTCTTGATTACACTTTAATCAGTATCTACAACACAAGTGGCAACCAGAGAGGTCTTTTATTTCCTAAGAGGTTAAAATTTAGCAGTACAGAGACCTAGGAAACACAGAAAAAAACCCCTCCAAACAAAACATTTAGGGGGGAAAGAAAAAGATGGAAGAAAAAAGCGTATTTAATTTCAGAATAGTTCTTGGTATTCTTAAAGCCCTGAATGAAGATTTATGCTGGTCTTTCTTGATCCAAACGGGTTACCTCTCTTTAATAACAAAGCTTTCTTTGAGAATGTTTAATGCTTATTGCTGCTGCCAGATACAACCTCCTACTTTTTCAAGGTTTTGAAATATACTGGGCAGTTCCTAAGCTTTCTTTGGCATGTGAAGATAATTCATGTGTTGGGACTACAAACCAACTGCTCACCCAAAAGCACAGGAGGCCTGGACAATGTAGATTCGGAATAAACAAAAGGAACTGGAAAATTCTGTAGAGGTAACATTTTAATAACTGTGCTTCCACATTTTGGGGTGGAAAATACCTTGTGAAAATTGAATAGTCTGCAGAGGATCCTCTGCCTTTTGCTATAAAAAATTTTGTTCTCTAGTCGCCTTACATGTGTACTCAACAGATTACACAGGAAATGCTAATCCCAGTCATAGGCTGGTGAGAGGGGAAGAAAAGGAGTGAGACTTAAGTAATAAATCTGGATCACATACTCAAAGAGCATTGGCACAGCGATGGCAGCAGATGCCCTGCTTGAGAGAGGGTATTCAAGCTGTATTGCATCACACAGAAGCATCTTCAGAGAACAGCACACATGGTGGGTTTGTTCCAAAACTTAGCATTCCTGCCGGAGTGCAAGGGGTGGCAGTGCCCCAGAAATACCCTTTAAAAGCCCCAGGCGTAATTGCTGCCCTTGAAACTTCATGCCAGTGCTGATGTGAATGGAGGAGATTCCAGCAATATGCCCGTTTCCATGGAGAACGTTGAAAAACAATGGAGCAGAAGACAAAACTCGGGTGAAGCTACCCCCCAGGAAAGCCTTGGTTTCATTTGAAAACTGAGACAAAATGTACATAAATTAATAAACTGAAAGGGCTGTAAAGAGCCTATGAAAACATGCTACAATAAAATTGTTTAGAATTCTTCTTCATTATCCCACTTCACATTTGAGGGGATGACTGGAAAAGAACATCCTCTATTTTTTTAAGAAATCCACAGGCCTTACAGCAAATGAGTACGTTTTCCAGTTCAAATATTATGAGTATTTTTTAATGTTTGCACAGGCTTGGGATTTCTGAGCCCATGTAATAATCTGCAAAAAGATCCCCCTTTTTTTGCTTTGCTGAGTCTCCCACATGGCATGGAGTGGAAAACACTTTGCTGTGGCATGTTTAATAGGTTGCAGAGTAGGCAGTATGTGGTTCCTTAGAGCGACTGGGATGAGAGAAGATAAAATACGTCCTGCTTTCCCAAAGCAGATTGTATGGCTCTGTGGCTACCTGAAAGGAAAGACCACTTCCAGTTTAGCCACACAGACGTAATCCGTGTGTATTCTTAGATTTATGGGTGGCTGCATTACCGTGCAATTAGTCTGGATTACCGAAAAGTGGGATGAGAAGAGGGGAAAAAAGGTTTGCTTCTCATTATTTTTTCCTCTGAGCATTCATCTGCTTTACTCAGAGTTTCCTATACCTGATTCTTCGGTGTCTGTGGCCACCAACAGAGTTTCCCCGAGCCCTAGCAGTCTGGTTTAAATGTGTGTGCTGTACATTCTCCTTGTCCAGAGGGTTCTGGTAAAGGCATTTATCTGTTGAATGACGTGCAGACTGCCAGATTCAACAGATGACAGCTTAAGCACAGCACTAGTGACCACCAATGGTGTGTTTTTTATTTTGGGATCCTGCTTTTTCTTAAAAAAAAATATGCTGCCATTATTGACTTTTTTAAAAAATTATTTTTTCAAGCTGTTTCTTGTGTTTTGGTGTATTCTTCTGCTCTGTCCCATATTAAGGACTGATCTTGATTTCATACGCCCTAATTTCATGCTGCCCCTCCTCTAGCCTTCAGCAGTTGCTTGTGGTTTGTGCAGGAGTTTGGGAACAGATGTGACCAAACAGGCACAGACACAAATAGATGATGCTGACTCTCTCCCTCCCTCTCTCTCACCTGTTGGCCATTTGCTATCCTCTGATAAATTTAAGACATAAGGCAGTTTGGAAAACACACAGATCATGACTCCTCTTTGTTTTTCTTGCCATTTTTTCAGGTGGAGGTCTGTACAAAGGGAAGACAGAGGCAACCCAGGGACATAAAACAGGCAGAGGGAAAGCACAGCCCTGAGTCCTCCAGCTTTGAGTAATTTTGCTATCAGCAGCAACCTGATCATGTGGGTCCTGCTCATGGGTGCACTCATTTGGGAACTGCTTGGCAGCATTGTTCTGCCATGAATACAGTCCTGTACTGATGAAATGGAATGCAGTTCAAGGTAATCTCTTTAGGGGTGTCACGCTGTTCCCCTAGGAAGGGTTTAGAGACCCAGGAAATTAAAAAGTCAGATGGATGCCAGTGGGTAGAGGGCAAATGCATCCTAACACAATTCTGCATATCACCACAATGGTCCTTAACGGGGATTTTCTGAGGAAAAAACATATGCAAAGATAATAACCTTCCTGCTGGTACTGGCAGATATCTGCCTTTCTGACAGACTCTGATTCATTCATAATGCACAACAGGGGGGAAAGGATTATTTTAGAATACTTATTTTCTTTCCTAGTTCACATCATTCACTGAGTATGTACAAATAGGAAGAATGCCAAGCTGTTTACAAGAAGATCAGCGATGATTTGAGCCAAAACTATCGGTCCAAGTGCCCTCAAACTGTAGGGATTTTCTGATGTGGCTATGACTCCAAAAGCTGTGACTCAGCTCCAACTCTGCGCTGGAGCGAATGAATGTCAAAATGAATATTTAAGCAAAAACCCCATTCTAAGTTGTACTGAGAGCTCCCACTGAGTGCCAGACATGAGAAATCACCTTGACTCTGTCAGCATAAAACTTTCAAGACACAGGTAATGTACATCATAAATTTGAGCTGAGAAATTATCTTTTAAGTGTTTTTCCTTTGAAAATCTTACTGAGCTCCTATCTCCTTCCCCTTCCAGACCACCCGCAGATACCACCCACAGACCAGTCACCCCATGGTCTTTAGAGGTCATCTGTCATTCTCACTATCTTTATCCTGAGAGCAGAGGTGCTCAATCAGAAAAATAACTTTAAACAGGTGCTTAATGTCAAAGATACAATTCGTATCATTAGAATATTATTAGAATGAGTATTGACACCCAAGTGTTTACTTCCTGCTAAGTGCTTGGGTGTTGAATATGTGTGTAATAACAAAGGGATGACTCCAGAGAGGTATGGAGATTGGACATTTGAGAGGAGGAGTTTTTGCTGTAGAGAAAGCAACAGGAGGTACAACATCAGCTCTGAAACACCAGCATGGTACCAGGAATGTTTATACAAAACACTCAGGCCAGTATCATCATCCAAAATGAAGCTGTGAATCAGGGTATATTGTAATGACATTTTCAGTTCTTCTTGTTTCCTTTTTTTTTTTAATCTTCCCTTCAGATAGTATAGTACATGTTGATTGAAACTGCAAAGTAGATGAGTGGCAAGGAAGAATTTTCAAATCAATCAAAATGAAAGAAAAGATTTCGGTGATTTCCTATTATATTCATCCTCAGTCATACACTGCTGTATCTGTTTTTAAGTACTCTTAAATGTGATACTTCTGTGCTGAGAGAGCTGAGACATTCACTTATGCCCTTATTTGCTCTGGATTTGACAATGGTCACCTTCCCTTCTCTGCCTTCTCTGATGCTCATTCAGATAGAGCTGCTATTGGTGATCTTCCTCACCACTGTGGTTAAAGTCACCTCTCCACTGAATCCACGCACTGGCTCATCACTGGCAGCACTTGAGGAGCTTCCTGCTCATCCTCAGTTTCAAAAGACAAATTCAAATTCACCTCTTCTTGATTGTTTGGTCATCTCTCACCAATTGCTCACACAATTGCTCTTTACTTTCATAACACCTCTGTTATGGAGCTGCAGGTCTCTAACATTTTGAAGTGCTTTTAAAATATTTTATAGTGAGCACGTTGTTTGAAGGGTTATCTTTTTAGAAACCTGCTTTCCCCTCATTTGACTCCATCCTTATGACTTAGCTCCTGTGCCTCTAGGTATCCCCCCCTAAGAAGAGAAAATGCTCTTTGATTTGGATTTCTTTGTTACTTTTATTTTCTAAATTTGAAATACAATGTAATGATGGTCATGATATACATGTGTCTTAGGTTGACTCCACGATATTATTGCTGTTTATTGCTCCTGTCATCTTTGATTTCCCCTTCTGTTGCAGCTTTCACTTCTTGAAGCTTGTCTTAATTTCAGACCCTGATCCCACAAGTTACACATCTGCTTACCTTTAGTCATCTGCCTATTCCCGTTGATTCCACTGAGAATACACACACACTTTAAATTAAGCTCATGTGCAAGATTTTTTGGAATTAAATCATGGGAAATGTAGTCTACTTGTTGTTATTTTTCCCAGCTTCAACAGCTAGTGGCTTCTGCAGGTGGTCAGACCTGCAGAGATTTAAAACCTGCTGTTGATAGAGAAGAGGCAATTGGCCTGAGATTGGTAAGATTTGAGAAAAGGTCTTGACAAAGGTCTTAATATTAAGAAGAGAAATGTTTTTTGCAGCAATAAGAGTGGTGTGAGCTTTCATAGCGAGGGTTGCTCCAAGACAGTAGAGCTGGAAAAGACCCAACGTTTTATTCTCTTTTCTTGAGGCAATGCTCAGATCAGAGACAGTTTTCCTCAGTTTTCCTCCTTTCCTTACGTAAATCAGTGTTGTCAGAAGCATGGGGCAGGAGGGATAGGGGGAAATAGTAATTTGTAATTTTTGTTGGGGAAATACCCCCAGTATAACTGATGTTGTGTTTTTTGGTAACTGGGAATGAAAACAAAACAAACAAAAAAAAACCAAGCACCAGAAGGACCACAGAAGTTTCTGGGAAAAAATAAGGAGGAAAACCACACTGAAGGGCAATATGTACTGTGAAGATTGACTACATTATGATAATTTGGTTTTCTTTTTTTTTGTATTTTCTTCATATTTAAACTATTGCAACAAGGGCTGAAAATAACTCATATTTCAGTTTGCATTAAGTAGTAGTGTAACTGCAATTTGATTAAAAAAAACAAGATAGAGGAGTTATAATTTATGGTATTCTAAATCACATGCCACATGATATCTGAAATTATTTGAATGAATTTAAACATTAAAATAATTACAACTATTTGAAAAAAACATATCTTTTTTATTTTATTCCCATTGATGATACAGGCTAGCTGCGGCGAAGTAAAATACAAGAGAAAATGAAAACTGTAGGAAGACAATATAATGATAGCTTGATTTTGATTTAACATTTCATTCCTCTAGAAATACAACTTTCAAAACATTACTGAAGATGTATGGAAGTTAAATACAATGTTTAACACCAGCACACCTTAAACACAGGTCTAAAAATAGCATCATTCCCAAAAGACAGAAATTCTGAGCTACCACCGTCTCCGCAGCTCTGTTGCCAATATCTGCATTGTTTATTTATCCTGGGAAACCTCTGTGAAGGAGCAGGATCTCAGGGCAGCTCAGATGGGGCCAGATGGGAGGAGGTGGGAGGTCGAGCCTTGCCTCCAGCTCATCCCTCCTGGCTCTCCCCAGGAGGCTGCTCTTGTGATGAAAAAGCCCCTGCAGCTCTGGGTCCCTGCTGGGAACAGGAACCCAAAAGACAGAGAAAAAGTGAGATAGAGAGAGAAGCAGACAGAGCAAAGAGTGCAGCCTAGTGCTTCCTGGCATTTCCCCCATGAAAAGAGCGCTTCAGTCTCAATCTTCTGCTGCACAGAAGAGCATGAAGTGATCTTAGCTTTGGAAATTAGATAAATTAGAGAAGCTAATTCATTTTTCTGCTAATTTAGAGTCATTTTTGCTTGTGTTTGATTTGCTGGTTTTATTCCTATAATCTGTTGGTAACTTGACACCTTTGTGCTTTACCAAAAAATATTTCCTCCCTTTCTACATTTCAGCTGTTAAATAAAAAAGCAGCAATTCATAAGGAGCATAAAATCCCACAGGGGTGAATGCAGTGAAGACCTGGAGCCAATTTTTTTCACAGCCAAATTTTTGCCCTTTCCTCTGCTACCTTGCAGGCAGGACAATAGTGAATAATATGATCTGTTCTTTCCTCAGAGTATATTTATGTTTCCTCTGCAACAATACACATCTTTTCATTTTTCTTTGGATACAACACTCTCTGCACACCATCATTGTTCTCCCTGATACGTGCTAAATATTGACGAAGAAACAAAGAAAATATGTGTGTTGAAACAAGCTGACCTCTGGTGCAAGAAGCGCAAATAAATGAATGCTCTGGGGTATGTCTTTTATTATTGCTAATTGTTTTGTAAACGCCACAAGTCTCCTCTCAGTTTGGAAGACAAAGACCCCTCCAGTGTTACATTAGACTGGGGGCAAGGCCAAGAGCCATGTGCTTGTCCAGACTGATAAATCCATAAAGAGATGAATCAGGCTGGCTGTGTTGATAGCAGCTCGGGTTTTACTGGAGCTGATGGAGTTTGGAGAGTTTTCTTCTCCCCCACAGCACTCATCTGTATCACGTGTCAGGGAGAGCTGACTACACACTCAGATATTTGGTAGTACCTGAAAGTGTTCAGCTGCTTTGCATGGTGTCTGGGACCTGCCTCTTCATAAAACTCATCTTCAACAAGGCCAAAGAATCTTCCTGTGCAGTTTATCTGGAAACTGTCCATGAGCCAAGAATTTCAGAACAACCAACAGCATGAAAATGTAATTAAAAGTGCACATGGACGCTGTTCAGGAACAAGTCTCAGGAATTGTGAGGCTTGACAGAAAAAAAGCATATTGCCCCAAGTTAAGGGTATTTGAGAGGTTTGTTTAACCTTAATTCTAGCTATTTGCACAAAATTCCATGTTATTATTTACAATACCATTGAATCAAAATAGGAATTTGCCATAGCAACCCAGGCTTCAAATGGGGCCTATGTTGCATCCCCAAATTACTACACCTCCTTAAAAAGGAGTAAAGAAGAGTGCACTGTGTAATCTGAACCCTTGCAAAATTCTGTAAGCAAAACGTGGCTTTAATAAACAACAGAAACAATTCTGAGAGTATGTTTTATAAGAAAAGATTGCAATTATAAAAAATAAAATATAAATATGTAAGTATAAAATGAGCTATTTCAGTTTAGTCCATTTTTCAGGAAAATGTTAACACTGGGGACATACTGGCAACAGTTAGACCAATATAGGACATTGACATAGTGTGGGTGAGGATTTCTGCATCACTGCCTTGTTTTTCCACCATGAGGAAAATAAACCAGTGATAGGTCATACATTCATTCATGCATTTTACTCTTTCCATTTAATCGGTCCTTTTGCCAGAAAAATAATGAAGCATCCAGCAGATGACATAGTTGTACATAAATAAATAAATATTTATTCAAATCCCCTGCTTGCAGTCACTACCCACTAACAAAATTCCAGAGTCAGCTGGATTTCTGGAAAGCAGAATGCATCCAGAAATTTTGCTTAGGATATGCAAAATAATGCTTATTTAACTGCAACTTTGAAAGTCTCATGTGGTTGTAAATGTTTGCATGTGGGTACCTGTGTGTCTGTTGATGTTATGTGGTGTAAAGCACTTGGGCTTTTCGCATCCATTTCACTTTTCTTCCTGTTGTTCTCAGGCAGACATTACTGATGAGATTTGTCCTAAGCACACGTGAGGTTTCTGTTGTGGATATCAGTTTTATATAACTGATGCACATCCTTTTTTTCTTAAGCAGAGTTTCAAGAGGTTCAGCTGCCTGTGTCTGGCATGAGAAAAGTGCTGTACCAAAAGGGACAATCATCTCGCCTTCTTTACAAATGATTTCCTATGAACCAAGTGACAATGAAAATAAGGAAAAAACCAGCTATTTGTTACTATTTTTAAAAGCAAGTCAGAAACCCAAGCCCTGTATCTAACAAGTAGTACAACAGGTGAGATAATCCACGTCTCTCCAAACATTTCTACAGATGTTTAGGAATTTGTTTCCCATAGGAGATAAAAGGAAGCTTCTCCTGCACCTACCAGAAGAAACAACCCCAAATCTCTGGGTTTTTTAATTACTACACTAATTTCACGACACAGGCACTGTTAACCTGTGGTGGACACACCAGCCCTGCTGGATATTCACAGAGACTCAGGCTGCTCCAACTCATCCGCTTTCACACTTTTTGTTCATTGTGAACAGACTCCTGGAAACCTGGACTCAGTATTCTTGCAGATAATCCTTGTCTTTTCCACTTTATTGCTAGTTGTCTCTTTTGGGATGTTTCAGCCTCCAATATCAGCTTTCCATTTGCAATTCATGATATTAGCTGGAAAATTTACAGGACAAAAGCAGATCTTATGGATTGGCTTAAGTCCACTATCCTTTTTTTAGATTCTTGTGAGTTAAGGAAAACCACAGCAGGTTTGAATTTTGTTTTGCTTTTTAATCTAAAGATACTATTTGTTTTGGCTTAAAGGGAATTGTGAGAGATACCAATATATTTAAAGGGAACACATTTAAGTGCTTTCTGAGGACAGCAAGTGAACCTTAGCAGTGAAATCCTGCTGTATGTGAGGTTCTAAAATTGCAATGTACAAATGCTTTATGGGGATGTAAGAATGTCCAAATGTGTGTAGTCCAGGATGATATCCAGTCAAAAATAGCTAATGCATAAGGAAAAGGTTATTCTCAAAATTTAAAGGAATCAGTTTACGCTCATATCCGAAATTTCTAGTGACACCACACACCATGAAACAATGAAATCTAATAAAACTGTTCACTTCAACAGAAGTTTTAAAATATGTTCAGAAAGACTTTACCTCACCTCTGCTGCCTGACTTCAGCCTTGAAATCTTAAATCTGACAGTCAGTCACTTTTCTTTTACTTCTCTTTCTACCACAGAACAACATCTTGGCTTTGCCTTCCCAGCCCCCATCAGCCATACCAGCTCCCTGAAATGCTTCATATAGAGCATCCCCTGTATTCACTGGGAAATACTAGAAGTCCTGATGTAATTTTTCAAAAAAATAATGAAATTAGATCCTAGTGAGCTAGGAACAGTGGACATCTGATTTCAGAGCTCCACATCACCATGGCTGCAGGCAGTATTATTTCACAGTTCTCAGAATATGTGTAACTCAGGAGTTACTCAGAAACATAAGCTGCAATTCCTGGGGGTAAAGTGAAATATCTGTTAGTTGCACACATCAAGATGTGTCTACTCTAAAAGAATATACATTACAGACAGATACTCCAGATACCTGATATATGGTTTTCTTTTGGGGAATCAGTGCTGTGTAAGTATTAAAAAAATTGTTCCATTCTCAGCTTTACGCAAAGGCTGAGTCTATTATTGGCCTTGGTCTTCACAGAGTAAATTCATTAGACTGAATTGTGCTTTTATTAATGCTAAGAGTCTGAAAAAAACCAAAACCAAAAACTAGGGCTAGACTCCATAATGCCTTGTTGTACCACTTGGAAACATTTGCTTGTCTATACTCGAAGCTCCCTGTGACAAAGTCTGTCTTGGCAGGGGTTTCAGACTGTGTAAAAGACAATAGAAACAATGCGGGAACACAACAAATTCTTAGCGATATTAACAGTGCCAGTGGATGCAGTTCCAGTCCCTGTAATTGCAAAGTGTGTCCAGATGCTGCAATGATGCATATCTGGTAACTGCTTATGATGATAAACAGATAATAAATGTTGAATTAAACAAGTCGATGGTTTTGGCCTTGCTGCTGGCAAGTTCTGGAGTGTCCGTGAAATAAACCATCTCCACAATTAGTATTGGTTGGCTCTCTACCATCTCCAAGGACGTTCAGGATGTTGACTCTCTCACTTCTGGGAATGGTCCCTCTGGGGCTGCATTTCAAAGCACTGACAGGTCGGTGTAAGTTTTAATGTGTGGTGCCCAAACTTTTTATAATTTGAAAATTTCAGCTTTGGTGGGTGGCAGTTCAGCCCTTCTTCCAAAGGGTTCCAAAATGTAAAGGAGAGAAGGGCTTGTTTGAATGGTTTTGTCAGAAAATAATTGCAGAAGGATGGCCAGTTCCAACACAAACCCCAGGCACAACTCTACTAGGTACCTAACAGGAGATATAGACCATCCTCCTAATTTACCATTTAATGTGTTTATTTATCTCATGTCCCATGTCTCAGGCACTGCACGGACCAGCCTCTAAGATAAGCGGTGTATCAACCCTGGAGAAAGCTTTTTAACTCTGTTCAATTAAAATTCAATTATAAAAACCAGTTTAACATTAAGCAAAGAAATGTAAGGTAACTGCACAGTAAGAATTATCTTGGTTGTTCCGAAGGATTTCCTGTCTGTTTCTTAACTGTCCATATTTCGAGTTTCTTCTGTAAGGAAATTTGTCTGTTACTCTGGAACTACAGAGGACAGGGTTTCCACAGAGGTGTATCAGTACCTACTTAATGGTAAAGATGACCATTGGTGCTTCAGGAGCACGTGATGCACTCGGTCAAAAATTTTATTGAAGTTCCTAATGAGGTCCAAAGATCCTGTGATGGAAGGTGTAATGACATTTCAAGGTGTTAGCAATAGTCACTTGGCAGTATTCCCCATTTTCCTGGTATCTTTGAGTTACAGCAAATGAAGGTCTATTTGAAATTAAATTCTGATGCAGAAATGCACCTTTCTACTAAGGTTGGGCATTGATGGGTAGGAATCTGTTACCATAAAGGGAGCTAGAAGGCAGCTGAATGAAACCTTAGACACAAAGGAAGGGTTCTTTGTGCTAAATGACTAAAACTAAGGCACTCTGCCAAGGCATGCGTGCATCATAACCTACTACTTATTTGGGTGAAGAAATGGCCCAGCATTTCCACTTCCAGCACACTGAAATATCAGCCCTGAGCCATCAATTATCCACAGCAACGTGCCCAGGACTGGTGCTGCCACATGCACAGTAAAGCCTGCTGCCCACAGAGGCCCAGTTTTGGATCTGGGCACTGGTTTCTCCCAGAATTATGTGTTTGAATGTGTGTAACACAACAAACTGCATGCAGTGACTGCGCAGAACAAAACTTGGCACTGGTGCCTGCTCTTTTTCCAAAGTCAAGTGTAAAGTCTTAGGGCCCTATTAATGAAAAATCCATCTGATGGCTTGATCACAGAAAAAGGAGGGCCCCAAATTATGAGCAGGATCTGTTCTAAAAGCCATGTGCTCATGTAAAAATATGATGGAATATGGGCACGGAAAGTTCCGTGTGGATTTCACTGGATGCACAGGGATTACTGGTATGCACATAAATTTATATGTTGTGCTTAGAGACATGATGCAAAGGGTCAGGAGGCTGTAAATGTGCTTCCTTGCTGCATAAAGTAAGGTGATAAGCAGTGACATGTCAAAAGCCCTGAAAAAAAAAGGGTTGGGGTCAAACATGATATCTAGCAAGTCTCACTTTTCTTTGCCCTGCCTACATGTTTTTATTTCTACAGCGTGAAACCAATAACTCTTGTTTGACATATCAACCAGGCTTCCTGAACAACCAGGGACACTGTTAATGGCTGTGCCTATCTGAGTACTTGACACAAGCTGTGGAGTAGTCAGCACCTGTTATTTATAGAAAAGACAGTGAAACAGTCCTAAAATACAGGACTGCAAATGCATACTAGAAGGATGCTTTAGTTCTCAGGAAAAATAGTTGTTTTCAAATTATCTCAGTGAGTGGATATACTTACTTACTTTTATTTCTTTTTACTCTTGTAATCAAAGAGTTCAGGAAAAACATAAAACTGAAGAATTTTCCATCAGAAAATATCTCTGCATTATTATTATCTCCATCCTTAGCCAACTTATGCAAAGCAGACTCTTTTACTTTTTGCAATATGTTTAATTTCCCAAAGATCTGGATTACAATAACGTTTTTTAAGCTTTGTGGGGTTTTGCTTTTTTTTTTTTTTAATAAAAAAGCAGGCTGCATTCATGCTGCTCACTTTCTGCAAGTTATACTTGTAGTTTAACCAGCTCAGCTCCCTTTCTCTCACAACTGCTTGTGTGCAAAGACTTTGCTTACCATTAATCCTTAGTGTGGTGGGCTCTGTAAAAGTGGCAATGCAGAAGTCATGAAAGGACTCTCTGGGAAAATTTGGCTTTTGTAAGGCTGCCTTCAGAAGCGTTCTTTTTCCTCAGGAAGTTCATCATCCTGTCAGGAAAGGCACGGAGAGGAGTGAGGCCAGGTCCTTTGGCAATTCTGGATTAAAGCTTTAATCTTTGGACTACTTGAATGTGCCATAATTTATGCCACGCCAAAGCTTCTAAATTATGTCTAAAGCAGCTCTATCCTCTTAGGTTCTCTTTAGTTTTAATGTTTCTCATTAAAAATGATGAAGCATGAAACATTGTTATTGAAAAATCATCTTTCTTGTCCACAGGAAAGCCTCAACTCTTCTGTACATGAAACACTCCACGTGATGGCAGGTTTTGGCTTTTTCCAGTGTGAGCATGGCATGGCTGATACAAGCAAGGAAATCCAGGGTCTCCACAGATCATACAGATCTTCGGCGTTGCTGATGCTGCTTAGGTTTTACTCGTGATTATGAGGACAAATTTCAGCTCTAGAAGCAGAGCTTCCCATTATGTCATGGCAGCAATGCAGCCAAATGCTGCTGGTAAAAATTTAATTTAATGGCATGGAATCACTTGTGTCCAAGTATAAAGGCCTTCAACAAAGGAAAATGGGAAATAAAGCACCTTTGCTCAGATTTTGCTTCCATACTCCCAGAGTCTTTGTACGGCATGTATGAAGGAAGAATCTTGGGAGCTGAGAAATGCAGGGCAGTAGAAACTGTTGTCATGGTCATTGTCTTCCATATAGATCATGTTCATTAAGTCGTTTATTAATTGCTGGTGCCAGTAGAACAGAGGCAAGAGATTGAAAAACTGACAGTGTGTCTGAAAGTGCAATCAAAGAGAAGGAAAATAAATACCTCTAAAGCTTTAAATACATCACAAAATGTTCAGAAAGAGTATGTTTCCAGGGGAGGAGAAGGTTTCAATAAAATTATGACTTTAGCTCTGGAAAATAATTCAGTTAGATCACAAGTGGTTGTCATAAAAATTGTGTATATTAGGAAAAATCACTGTTGTCTGTTTCAAAATAGGAATAATACCTTCTAAGCATCTCAAATGTCAGGTTTTATTTAATAAACTTTGGTAAGAAATATGCTGTATAACCACATGATGTTTGTGGAATGTTACTACATATGTAAAAAATGCTGTAAACATCAGGGGCTTTGTGTGTGTGCTTCTCTGTGAGAAACCCAGTCCATCCTCTGAGAAAGTTTCATCGAAAAGACAAGATAGGTTACAGTAGAATGACATAAAGTCCAGCTCTGCCAGATGTCACAGAACCTTCTCTCCTGCTATCAGTAGGACTGCAAATTCCCTGAAATACTCACTTAAGCGCTCTGCAGGAGATCAGTGTTCCTTACATCCTTAACATTTTTAAAAAGAGAAATGAGTGTGTATTTCCATGGACAGATGTCTCAGACAACATAGCTAACGTTGTGTGGGGTTTATGAGGGACAGCGGGATAGGTGAGTTCCCTTTACAGGACAGCTAGGAAAAATGCAAAATTATCGAAGGGCTCATCTTGCACAGGAGATGCAGAGGGGATGAGAGTGAGAAGTTGATGACATTTGGGTTTTCTACTGAATGCAGCTGCAGGCAGGCTGGAAAACTCCTGCTTTTGCATGTGCATTGAAGAACACACATATGTACATTTTTGTCTCAGTTACTGGGTAGGTGTTAACAAAACAGCTGAGCCATGTATGGAATTGGTTTTTATCTATTTTTAGTCCTCCCTTGCACGAGGTCTGCACATTCTGTTCTGTGTGCTGCCGACGTTTCAGCTGTGGCTCTCAGTAGAAATAACACTTCTCTTCTGAAAGCTGCTCGAATATTGTACCGTTGTTGCCAGGAGGTCCTAAATGGGAAAAAAACCAAACCCAAACAAATAAATCAACTCTGATAAAGAACAACAGCAACAACAACAACATCAAAACAAACAAGAGCACTCTTCTCTCGCCATCTTGCAAAACAAAATCCTTCAGGCATGATTTATTAGTAAAACCAGCTACGGACAGTTAATAATGTATCTCTGGATCTAATGAACAAATGCACAGCCAAAATATTTTCTTTTTTTTTTTTTTTTTTTTTTTCCCAGGGTTTAAGTGAAGTAATTCATCTGTACTTTAACAAAAGCTTTTATTTCCACATGAAGAGGTGGGCAGCCATTCAATCAGACATGACTGAGATTGTTTCAGTCAGTTAAATTTCCCAATATTTTCACGTTACCTTGAAAAAAAATAGAGAAGGACATGTGTGTGCCATTTTGACCAAAGTATAAGTCTCTACCTACAAGATGTCTAACATATATAAATTTATATACAAATATTTATGATTCTATTATACACAGAGAAAGTAATACCCTTGCATTAACATGAAACATCACAACAAATTAGGATCATAAATAATAGAAAGTACATGTGGAACTAAAAGTCTGGGATATTCTTTACTCATCTCTGTAGCCTTCTGGGCAGAAAAGCTCATTTTGAAAGCAGATGCTCCTGTCTACTGTGACAGAATTTAAGTTCTGCAGTGAGTGTTCACTGCTTTCAGCTGGCAGTGAGGATTTTTAGCAATGCCTCCCATCCTGAATTGCCCCGATTTTGATCCATGAGTGTCAGTAGAAATGGGTGGACACATTCTTGAGGAAAAAGCTCAGTAAGAATTTCTCTCAAGCACGTCTACAGTATTCCAGTACCTCTGAATGATGCAAGTCAATAGAACTACTGTCATGTTTAAAGTAAAACACTTGTGTGACTGCCTGGAGAACTGGAGTCCATGATTTTAATTCTGTTTAACAGTGGCTTAATTCTTAGTATCATACAGCTATCAGGCTGCTTTTCTTTTACTCCTGTTTTTTTATTTTGGAAGCAGGTCATGATCCTTTTAAAGGAGCTTTTGGGTTAGTTTAACATCACTGTTAAGCAGCACAGCAGAAAAACTAGCACTGCTGTTGAGTTTTTCCAATTAATTCAGGATTTGCAGTTAAATACAGGTGTCACAATTTAAGAAATGAATAATTCATAAACCATCAAACAGCAACATTTCAGTGGAAGAGTTTCTTGAAAAAAAAAAGTGTCAAACATATGCCAAACATTTACAGGATTGTTAGCAGCAAGTGGCTGAAGGAAAGCTGAAAAACTGCAAATAAAGCAACTTAGCTGATGGGTTGTTTAAATTCTCAGACTTCAGCTGACTTCTTCCTATTCAGGGAGACTTTACTGACTTAGTTACAGCCTCACATTCATTTTTGCTTCTGAAAATCCCTTACAACAGGAGAGCAGTGATCTCTGAAGGAGATGGACTGAAGCAGTAAATCAATTTTTTTCTTGTTCTGGAACTTAAACTGACATATTTTTTCATGGAAGAAATCCTGCTAGAACTTTGCAACTGTATGGGAAAAATAAGACACATTTGTGTTGGTAATTGGCATTATTCTTCTTGCATGTTATTCATTTTCTGTAAAGGATAAATCTTGAGGTTAAAGAAAGCTAGTTAAAAGTCCTTTCATCCTTTTAATTTAGCATCCAGACATTGTGAAGTGATCAGATACGATGACAATTAAGAGAAGTGGCATAATAATGGGATATTTGTATCCATCTGCATGAAAAGCTAAATGGGTTAAATACTGACTGCACTGTCTCTATTCTGTCTAAATCTTCCCCAGAGGTGCCACACAAGACCAAGAATGATTCAGTGGTCTGATAAGGACAATTCTGCATGCCTCCAGCCAGCCTTCCTTTGTGAGCCAGTAACTAAAATGGATTGCATTTGGGCACTATATTTAGTTTTGCCCATAATTTATTATCTGATCTTGGCTAGTACCCCAAACTTATTTTTTTTAGCACATGGTATGGTATATTTATGGTATATTGAAAAAGCCTGCAATCTAGCTTTCCCTGCCACCCAAAATGAAACTAAACCTATGAGTAGTATTTAAGAGGAGCTACTACCACTCAAATGACCATGGTTGGAGAAGTCTTCCTTGTTCCTTCCCAGACTGACATTCCACAGAATTTCCTTAGGTTATATTTTACTTCCTTTACCATATAGCTCAGTAACTGAGATGTGAATATCTAAGGCATATGAAATATCAGATCCAGTTCCTATTTGATGTACCTGAAGGTAGTGAAATGCTGCAATAAGTAGGATGTGTTAACTGCTTCCAGGCACTGCGTAGGCATCTGGTGATCCTGAAATCATCTGATGCTCTTGCAGAAGTTCATTTATAATGAATTCCCCAAAATATTTAACACACAATTGCAGCAGTTTCTATTACTCTTTCCTTAATAATCAGAAAGAAACAATCAATGATTTTATAGATGAATGGACTCTTTTTTCCCCCCTCCTTTTTT
>VWZW01005197.1:1523426-1792303 GCA_013397115.1 Edolisoma coerulescens | reverse complement strand
TAAAAGAATCTTTTGCATCATTTTCAGTTTTGATTGCTTGAAGGACTAAATTTAGAATGGCAGGTATTTTAGTGGGGGCTCAGCTAACGGTATATCTGGGGATGTAATGAAGCACTGAAGTATTCTTTCCCCTGGGAGGTGAGAGTGCTGGCTGTTACAATACCTTACTTCTCTCATGCTTGACAGTTGAGCAGCTTTTTAAAATAATGTCAGGAAGTCCAGAGCTTTTCTACATTCTTCTTTCCTTTCAGTGTGCCGGATGCCCTGGCACCAGAGAGCCTTTGAAACCTTCTTCTGTTTCTTCAGCACCTGATGGTGATTGTTTGACTGGAGATTTATGGCTGACCTGAAACTCAAAGCTTCCAAAGAGCTGAAGTTACAGAAGCTTGCAATGATGCTGGATTCCCCAGAGTGGTGAGGCTGTCATCATCTGATGGCTGCTGAGCAGTGAAATGAGATGGAAATTTCTGCATTCCATTGGTTGAGAGCTTCTACCACCAAAAGCACCAACAGGACTCAAAGAAAAAGCTGTTTAGAGATGTTATCTTCAGGACACGTTTTGTGTATGTTTGAGCTCTAACCACACCAGTGGCGTTGCTGGTTTTAAGGGAATATCTCCTCTGATAGTTTATCACAAGCATAAGAACTTTCAGGATGCAGATTCTGTTACTTATCTCTGGGGGGAAGCAGCCAAGAAACCATGATCAGGGAAGAAAAGAAACTTCCACACCTGCTCCCATCCCATCAGCCCTGAGAAGAACTGATAAAGCTGAAAGGTCCATGGGGTCATCTCTGCAAAATATTTGTGGCCTGGGGTAGTGTTTTCTTCCACAGAATGTCAGAATCACAGAGTAGCTGAGGTTGGCGGGCACCTCTGAAAATTGTCTAGTCCAATCTCTTGCTCAAGCAGAGTCAGCTAGAGCAGATTGCTGAGGACCTTTCCCAGCTGGGTTTTGAATATCTCCAAGGATGGAGACCCTACCAACTCACTGGAAATTCTGTGCCACTGTTTGATCACCCTCAGAGCAGGACAGTTTTCACTTACGTTCAAAAGGAACCTTCTGGGTTTCAATTTCTGCCCCTTGCCTCTTGGCCTGTCACTGGGCAGCAGCGAGAAGAATCTGGGTCTGTCTTTGCTCTATTAGGTGTTGACAAGATCTCTCGAGCCTTCTCTCCTCCAGGCTGATCAGTTCTAGCTCTCTCAGCCTCTCACAGGGAAGATGCTCCCGTCCCTTCACCATCTCTGTCCTTTTGGAGGCTATGGTTGCTCCAGCATTACAAAGGTCTCAAATTACACATAAAACTCTGTAACACCCCCTTTTCTGTCCCCTTGTTGCCTCCTCACCCACTGCTCTTAAGAAAAAAGTGGTATGGGAGAGACAAGAAAAAAAAATGCAAGTTCTTTATAGGAGCAATTTCGTATCTAACACTCAGAAATTGAAGGTTTCGTTCCCACTTGCTCCTTTAAAGTCATGATACAACATTTAAAGCAACACTGCAAAATTACAAAACAAGTGTTCCTGCCAATGTAAATAAAAGGGGAGATAAAGTTGGAGGTGATTTGTGTCTGTGGGAAGGAGAAGTTACTATAGATACCTGAAAGGAGAGCCATGAAGCTTTATTAACTAAGACATAAAAATATCTCATCAGGGATAAAGCTTCCTGAGGTAATAACAGTGAAAAAGAAAAATTTATTCCAGAGATGAAACTAGTTCAACACCTGAACAATATTTTCAGACTGTGGAATACTCTCTCAGAAATGATTCTTCCTCTCATCAGCCTTTTACTCGCCATTCTTGCCATTACTATCATCATCAGTGTCCCTACTCGGAGGTAAACCTGTACTGATAGTAATTCCCAGACATGTAAGAAAAGGATTTATGTGGAAAAGGGAGGAATTAGAAAAACCCTTTGGCAGCAAATGTCTTTTTTTTTTCTTAAGAAATAGAAAAAAAAGGAGAATGGTGGAATTACACTGTCAAACAATGACCCCAAATCTGGGCAAAGTTGGAGTATAATTTATTTTGTGAAATGCTAATAAGTAATAAGCTAGGAAAAATAGAGATTAGGAATGTCTTTGAGAATATTAAATTATGTTATTAAGTCTTGAATTATCTCCTTGAAATTGTTAGGAAAAATGCAATTACAGAGTTGCTTAGCTTTTGGGTGCCTTATATCCTGGAAACATAGAATGTTCTAGCATAATCCTATACATAAAAGTTTTCTTGTTTCTGGTTCGGTTTTTTTTTTCACTAACCTAAACCTTAAAAATTATTTTCACTTTAAAACTTTTTGCAGTTTAGCAGGTTATACTGAGAGGAGTGTTTTTACTGCTATTTTATGAGTCCATAAAAAAGTTTTATAAGACAATTTTGAACTAAAGCATCTTCAATAAAGCATAAAATGACTTTGTAGGATCAAAATTCTATAAATAATAGCTATTTGTACAATGCCTGTGAACAGGTTTAACATATCAATCGTGAACATAATCGTAATACAGACCAGTCAGTAAAAGAGGGAGCCTTTTACTTTTTCATGCTCAGAAAGTGTAAATGTTGCTTTTTCCTAGCTTTGGACTTCTGCTTTCTCTTTTCACTCCTGTTTAAGGGGATAGGAAGCTGCTTTATTAATAACTGCTCTTAGAAAAAAAGAAATAAAATATTTTTAGTTTAAATCCAATGCCTATTTTCAGGCAGAACGTGTTTACCCAAACACTTTTTGTGGTGAGTTTAACACAGAAGATGGTAGAATGCTTTTGAAGATAAGATGCTTAGAAACTTATCCCTATTTCTATTTGTAGTTTCACGAAACTGCATCCTGAAAAATATCCTTTGTGTTTCACGAAACTGCGTCCTGAAAAATATTTGTGTTTCATGAAACTGCATCCTGAAAAATATCCTTTACAATTTTCCAAACAGAAACAAAGTACAACAAAAGATGCCCCATCCCTGAAGTGTTCAGGGCCAGGTTGGATGAGGCTCTGAGCAACCTGGTCTAGTGGAAGGTGTCCCTGCTCACGTCAGAGGGTTGGAATGAGATGGTCTTTAAGGCTCCTTCCAACCCAAACCATTCTGTGATTCTATGATTTCACGATTCTAATATATTTTAAAGGGTATTCTTAAAAAGGAAGTAAGTTCCACAGTGATGAAATTTATATCAAGTGTTTTAAAACACCTGTGTTAAGGAGAAGCAGCCCTTTTGGCATCAAGAAAGCCAGGTTGAAATCTGAAGCCACAGTTTGCTTGTGCTTGCAGAAATTGGTGCAGCTCTTCTCTTCACTTTGGCAGTATCTAAATTACCTTGCAGCAAATGAAGATGCATTCATCTAATTAACGGCTGACAATAGTGCAGTTGTGGTTTCTGAAGCCTTAAAAGCAGGGAACCAGCAGATCCAAAAGGAATTATTAAAATACCTGAACAGCAGTACAACCTTAGCTGAAGCTGGGATGTTCCACGTACATGAATGATTTGTCTGAAAAATAGTCACTTTCCATGCAAACAAATTGAATTAGCACGGATTATTACAAGTAGGGCTGTCATAATGACTCACTCAAAGATCTATTGAAACAACAATTTGTGACTAATATATCCAATTATTTGCTCAGCTATAGTCATGACAGTTCCAACCTCTTGAGTTGCTTAAAATTTATGACTTTAGTAGTGCTAGAGATTAAATTTAAATATTCATTTTAATACCAGTTCTATATATTCTAGCAAAAAATGTCATTAGATAATAGCAGTGGAGAATTAAAAAGCAGATATATATTTGTAAGAAAGTCCTACATCTTTCTGTAAAATATTTTAAAAATTTAAAAAGAAATGTAAAAAAAATTTAAAAAATAATTGAGCAACAAATTACTTCTTTTATCTTCTTTTGTTGACCTTCATATAGAATTTAATAAGTTGCTGAATGTCTATAGTAAGATTCGGAAGAATGATTTTAAAAAATCACAGAAAAAAATATTCAGCATTATTACTATTTGCACATTTTACAAGGATTTCTATGAAACTCTACAGATTTTTTCTCCATTACATTCTACAGAAACTTCTTGAAAATGGATATTTGATTTGATATATACTTCTACATGTATTTATATGTGTTTGTTTATATATATATTTGCGTGTGTATAAGTATTTATACATTGCCTTGAGGATTTACACGGGAACTTATTTGTTTTAAGAGATTAAATACTTATACAATAGTCATGAAAGCCTTATCATGGACTCACTCACCATCTGTTCACTTCAACTGATTTCCAAGAGAAAACGGAGGGTAATACAGAAAAGGGTTATTGTAAAGAAATATTGCATTTCATTGATCATATGAGCAGTGTTCCTTTGTTTAGAGCTTCAGTGTCCTACAGAAAGATTAGTTGAGTATAGAACCTACTGCTATCAGTCATGAGCTACAAGATAAAATAGCTGGTTTTCTCATTTTGTCCTCTTGTAGACAATTGCACTTTTTCACGTTATTTACCCTAAGAAGTACATTTTCCTCTGACATCCTGACCGATTAGAAACTTCCTTCAAGCGTGTGGAATCTTGTTTCTCCATTTCATCTCTCTGCTGCATGAAAAAAGAGTAATAGCTGGAGAGTTTTTTCTTGGAGAAGGAATTTTTCTGTCTGCTCATCTGAAACAAGCAATCTCATGATGCAAGAGATTTGTATGATAAACACTATTCGGAATGAAAAATTTAATGAGCACAGATATTATCAGTGTTGTTCTTTAGCCCCAAGTGAAGATTAATGGCATGTGTTTTGTATTTCATGATACACTTTTTGAGAACGCCTAATTAATGGAAAATACTTCCATTCTCAGAAATTCGCAGTGCTTGCTATTGAGTAAGATTTTGTGTAAAACTAATGCAATTTGAATAATTATTTCTTGGCTGTCATTTTAAAGTTATTTAGATGACCTCAGCTGGTTACTTCATGCATTCAGTACTTATTGTTTCAAAGCCTTTGCTATCTTCAGGCAGCCTTCCATATCTACTGACACCTTAAAAACAAGGTGAAAAGCAAGAAACATAAATAAACAGCAATGTTTTGCTGTCAATATCTAATAATCCTACTTTTGTAGAGGGGTAGTAGCCATTGGGTGTTGAGTTCAAAGCTGCCTGTAACTCTCTATTTGCCAAGTAAACCCGAGATCATCAAATGGTCCTCTCAGTTGTGCATTCCTTTAGGAACAGTTTGCTTTTGTTCACTGTTCAGTTGTTTTCCCCTTAAAACCAGAGTCATGTTTTTTTAGATCATATCTATTTTCCAAATAAGCACAACATTACCAAATGTTCCTCTTTATTATGGGTTCTGAGAACGTGTAGATTACAATAACAAATAAGAGGGTTTTCTAAATACGACAACAGAGAGTGATGAAGTGGTGGGATGAGTTAGAGCAAATCTGTGCCACTGACAACACAAATAAGGATGTAGGAGCTCAGCTGAGGCAGACACTGTAAGAGCGTGAGACAAGAAAGCTGTTATAAAGGCCCTCTCCTAATCAATGGATCACTTTGCTTTTGAATAAAATCTATGAAAGAAATGGAAAAAAACCCCACAAACTACCATCTAGGAGTGTATTTTATGCCAAAGCAACAGGGTGAGGTTCAAATTTTTCTTTCATATTTGAAGAACATGATTTTCCTTAATTGCTTTTGACAGAGCTCTGAAAATCTCTACTTATATTTTTAATAAGTTAGCTTCTATTGCTTCAAAGTGACAAATCCATCTAGGATTAATCAAAGTGGTGCTGTTCATGGCATCAAATTAGGGTGTATTTATTTCCCTGGTTATGCAGTATGGTGTTGTGAAGGTCTACGAGTTACTCCTTGCCTTGACTGGTGTCAGAGTACACAAAAAAATCCACTTAGAAAGCTCATCTAACTCAATTTCTGAAGTCCTTCTTACTTGCCAATGATGGTGAAGAAGTCCAGAAAAGTTAGTCTAAAACATTCTTGCTTATTTCTAGGCTTTTCAAACTAAATTGGCAAAACACAACCAGAAGGTATTGAGGCCAAAATGACTCACATTAAACAGACCTTCTTTCACAGTGCCTGACTCATTTTGAAAAGTCCTTCAACCATGAGGAACTCCACTGAAGGGAAGTGCTTTGTCAGGAATTATGTCTGCTTAAGATAGCTGCAACCCTGACTTTTGATAACGCAGGCACAACATCAGTTACTACCTGGATACCAGATAATTGGAATTATCCACTAATCCAAACACAGCAAATGAAATTGGTGTGTGCATGCACACATGAACTCACAAAAATGGGCAATACTTCACCACAAAGAGTTTAAAAATTAACAGTGTTTCCCCTGGTTTGCTTTCCATTCAAAATGTGCTCCCTTGCTAAAACCCCTCAGTTAAATCACTACCTGTGGCTTCTGCATTTGGGAGGAGTCATGCTCTGCAAGCCGCCCAAAGAAAATTAGAAAATGCTAAACCTGTACAACATATTCCTCTATTTTTTCTGTACGATGTTCTTTTATAAATGCACCAAACCCAGGCTTCAGGGAGAAAAGATGGTGTGAGTGAACGCTACAGCTGTGGGGCACACAAAGTTTTCAGGCAGATTGTATGGTGACAGACTGCCACATCCATAGCGGCAATTCCACATAAATAAAGTATGAGGGACAAGTTGCCTGTGTATATTTGCAGGAGAACCATGCTAAATTTAATCTTCTCTCCTACTATATTCTATTCCTAAGCCACTGCCTATAAAACTGCAGCAGCAGCAGAGAGAACCATTAAACTACAGCAGTGTAAGAAGAATTTCTTTCGTGAACGTGAAAGGGTGATGCTATCCATATCATTAATCAAACAATAGCTTTCTGTAAATAATTACAATAGACTAGTAGAAGAAACAGAGGGTTAGAGAGCAAGATAGGACTGAAATGCCCTTTCATCCTCATATTTTCAGAAGGAAAATCTGGAGGTCTCTCAATCCTCAAATGGAATAAAATTAATGCTTAAAGAACAGTGTTTTCTTGTCAATGGAAGAAGCTCTCAATTTCCTAACAATATACTTATTGGAAATTAAAAACTCTGAAAGGCCTCCAATATGTCAGCCTCCTCTTTGGTGCAAAAAGAGAGAAGGCCAACCTGCGGCCATGCATTGCTCCTTGACATCCTGCTGGTTGGCTTCTCGGTGGTACTTTTAGAAGAGAATGGTTATTGCCTGGGGCTCTGCGCTGCCTTAGGCTGTGCGTGGGGGATGAATCAAAGTGAAACAGACTGTCTAGCAGGAGGCAGACCCCACCCGTGGAGCTGTCCTGGCCACCAGTCACTGCAGTGTGACAGCAGGAGCAGAGGAAGCTTGGAAAGCTGTGAACTGCCCCTCTGAGACTCGAAAACACCTTTACAATAACCCTGGTTTTCTATCACCCCCCTGCTGTGCAGGCTGACGGAGGCTGCTCAAACAGACAGAAATATTTTTATGGACTGTGAAGTTAGACTTGTGCTGCAAGGAAGCGAAATGGGGAATATTCGAGAAATGGGGAAGTTTCATGAAGCTGCAGCTGATTATCTGTTCATTATCACGTTTTCCAGCGGTTTCTCTCCATAAGTGTGAAAATGTCTGAAGTGTTGTGGTTCTTCCAGCTCTTAGTCCCTGACACTCATGATAAACTGCATGGCATCTCCCTCACTTTCCCAAACTTTCCCCCCACATTTACACTAGCCAATTTGAGGGCTATTCTTTGTTTGCAGTGAAGACACTAAAACTCCAGGTTATGTTTATGGAGTGCAGCCAGGAACACAGAGGAAGGAAAGACAAAATTCATGCCTGGGAGTTTTTGGCATTAAAAGTCTTACACAGGCACAAAAATTAAAGTACTGATGGATATTTAAATTTTTTTAAAAGATGCTGTAACCATACCAGCGGCATTTTATCATCAAAACACAAAGATGTATGTTTCAGCAGTGATACAAAAATGCTGACTGATGTACAAAAAAAGTAAGAAATCCTTTAGCATTTGAACCAATCCAAAAGTCATAACTTTTTAGGTTTCTTTATGTGAGTACTTAGAGTAGTTGAAATTCAGCAGATTCAATCACACCAGTGAAAGTGCTATGCGGCTTCTCTTATATAATTTTAAAACTGATTATTGGAATATAAATAAGCTTCAAAGGACAGAATATCTGAGCAGTTGGAATACATGACACAGGGTATATATAGAATCTTTGGCTATAGCACTACAGCTTTATGCAGCCTGAGATTACAGAAGGAAAAGACTCTGTAAAGCAACCATTGATGCAAACTCTACATTAATGTTACTTGAAACACACAAAAAAATTGGATTTTTAAAAGTGATATGAAGGAGAAGCTAATGCATATTTTTTTCCAAGCTAATGCATATTTTTTTCTGTAAACACAACTCTGGGGGATGTCTTTGCTAATCAAAGTTCCTTCTCTCTCCTCTCACCCAAAAAATTCCACTCCTATAATCCTTAATTTGTGCCAGATTGACATTAGATGAATGCAGAATTATCACTTGAATTTACTGAGAGACAGCAGAGTTTGCTGACGGAATGAATTATCTTCAGGCAGTCTCGCACCTCTGCGTGGCAGATACTGCTGCAAACTAGGAGATATTTCTCAGGGTATCTCTTATGCAAGACCCTGCGCTAAAGGAGCTAAGGAACTACCACAAACAGTGTGTGTTAGGCAGTATATAGTTTGTACAGCACACATTTTTCAGACTCTCAGTACTTTTCCCCGTAAACCTCATGCCACATTTCTTGCGTGCTCCTGCTGAGACAGACAGGCTATGGGATTTTCCCTCCTCCACCCCCTACCTGTCAAGATATTCTTTGTTGAGCTTTGTGTCATGTGGCATTAGGAAAGCTTTGTTCTCAGAGCTTAATTTTCTTTCTCCAAGTCTGCAGCAGTGTGACATTTACAAACTAATGCACTTGCCCTTTAGGTAGCCTCTAATAGGAATCCTGTGTCCAATAGGAATTACGGATCATTTTGCTCTGAGAAGGAGTTTCAGCTGTGCTCAAGGAAATTCAGAAATAAACATGTACCACGAGACTTAGTCCCTTTCTCAGCAAGAGCTTTCTCCATGTATGCAACTGCTCACTTCTTCCGACTGACGTGTATGTTCAACATTACATTTGTGGTTTAACTGAGGAGTAAAGGCTTTTTTCAGACCTCTAATTAAAGATTGTGTTAAAAAAGTTTTATCATAAAATTAATAATATATTTCTGTATGTCAAGACCAAGAGCAGACTCATCCAATCAACAACTCCTCCTTTTTTTCAAAAGTATTTTAATTTATCTCGTAACAGCTGCTCACTTTCCCCACCTGAGTTCTTTTGTACTTCTCTGAACAACATGGTTAAAACATGCTACTGGTTTTTCCTTTGTACCAGCATTAATTTCTATTTAAAACAAGAGCCCTTAAATAGCAGTAATTAATGAAAAGATTTCTCACACAGACTTTCAATTGGTTATTCTGACCATATTACTTACATGTATGACATAATGCTTGGGGTCCATTTGTGTCATTAGAAATTAAGAAATGAAAGGGTGAAGTGTGTACAGTACCATAGTCAGAGAGAAATTCCTAACACTGCTCCCTTCCACATAATGTCATTCCCATAACTAGAGAAACAAAAAGAAAAAAAAAAGTGTTTTATTCTAAAAATATACAGAAATAGGATAGAGGAGTGAATCATTGTACAAACAAATGGAAATGCTTCTTGGGAAATTAAACACTCTGACTGCATTTGAAACCGGATTGTTTGAAAGAAGAAGCAAACTGTGTTCAGCAAATGTTCATCCACAAAGCCATGGTGAGTCTCCTCAAACATGATATTAAATAGCAGGACAGCTATTAAAGATTGATAAATTGCTGTAAGTACACTTTTTTCATTTGAGAGTTTGGATTTATTCCTCCTTGTAAAAGTCCCCTAGACAGAGCACTGTAGAATAAGTAGTTTATATCTGATTCTTATAACCCACAATGCAGAATGACGACTTGTGATTCACCTTCCAAGTAACCTCCATATGGAAATCTTCCTTTGATGTTTTCCACTGTTTTTTTCTGAAAAAGCAATTGGCATTTTTTTTGCTCTTTTCTGCTGTTACAGTAGAAACTCAACAGTAGGTAACTACTGAGATTTTTCCCCACTGTGAAAAATGCTCAGCTTCAAAAGAAAATAACAACGGTCTTGTAAAAATGGTCTGTTCAAATAAATCACTAGAGCAACGCCCCCACAGCATTTCTAGGTCATTTGTGAATAGCAATGTTAATCAAGGAATATTAAAAAAAAAGTCATTCAACTTAAAGAGACCTTCCCCAAAGACATCATCAGGCTTGGAAATACTGGCTCAGGATGCTCTCCTGCCTCAACTGAGCTTCTCCACCCCATCCTGTGCAGCCATGCTGCCAGCAGAAAAGATCTTCTACTTCCAAAGTTGTTATGACATTAAAATCCCCTTCAGTGATTTGTTGTAGCCGCCTATGAGTAGAGTTAAACTGCTGAGGGACAAAGCTGAGCCCTCTCCTGTGACAGCTCATCTGTATAAAGAGGCTCTCTGGCCATGCCGTGATGGATGGCAGCTCACAGCCAGTCTCAGGTTTCATGAGCTGAAACAGACAGCTCGGACAGAAGCACAGCTACTGTGGGAGGAGGACGAGGTTCAGCTGAGCAGCTGGTTAGGATTTAGGCACCTAAAAGGTAGACCAGCATGTGTTTCAGGTGCCACATCAGCCTGAGTCTCCCTGAGGCTGGGGTTGCTGTTGCCATGCCTGGGAATGCAACTCTGGTTTCCTGAGACCAGGCTCCTGTGAGCAGAGACGGAGGCAGTGAAGTGGGGACCCAGGACTGCTCAGTTTGGTTTACTGTTGTTGGTATCCCGACTTTCCCGAACCTCTCCTTGCATCTGTTGTTGCTGCTGCATGTTGCAGATGTTCGTCAGTGGGCCTAATGTGTCCCCACACTGTCACAGACAAAGTCAGGCATTGGAACATGCTGCCCAGGGAAGTGGTGAAATTACCATCCCTGGAAGTGTTTAAAGGTCGTGTGGATGTGGTACTTTGGGAAAGGGATAGTGGTGAAGGCACTGGAACACACAGGGGTGAACACTGTGGTTGGTAAATGGTTGGAGTCAATGATCACAGAGGTCTTTCCTAACCTTAACAATTCCATGATTCTGTATTTGCACATGCTTAGTTTTATAAAGGTGCATTTTTCAATGAAGGTAAGAACTTTTAGTGATGATGCAGAGACTGTTAAAAGTAGCATTAAAGATCTGCTCAGGGTTTATCTCCCAAATCTGTTGCCCTCACTGAACTTGTGAATATTTTTCTTTACTGTTGTGTCCAATTCTTTTTCCAGTAAAGCCCTGGTGACTCCAATGGGAAAGAGAACAGAGACAATGTGAGAACATCTTGTCCCCCAACACAGTTACTCTGGTTCATGCTCTGTGAAAATGAGTAAGGGATGCAGAACCCTCAAAGGGTGTCATGATGCTTTTGGTGCGACTTTTGGAGAAAGAGGAGACGTAAAGCGCAGTACTGATGCCGGTATTATTTAGTGTTGCAAGTATGAGTTTTTGATCAGTTTTATTTACTTCTATAAAGACAAAATCCCCAACAAATTCTTAATAATTAGCATTCACTAATTATTTCCTCCGTATAAATATACTGTCCTTCAGAAAGTCTCTGCTCCCACGCTTCAGATGAAGACTATTTTCCGCTCTGATAACGCTGTTTCCATTCTCTCATTCATTCATTTGCACATGCCATTTGGTATCAGTTTTCTGTTTGATGGCACAATAAAAGTCACCTAATTAGGTAACAACAACTTAATGTATTAACTACATCCTTGTAAAACCACAAGAAATTTGTGGGACAGGTTTACTGCTGATGTTTTACTACCGTTTGCTTCCATTTCCTTCAGTTGTGTTTTGACCCTGAGCAATATTAAAGGTGAAATTCTGATCCACTGTGGAAATCAGTAGCGAACCTGAAATGACTTTAAGAGCCTTGGGATTTCTCATCCAGACCTCCATGCGGCCATAACAGGAGTTGTTCTCACGAGAAAGCCTGGCTAAACCAGCCCTCCGTGGGCAATAATATTTTATACACAGGACATGTGGATACACTCCTCTTTTAAACAAAGTTGGAAGAACAATAGCGGCCTAAGTCAAGCACTCGGAATATGGGAAATGCCGGAAGGGAGATTCTCCATGTAACTTCATTTCAGCCCCACTGTGTGCTTTGGTAGTCAAACCTATTGGTTCCTGGGATAATTTTGTTTTCCCTCAGATCTCACTGAATCATAGGAACTCTGACAGAGTGGCAAGTTGTTCAATATATCACTGTGTGGACTCCAACGTCCCTCCCATCTCTAATGCTATTTAAACACAGTTGAGAGAACTATTTATTTCCTCAGAATTTATGTCATGGCACTAGTCATTTTTTCAGTGTATTTATCCTCACAGGACCCATTATTCTGAATTTGCTCTTAGAAGCTGGACATGCAGAACTAAGAATGTCAGGGGTGATAATTTAGGGCATAGGCTCTGAAATACCTATTCCAAAATATCAAGACCCTGGTTATTAGAGTCCAACACCACATGGCAAAAAAAAAAACCAAAACTCTCAATTAAAAGGTTCAGTGACTTCAGATGTGAATAGGGTCCCTGATAGTGTACATTATGCAGCTGAGCTCAGTTGAAATAATTAGTATCATACTAGAAGCCAGTTAGTTAAAAGTAGGATGGAGTTGTGCAGCTTCTGTGTTATTCTTAGTTAATTTTACAACCTGTCCTCTGAGTGAAGCGGTAGAAATGTAAGTTTTGTGCAAACAGATCTGTAGAACCAGAAACCTTGTAAATATGTCCTTACAGAGACAGTAATTCTTTAAGAATGAAGCACCAGTATTACAGAAAATCCCCCTCAAGAGTTCCCAGTAATTTTTGCGACTCATTCTTTCTTCTTGTGGGAATGTTTTGACTCTCTAGAGTGCCTGTCTAGCAATTAAAATGTGTTTCCCTTAGCCATCCATTTGTCAAGATGTTCTGCTTGATAAATATCAAACATGGCATTGGCTGGATATGTGATGGATATCTAAGCGCTGGCAGTCCCTCCTCCAGCAAAGTGGGATATGGAGATGGCAGCAAAAGTGTTCCATTTGCCTTGGGAAGGGTCAGAGAGGCCAGCCAGGATGTTGATGTGGAAGGACAGTTCTGTGTAAACTCAGTGTCCTGAGGATGTTCAACCTTAAATATGCCATTTCTGAAGATCCAGAGCATCCCAGACACCTGAAATGGATACTCTCAGGTCCTAATGCAGGACCACAAAGAAAAGATGGATTTGTTAAGGGGTATTACCTATAAATATCTATGGTATTTCACATATAATGTTATATTTAACATTTAAATGCAAAGTTGTGGGATTTTTTTTATTTTCTATAAATATTTCACTGAAGTTTTGCAATGAAAGATCTACAGCAAGAACTGAAAATAAAACAAAGTGAACTCCACTAAAGTACTTTCCTGAGTACTAAAGCCAAGTGAATTACAGAAAATAAACATGTCATAAGTAGCATGAAGTAAATTAGATTATAGTAGGATTACTGATACCGTTTATGAACAAGAAAAGATTTTTTTTTATGTTTACCAGAAATGCAAGGGAAAGGAATGCAAAAATGAAGACCAAAACCTCAGTCACTATACAAATACAGTTTAACATGCATTTAACTCTCACACAACTGGATGGTCCCTTGGTTTGACATTTGGGTTTAGATCTTCAGGACATCTGAGTGCTATTTAGTTGAATGCTGTGTAAGGGTGGGAAGGAGGCAGATTTAAAGGCATTTATAATGAACATGATCTTCATGTGAAACAAGTTCATTTAAGGGTAGATTGAGTGGGAACCTGAGTCCATTCCCACAGAACTGTCAGCCTATATCCCTTTGACATTAGAAGGAGCAGAGAAGTGACCTGGTAACCATCCTGCAGAAATCAAATACACATGTACAGCTTGGATCCTGTTTATCATCATCTCTTTTTATTTTTGGTCAGCAGCCCTCCATTTTCTCAGACCTGACATTCTCAGCATGAAAGATGGCATCATGAGGCCTGAAGAGGCTGAACATGGAGTAGCCTCCCTAGAATGTAGTGTAGCACAGATGCCTTCAACATGTCCCCCCTTCAATTCACTGATAAATTCCTACTGAGTTTTCCCTGAACCTTGAATGTAGTCTAGCCACTCATTTCAGGCATCTGGGTAAAATAAATCTTAAATTGAAAGTTGACCTCATCAGCAAATGTCATTTATTTACGTTGGATTTCATCCGTTAGAGTGGCCTCTCTGTACATATTAGAGGATGAACAATTAAAGCCTTTGGTTCAGAGAAAGGAAGGGCATTGGAGGTCACCAGCAGTATGTATCAGATTTTAGCCAAGAAAACTTCTTTAAGCATGTTATTAAATCACAAAAATTACAGATTAATGCTTCACTAAGAAGGCAAAAAAAAATGCTGAGCTTGCTTCTGGACTATTCTCTGATGCAAGGGAAGCAAGGCTGGAGACTGGAGACAATTAATCTTGGGACTGAAATTTGAGGGAAAATATTTATGTGAAGGACCCTTAAGACACATTTCTCTAGGTCTTTTTTTAACTTCTCCAGAAGTTCTTGTAATACTCAGAAAAGTCTTTTAAGTCATATTTCTTGTCTTACACAGCTGTAAAATTATTTTGTTCCTCTTGGATTGCATAGAGGAAAAGTGTCTTCAGCATCAGTAAGAATTTGACTACAGGGCTATTATATAAAATAGCCCTTCCCAAATGTTTTTCCACTCAGTGAATTTTCTAATCTTTGGGGAGAAAATAATGCTGATAATCTTACAAGGTACTATTTCTGCTCAGTGGATGAGCTGCAGGATTGGGGTGGTGAATGACCAATGTGCTTCACAATAACATTAAACATTTTTTCAAACTGTCACGAGTGAAGTTCCAAAAACTTTAGATAAGCCTTGAAGCCGCTAGGAACTGGCTCCCAACTAAGCCTACAGGTACTCAAACCACTGGGTGGGAATAAATGTGTGCTTACAGCATTTGGATTTTTGTTTGCTGCTGACCGCCCCTGAGCAGGCCACCTGTGGAGCTCCTGGAGCACGCTGTTGTGGGGAGAATATGTCAACTGAGCGTGATGGTGAGCATGGTTTTACAGTTCACTAGCATTCTGCATCACAAAAATGGAAGAAATGAGCATCACACCAGTTAGAAGTCAAACTTCACAGGGAGCAAGTGGGCATGCTGCCTCAGGACACGAGAGGCTCTGCCATGAGACATGTGTGATGTCTCTTCAGGACTGGAAAATGACCTTTTCAAATCAATGAGCTATGCAAGGAAGACATATCCCAGGGGCAGGGCTTGTTAGCAGAACAAGGAATTGAACTCAAGTCCGATTTGTCTTGCTCTTTGATGACTCGCAACCCTCAGAAAGCCAACAGAAAAAGAAAGGATGGAAAATTTAGCTCATTTTCAACCATGTAGACTTGTTCTTCAACACTGTAATCATGGTAAATGTGAGTAGGTTAAAACAACCAAGTACTCACCTCCGAGCTGCCATAAGATGTTTTGCTTCTGAGCCTCTTTCTCTTTGTCATATGTAAGTCAGAGAGGTTGTGAAACTGCAGCAGCTGGAAGCCTGCAGGTAAAATAGACATATTTGGATAATCCTATTAAATAATATTGATAGCAACGTTTTTCCTGAAGGCCCTTCTGGTACTGGAACACTTTTGAAAGCCAATATATTAGTTTACTGTGTAACTCTGTTAGTCCTTTTAGGCACTGTGGCTGCAAACCAGCTTACTTTTCAACTTAAAAAAGCGTGTCAAAAAGCCTTACACTCAGTGAAAAAGATCACTCAGAAACTGAGTTCAGAGGCTGTGCCCTCAGTTTATATAAGTCACCAGCTACTAAACAATTCTCTTCCCTGTCCAAATGTTTAAGATCTTCAATAAATAATAACAACTTCCTCTTTGTTCTTCTTAGACTGCTAAAAACTGAAAAAAATCTTCCTGTCTTCATAAAATAGACAGGTTTCTGGCAGAAATCCTGACAGTTTCTTATACTGAACTCTGCTCCAAAAACTAACCTTAAAATGATAAAAAAATAGGAGACAAAAAGATTTAAAGTTTCCTTTATATCAGCTCAAAACAAACAAACAAATCCTCATCACTAACTTCTAGAGGAGTGTGTGAAGGACTCCTGTGCATGTCAAGTAGACACAAAATTGCTGTCAGCACTGGAAAATCTCCTGGACTTTATGCATGGTGATGTAGCTGTACATGAAAGCCACTTGAAAATCAAAGAAGTTTGAGAACTGTGCAGTTTGTCCATATAAACATCGCTGATGTGCAGCTAAAGCTGAGAATGCACTTTTGGACTGAATCTGTGTTCAAGCTTTCGAAGAAAGCAGAAAAGTAGTGAAGAGTTTCAGAGAATTACTGTAGTTGTTCAAGGCTTGAGGCCAACTCATCTTTAAAGTGGCCTAAAACCTACTCAGTCTCTCATGAGATAAGAGTTTTCAGAACTCTTCCGTGGCTCTCAGATGACACAAAGTCAAGTCTTTCAACAGTGAAAGGAATTACCAGGAAAGAGTGCACATGCATCGTGCTAATTGCACCTCTAATTAGGACACAGCACATTCAGGTGCAACATGGGATCTCTCTGCCCCAGCACAACCAATTTCATGCACTTAACTGAGCCCCAATGTGTACCAAACCGAAAAGGAATATAGAATTTAGTGGCTGCAGATCATCTGTCCACAACGTTTATATAACAGCCAGAATTAAGCAGCAAGTAACTACGGCATTATGTGCATTAAAGCTGCCACAGGCAGATCCCATTTCAGTTTAAGCACTGCTCACATCTCACACAAGCAGGTCTGAGTGTTCTGTGGAAAACTGAAGGTGTGGAGTCCTGGCCCCACAGACACACTGGGAAATTTGCCATTGGTTTAGTGGAGCCTTTATCTCAGCCCAGATCTTGAAAGCGTTTGCGAGACGCAGTATTTCCCAACGTGTTCTTTGGGGCCAGGCAGCACACTACACATTCCACAGCTTTAGCAGGAGTAGCTGTTGTGGGGTAGCCGCTCCTTCAGACACACTGAAACAGTCTGAAACTCCACCAGAAAGGAGCTACAAATTGCTGGCCTGGTAATGGGTATAAATACCCATTTTTACCAGGCAGAGGATGAGCCATACTCCTCATCTTTTTACTGTCGTGAAGAGAATATTCATAGTGATGGTGCAGCTATGGATGTAGTTTAAAGGAGGAATGAGTGAGGAAAGCAACTTTCTCCTTCATAGAATCATACAATGATTTGGGTTGGAAGGGACCTTAAAGATCATCTAGTTCCAAGCCCCCTGCCATGGGCAGGAACACCTCATACCTCTCTATTGGGATAAAGGAGGGCATTTATCTGGTTTTTCTCCTTTTACTCTAAAAGTAGCAATTTATAAATCGCAGTTGTTAGCTGAATAACTTCTTTACCTGCACTCTTAAAAATAACATATAAATAGATATGAACAGATAAGGAAATAAAAAGGAGAACACAACCCTTACTTCCTCCTTGGCAACTTAGATTTTAAAAGTAGCTTTAGTTAACTCTGTGGAGCTCTCTATCGAAACATTGACTAACATATCTCATTCATCATCAGAATTTTATGACAAACAACACAGGTGTCCCTGGATACCTGTGACAACTTGTGTTCTATTTGTTCCTTCAATTCTCCAGCATGAGTGTAAATATACCAACCTCCTCAAATGCTCATGGTAGTGAGTGTTAAAGCAGCTGTCAAACAGCACTCAATTAAAATAAAATACTAACTCCCCTCATCCCCCAGTTCTCCATGCCCGTTTTCCCTCGCAGGAAACTTCAGTTTACAGGACAATCAGACACATGGCAAAACAGCCATGCAGAAGCATCTGCAGAAGGGAGTTTAAGTGTACCTTGCCTGTCAGTCCTGCACAGTCTCAGGCTCGATTTATGCACTGACCCTCTGAGTATTATCCAAGCATCCACCAGAAAATCCTACTTTTTCAGGCATCCAGCCTTGATTTCACTTGATTGACAGAATATAGATTTCCAAGATATTCTTGGATACATGATCTGTGGCTGCAGCATGTGCAGTGGGAGGGGGATGTGTGAGGTAATTAGAGACAGGGAAAGCCACTTTCTCCTCTCTCATGCTTGTGATGGGATCAGTGAGCACAGCAGTGAGACATTTCTTGTTTCTCCCAACGCTTTGACTTTCTCCCTCTGTGCAGGGGTGTGCACCAGGATTTATGTGTGTCCACAGGGCTCTGCTCCTCTAGTGGAACATGAATTCACCATTTTTCTGTCTGCTCAAGGTGCACATTTGGGGAGCTTGAGTTTTCTGAGCTGGTAGCTAAGAATGGAAGCATAGACAAAGGAAATAATGTTAGGAACTGGGAGTGGATTTAAGGAAACACAAACTCGATCCCAAGTACCAGTAGTGAGAGAGAGGAATGTGAGAATTATTTGTTGAAAGGAAAAGAGCAATTCTTAACAATAATTATAATTAAATAATATAATTCTTAACTATATAATTTATAACTTAAACTATTCATTCAAGTCTAATAGTTTCCTGGGTAAAGACACATGTCTTGAGGAAAGTGGGCAAGTTCACACATCTCATGGAGCAATCTTCCAAAGTGCTGGACAATTCACTTCTGGGGATTTCTGCAAGATAAGTGTGGGATAGTCATCTAATCCCTACCTGGAGACATTTTGAGTCAGGGCATCTCAAGACAAACCCATCATTCTTAAGGTGAACACACGCTACCAGTGAATTCACCACTGGAAAAAAGGTGTTAACCCAAATCTCATAATAGGCCTGAAGGGTTTGTCCAACTCTTACTCAAGATAACAAATGACTCCTCTGGGGTGGAATACTTATTGTAGAATGAAACTCACAGTGTCTTATGCCAGATGCACCAATCTGTCCCTCTTCTACTTGCTCAGCTACAGTGGAAAAAGTGTAAGTCTGTTTATAGCCAAACTTGGGAAAAGCAAGAGATACCACAAGGAAAGTGCTTGATAATGAGATTCATTCTCATCGAGATTGTAAATTCAATATATGTTCTCTTAATTCACATTTCATTCCAAAGGAGTCAACTGACCATTCAGAGTTAAAACAAGCTGGGAAAAAAAAACATCCCATGACTTTTTGTTCAACATGGTTTAAGCTTATTGTTTGAGTTAAAAATTTCTAATTTGGGCTGGGTTTTCATTTCTTGGTTTCCAACAGCGAGCTGAAAGCAACCTCACCCCAGTATTTTCTCTTTGATTGCGTAGCAAACAAGGGATTTGAATTGCTCCGTCATGGTGCTAAAAAATGGGTATAGGCTCTGATGTTACCACAGGCACCATTTTCAACACTTGCAAAGAAAATAGATCTGGATTTTAGTTGAAATTTGGGTCAATCTGACAAAAGACAGGTAATCTTTGTGGCTTTAATACATACCTTTGGCCTACATTTCAAACAAATATGAGGCAGCTCAAGCTTTGGATTTAAGTGGTTTCATATGTCTCTCAAGTGCAGGTCATTTTCCTCAAATTTCAGTTGAGAGTCTGAGTTTTCTCAATTCTGAAAGTCGAAGTTAAATTTAGGGGTGTGAACCCATCTGGACTAAAACTGAAGGAAATATTGGCACAAACGTCAGCAAAATGAAACTGCCAAAACTTGAAACAGCTCTGATATATATATATATATACATATATATATATATGTATCTACTCAGAAAAAGTTTAATAGAAGTCAGTAGTTTGCAGAATAATAATCAATTTAATATGATTTATTCAAATTTTGCAGAAAAGGAAGTAAATTTAAGTTGCTTGTGGCTTTAGGAATACTTTGACTAATTTAAGGAAAGCAGAAATTTAAAAATTTAACTTTTTGCTAAGCTTTTCTACATGCTAATCAACCTCAGATGAGGTCAGGAAAAATTAAGATGCATTTGCGCAGGGAATAAAAAGCAGAGAGAAGAGAGGAGTGGAAAGGAAAGGACAAATGAGAGAGGAAAGAAGAAAAGAAGCCTAACATTAAACAGACTTTGAAATCTATTAAAATAGAAGTCATGAATGTCTGAACTGGAAGAATTTTGATGAGCATTGTTAAGTTTGAAGGAATTTTATGGCTTGCATAGGTTAATTTGCTCATCATTTGAACTGTAAGCTCAACCCATGGTAAAACATGAGACTGAACTGGGTTATTAATGTCATGAATTCTTTCTATTCCAAATTTATTTGTAAGGGTTAGGGAGCATTACTCATATTATAATAATGCATAAAACAGTACTATTTACCAGCCACACAGAATTTCCCAAGTGCTCTAAATAACTGTTTAAAATTAAAGTGGATTGCAGAGAGTGAATAGACTGTCTGATAAAGCAGTGTATGTAACAAACAGCTCTAACTGAGCTTTTTTACCAAAAAACCACCCCCCTCCTCACAAAAACGTCTGTGTTATAATGTGACCATTGTTTCTCTGGCTAATTACTGCTGTCTATGCCGGTGCGAAGCCTTGCTGTAAAGCAGCAGGAGTGTACACCTCCCATCTACATGGACCTTTTAGAGATGGTATAGGACAAAAAAAAGAGCTGGGGAAAAAAAAAAACAAAACAAACCAACGAATGAAAACAAAGGTCTAAGTTTATTTTTCTAGGAACAAAATCAGTGGAGCGCATAATACACTCTCTAAATCTGTTGAGTGTGCACTGATACACGAGTTGCTAACCACGGATAGCAGTGTCCATGTGATAACCAGGCTTGTGTGTCTGGTGCCACTCAAAATAGCCCCTCTGAACCCTTTCCAGACTGTTCAAAGACAAATACATTTTAATTTAGGCCATTTTGATTTCACGCTTAAAAAGTATTGTTCCATTTCATAGCTGAGCCAGTCACATGGCCAAAAGCTTACGGACAGCCAGAGGAGAAAGTGAGCAACACCTGAATGAAGTACAAGGAAAAAATACATGGAGAAAAATTAAATTCCCATCACTGGGAACAGAAATATTTTAGAGATTTAAATGTGTTTGTTAGAACTTGGAAAGATATACTCACGCAGTCGCAGAAAGATCACACGCTTCTTGCTCTTCAAGCAGCAGCAGAGCTTTCCAATTTTACCTGTATATTTATGGTGTTTGTTCTCTACTGTAGCTCCACAATAGCACTGCCAAAATGGCAAAAATAACTCCTCAGAATGAGCATTTCCCTGAATAGGCTTCATTGCAGCTGGAATTTGAGACAAACTTTCCATGGAAAAAATAGGGGGCAAGACTGAATCCTTTTAAAACGTAAATCCCACAGTAGTGAAATAAAACAAGCTTTAAAGGCTTTAAAATTAAAATGAAAGAAAAGCTGATCATTGAAATATAAACCCTGTTTTTATGTTACTTGTATTCATTAAATTATGTATGAAATATAATTTTGAGGAGAAAACCAAGAAGTTAATAATATTACAAGACCATAGATTTTAAAAGCTGCCAATTAAAGGAGACACAAATCATCAGCTTTACCAACTTGTTTTGATCCCTTCCTGCTGACATCAACAGAAATGTTGACATAAACCCTGTTGGGAAAAGGAATACGACGCACATAGAAGTACAGAAGTTTAGCAAAATTCCTGAAAACCACAGAACATATTTGGTTTAGAATTTAACACATTTTTCTTGAGTATGCATTAAACACATATTTTATAGTTCATTATTAATTCAATCATCTCACTATTTATTTTTTCAGTGCAATCTTCTGTAGTGTTCTTTGTCATAAACTCTACAATGTTGCTGCTTTTTGATCCACAAGGAAAATGTTACTTTTGAAAAAATACTGCAAGTTAGTAATAAGTGAAAAGTCCCTTAAAAGTTTAAAAATGCTACTTCTAACCTGCTAAAACTTTAAGCAAATCAAGTTTAGTTGCTAAACGAGATGATGTTGATAAGAGAAGATGCAACGAAGGGGTGATTTATTTGATTCTCAGAGGATTATCTTTGAAATCCCACTGTAAATGAAGTTAGAAAAAAATTACCCCATTTTTTTCCATTACAGTCCCCTAGTTAAAGGCCTACCATAAATTTCAATGAAATAGTTTGAAAAGGCAGAGATAAAAAGAAAACTTTCTAATATACTTAATAATTTGGGTCTTTTTATATTTTTTTTCCCAAATGTTGGCTAGCCTTATTTTATCCCAAGCAGTAAGAGGGAATAACCCTCACACACTATTTTTTATGATTATTACAGCTGTGCAGACTTATCATGAATATATATCCTCTTATAAAAAGTTCACTTACCTAGAGATTAGCAGCATTTTATTGAATTTAAATGCCTGGTCACCCTGCACTAGCAGCCTTTTTCAAGGCTAAAATGTTTATCCAACAATAAAGGATGGTATAAAAGCCATCCAACATGGTATGTTCCCTGAGTATAAAGTCCCTGTTCAAGGGATGAAGAAGTATGTAATCAACAAATCAGTTTCCTGAATAGCTCGGTGAGGTTGGATTAAGGGAAGAGAATTTTGAAAAGGTAATGGAAAGAGCTGTAGTCCAGTACTTGGTCCAGGAAGGAGTTTCTAAAGAATAACAGAATAAAAAAGAGAATAAAAAGGACGGAGAGGAGATGAAATATGTACTCATGGCCAAGTGACAAAGGAGAAATGAGATAATTACCAAAGAAGAGAAGAACTTGAGAGCCTTGAGAGGCAAGAGCAACAACAGGGAACGTCAAAAATTGTGTGAAAGAAAGAAGAAAGTGAAATAATCAGAGACCTATAAGGGGCCACTGGGTTTTTTTTCACTGAAATGTACGGGGAAAATTGCAGTTGTCCATCTAAATAGAAGAGTCCTAAACGTGACATTAATTCTGATAACAATGAATAAATACTACAGTGACAAGTGTAATTGTCTGTCATACCACTGCTGTTCTGCCCAGCCTAGGTCAGATGTCTCAGAAAACTGTTTAAAACAATACTAACATCTATTTGCAGTTAGTATACTGATAGAGATGTATGTTTATTTTAAATTGACCACAAATGCTCTTAAAAATAAAAGTATCTTTTTAACCTCATTGCCTGGTTGGCAATGGCACTGTTGTAGCACGTGCTGGTTACTTTCCCTCCAGTGCCAGCAGAAATCACTTGAAGAGGAAGGGCTCTGATAGAGATCACGCAGTTTACAGCATTTCTCCTCTGGCATAGCCTAGAATAATCTAAAAGCTCTAATCCAAACAGCCTGACCACAAAGCTAGTGTGGATTTCAGATCACACTCAAGGAGTGGTATAAATCCATCCATTTACTTCAGGAGGCTTTCAAACACTTTTGAGTATCCCCCCAGCGATTTTGTAAACAAGCCTTTGAGCCAGGTTTTACATGGAGAATATTAAGGAGACTTGTTTTCCCTCAAAAAAAAGGACCCAGGCTTGACTTTATGCAGTCCTGTGGCAGTTGATGTCTACTGAAACACACATATGGATGAAGATATGGAATCTTTAGCAAGTCTGATACCCTTAAAAACTACATTTTTCTTCCTCCGTATTTTACTTTCTGCATGTTTTCACAATGGGCAGAAATGATCTCATCTCAAAAACTCTTCTTTGTGTATGAAAATATTAGATATTTTAGGCCTATTCCAATAGTATCTCAGCATACAAAACTGCAAATAAAGTTGTGTATGCCATTTAAATTTGATCAAAAGTGGGAACAGTGGGCTTGATGATGTGCTGAAAACCTAAATCAACATGTGTCATAGGCTTTGGCATATTTCTTCTCATTATTTTCAACCATTCTGCCCATTTTCTGTTTATGATTTTATAATCTCTGTAAATTATTGGGTCAGATATATTATAAATTATGGAATTAATCCCAAATCCACTGACGTGCTTGCCAAAATTGCAGTGATTTGAATTAATTTTGGATAGTCTTATAGCTGTAAGTGTGTAACTAATATTTGTGTCAATTCCTTTGGCTAGTTTGTTAATATAAGCCTTGCCATCTTTGTTGGTAGATGATGCTGTTGTGGACACAAAAGGAATGGAAAACGCAAATTTTCCCCAAAGGACACAAGTAAATCCCCGTATTTCTGTGTTTTGTCTTTCAAGATGTTTCTTTAGATGAAGAACAAGTTCATTTTCTCAGACCACAACAGGAAAATTTGAAAAAAAATATATGTAAATAGGCATAACTGATTTTTAGGCAAAGTGCAAAGTGTTTATTGTTGACACTCACAGATCAAGGGAAAAAAGAAAAACCACAATAACAACAACAAAAAAATCAATCCAGACCAATGGCAGATCTCAAATAAGCATAAGTATAAAGACTGTTATGTATTTCTAGGTAAACTGTCTTGTTTCATTGTGTTTTGTCCCACATCTTTTAAAAGATAAAATCACTCATGTAAACTAATATTATGATTTTTAGCCATTATATTGTTGACATAATCAGATGAACTTATGCTCAAAAATATTGTTGACCTTGCCTTTTTTCATACAAAGAAGATGCTTTTAACAGTTGCCTAGGAAGGCTGAATAGCTGACTAATAATTGCTTGGAATTTAAATTGAAGAAATACAGAGTTTACAAATCTCCTGCTGAGCTCTCTCTGGGCATCCCAGGGCAGCCACTGTAGTCACCTTTTTAACCGTACTGTTTAATGACATGCAGGAATCTCAGCTGATTTAACTAAGGTAGCTCATTCCATTTTATTTTCTCTTCTAATGTTGCTTTGGTATCCCGCATAAAATGTGTGTTTTTCTTCTCCTCCAGCATCTGATATTCTAGTTAAATTAAAAAGAAATTAATTCCCACTGTGCCTAATTTTCAAAATGAAACTGAAGGAAAGTGCTCCCCTTTCACACCCCCATTACGCTAATGGTGACTTTGGGGAATCACCACAGCAAAAGTTGGGAAGTTTTTGTGGAAAACAACAAATCCCTTGCCAAGTATGTTGTGTATGAAAAGAGCCCTTGTAAGTGAGAAGAGCTAGGGAGAGACAACAACTATTTTTCACTGAAGGGATTCTTTCTGCTCCTTCACCAGGAGAGGATGATCGGCTCAGGTATGGGAAAGCAGGGAGTGGAAATCACCTTCATATAGCATTCAAACCTAGACATTTCCTCTTCTTCTCCATCCACTATTTTCCACAAGAGGATTTCATTCTCAATTACGAGAACCAGCTAATATCCAGAAACTCAGCATCTAAATAACACTCATTAATGTACAGACTTCTATCACACACCCCTGCTTTTTTTCCTCTTTCTCAGCAGAATTTCATTTCAACTGTTTCCTCTGAATTTCATTTATTTTAATTAGAACCTATTTACCTTACAAGACTTTCTTTTGTGGAAGATGTTTTTGGTCTTTGGTCATAGTTGTTATCTTCTTTATGCCTTCTTAGCTTTATTATAGCATTTTTGACATAGGATTCCACAGCCTGAGTTTCAAGCCTTAAATTCATTTGGAAATTTTCTTCATGGGTTTTTTTCCCTTTTCATCATTAAAAAAATAATTAATTCCTCACAGTTTCCCTTCAGAAAAGAAAAAAAGCATAAAGGATATCTTTGAGCATCTGAGAACCTCTAGAAAATCAGCTTTTATAGTGAGGTGACACCCAAACAAGCTTTACCCCTTCCGTGGCTTCTTCCCTCATTCTTGCATTTGCCGATTACAATGGGCCAACAATTTCTGCTACCATGACCAGGGAAACATTTAGATATAAAGGATCTACCTTGGTTAAAATAGTTCTTCAGGTCGGTCTGTTTGTCTGGAGACTCAGGTAAGTGGCATGAGGCTAGCAGATTTTCCTCCTAATTTGTAGTGTAATTCCATTTTAAGGAAGTTATAGTGGAAAATTCAGTTCACATCTATTTTACCAACACACCAATAGAGTTCCAGCTACAGCACCTGATGGCTTCATCCCTATCAGGATTTATTTAATGAGGAGCTTTCCAAGTAATTTCATTAGTTCCTCTATCTAGATATATTTGGAGAGAGAAAGACGAATAACATTCATTTTTCCAAATTTTAAACTGAAGCTTTTTACTGCTGTGACCCTTAGCCACTGATCTGGCAGCTGCTGGTAATCAGTCTGTCAATAAAGTATACAAAAGTTCAAGTTGATTCTGATCCAAATCACAAAATCACAGAATGGGTCAGGTTGGAAGGGAACCCAGGATGCCACTGGCCTTCCTGGCCACCAGGGCACTGCTGGCTCAAATCTGTTGACTTCTGAGACAAATCTAAAGATGTCTGACTAAACAGCATGTATGATGAAAACTATCAGCCTAATAACAATGAAATAACCTGTAGTTTATAGCATTTTTTGGCTGGATTTGAATATGGAATCCAGATCAGTGAGTAATTCAATCTGAGTTTCATTTCATTTGAACAGGAGTTTCATTTCATTTGAACAGAAATTTCAAGAGCTGGAGACAGGATAAACAGCTTAGGTTTTTTTCTCATCCCAATGTAGTAAAAGAAAAACAAAAAAATCCCCAAACACAACAAGACAGAACCCCCAGGTTCCCCTTTTAGTTGTCAGATTGCATGTTCCTGAATTATTGGCCCTGTCTGAATTGGTGAAGTTGCTTTTTAATGCATCGTATTCAAAAGAAAAGACAAAAATATGGATCTCCCTGCCTTGATAGAAATAGAAAGTCTCAAAGTCAGAGGCCATTTGTATCACTGAAATCTACGGGAGTGTATCTCATCAGGTTTAAATTCTTTTTTTTTTTAATCTCTCCAGCTCAGCTTCACAAGTTAATCTCTCCTTCTTTTATTCTAAAGAAGGAATAAAGAAAAAATAAAGAATAGGGGGGAAAAAAACCCCAACAACAAAGAATCTCAACTATTCGTCCCATATGGCTCTTTGTCAAAGCTTCCGTATGCTCTAAACTTCTGTGAGAATGGTTCACAGTCATCAATTCATGGTCCAAAAGCATAAAAAATAAAAAAAAAAACTTGGGAAGCTTTGGAAAAAACCATGATAAACATAGGAAAAAGAAAAAGAAATAACTTCTGCTATGATAAGGATATTAAAAATCTTTTTTTTGATATCATAACTAAATCATGTTTTAATTACCATCAGTTAAAGCCTCACATGACATTTTATCCTCCATGGAGAAAAGTATTCTTTCATTTTATGCTCTCCCTTTTTTTATTTTTTTTAATCTCCAAACCATGATCAAAAGCTGTATATCTGTCAACTTCAAACCATATCTATGAATTAGAGTAAGAGAATAGAAGTCATCACCCCTGGGAGTTTTGCAATGAGAAAGAGCAGATCAGAGAAGTAAGATGGAAATACATACACATACTTTCCAGGATCTCTGGCTTTAAATCTGCATGATAATTTAAGTTATTAAATACACAGAGAGTATTAAATCATGGTGGTTTACTTAGAAGTGTTTTTAACTTTAAATACATGGGAATACAAGGCCTGATAAATGCATTTATCTGATAATTCTTGCTGATAATTCTTGAGATCTGCAAGGAAAATGGAATAATGGTTTGATTTTAGATGAATTTAGCAGTTTATAATCAATCCTATGCAATGAGAAAGGACAGCACTTGAATTTATTTCCCAAAAATTCCATACCAGCTTGGTATCATGGAAGGGAGGATATTTCAGTGTTGCTTTGCAGATATAAAATACTCACATTTTTTGTATGTACCTTTTTTTGTGGTTATAAACTTTATTTTCTAGGAGTGGCTAGAAAATTCCAAAAAGAGTTTTCACTGGAAGCTAGACATCCCTAATGTGGATCTGTGGCTACAAAAAAGACAGAACTTTTCTCTCCACAAGCTGCCACATAGACAAAAGGTTTTAGGGTAGGTATTCCTTGGAAAGGTGTGATTGATTTTGAACCCTCCCTTTGGAGGTAGCACAGAGATTCAACACTCCAGGTTGACTCCATGGGCAGATTAGTTTTTCTGAGGTAAAAACTGCCTTTAAAAAAGTTTCCCTCTTCCTCAAAACCAGATATTAATTACACATTAATTCTAATATATCTTCCTGTTTATTATAAGTTAAATTTACAAGATAAAGAAAATAAGAGAGAATTTACTTTTAGTCCTTTCAATTTACCTCTAAATAGAAGCTAAAAGCTCTTGAATTTTAGCATCTTCTGAATAATCTTGAGTCAACAGATAAATTACGATAAAATTATTTGAAACCAGTAATTCTTTCAGCGAACAGAAGCTATCTTTGGATTATTTTGAGTGGAAAGATTGAGAGGCTTGACTACAGATGCAGCAAAGGTGGTAGATGGTGTTTTCATGAATTGATAAAAAGTTAAATGTATGGGGGACAGTACTGAAATGCTCCAACAGCAGGAAACACTAATATTATTTTGCAGAAAGACAAAGAGGGTTAACAAGCATGTGGCCAAGACATGTGGATTTCAATAAAATTTTTATAAAGAAATTAGGGTAAAATACTCCAACATTTAAAAAAAATTAAACCAATGTATCTTTAGAGATAACGGAACCAAACCATGCCTGCCTAATGTAAAATATAAAATATGGACTCATATTTCAGCAAATTCGTCTCTACACTTGCATGTATTATCTGTAGCAGATGTTGCCCGTGTGACTGACCATGCTGTTCGTATTTGGCTGGAGTGAATATTCACAAAAGCTCTTTGTGCCACGTCAGAAATGCCACGCACACACAGAGAGTTGCATATTTCGAGCTACTCAGAGCAGAGAATGAGGGTAGAAGGCAGAAAAAAAGCCACCAGTAGTGACTGGGAGAGAAACGCGGGGAATTAATATGTGGTTATCACTGCAGAGGCCTCCCAATCAAACTTCATGTCAACTGTCAAATTTGATTAGATGATGGCTTAGATCTTGCTTTGGGTTCATGTTTGCCACCTTCCTTGGGTTGGTAGCTCATTCAGATCCCTACCTCTCACCATGAGTGCATAACTCCTCTTTTAATGATGCCTCACTTAGTGACAACAGGCTGTGGGCTTAGTAAAAAGCTGAGTGATAACAAGAATCTCCTCAGAACAGTGTCAGGACAGAAACAAGCTCTGGGTGATATCTGGACCAAATATCACTGACTTTGTAAATTAAAATAGCAGACAAGAAACCAAGTGTGTTGCTCTGAAGCGATTCAGTTGCCTGTAAAATAGCTACAAGTTTTTCATTATCACGCAGTCATCATCAAAATATGTGCCTTGGCTTAGAAAAGCAGCCCACCAGCAAAATAAAAAAAAAGGGAAGGGGAGAAAAAAAGCTCTTTCCATTCCTCAAATTCAGTGTCTTTGTGGTTGTGTCCCTGGCTGTCAACACTTTCCTTCCCTATTGAAAGGTTATTAGAAAAACAGTGTTCTGCCCGTGGTGCCAGTGGCCTCATTATATCATAAGGACAACCCCAGGGTGAACAGAAAACCTAAACACAGAGTGACCATTGAGTCCTTTATAGCCAGGGTATGCACACATGCTCCAGCCAAGTTTACCAGCAGATGAAGCTCATGCAGCAGCACACAGGCAGAATTAAGAAAAGAATAAGAAACTTGGCAGCTTTAATCAGTTTCTCTATGAAAATAAAGCCAAGCACAGGCAGGGGAAAGGATCCGGACCCAAATTCACTCCCTGTATTCAATTTTCTTCTGGAGTTTTGTCTTCTGGAGGGGGAAATTCAGACCCATGAGAGGTGAAAAAAGGGTATGAAGATGGACTCATTGGAAGCTTTTCTCATGAGATAATGAAAGGTCTTGTGGTCATATCTTAACCCCGTCCCTTTGGAGAAAAAAGCTTAGAATGCTTTTATGGTTTTTTACTCTTGGACTAAAAGCCTACAGCTGTTTTGAAGCTTGACATAGTTCTAGCATATAATTAATACCATTTCCATTTAACTCACCAGCTAAATCTTAAACAGAATGCACAAGCTGTGACATATTACTGAAGAGAAGCAATGCATATTGGACAATTGACTTGGTGGTGGCCTTTAATGCTGTGCCCCGTTGGTGTGGTGTCTGTGGTTACCATTTTTCATTGGAGAAATGTCAAACAGTTCATGGGCCTGGCAAACATAACTATCACAGGCAGTCCGGCTTCTGCTGGCTTTCGTCTTGCGAAGCAGATGCGGAGTATCCGTGGATTTATAGGGAAACATGCAACTTACACTCTGTGTACATCCATATCTACTTTTATAGAAATAGATGTTAGGATATAGATCAGGTCTGGTCGCCGTCTGGGACATCACAGAATCATGGAATGGTTGGAAGGGACCTCAAAGACCATCTTGTTCCAACCCCTTGCCATGGGCAGGGACACCTTCCACTAAACCAGGTTGCTCAGAGCCCCATCCAACCTGGCTTTGGACACTGTCAGGGATTTGTAGTTTATCTCCACCAGGTAGCCAAGAAACAGGTAAATTAGTGTGCTCCAAAAGCAGCTGGTTTTAACCTGCCTTGGCTACCTGCATTACTGGAAGTCACTCGTGTCACTGCAGTGTGGCTACACCCTTCAAATGACAGGTTAGTTGTAAATACTAATTCATAAATGTGCAACTTATGTCTTACATGAATTCATCTCTATTTGGCAAAATTGTTTCTGTGATCATTTCTGTCTCTCAATTTTTTTTCTTTAGAGTACTAATGGGAAACAGTCATGAAAAGGAAAATAAGCATAAACAAAATGTTGAGTAAATAGTGCAACTTTTGGGGTTTTTTTGTTGTTCCCATGGTTCTAGACGACCAAATTTACTGTAAATTGGCCTATATATTTGAATCACAATTAAGGTTTCTCCAGTGAAAGCTGCTCCTAGCAGAATTCCTGGTTGGTACAGATTAGAAATAACACTTAATGTCATTAATCAGTTCTCGCTAACAGCAACCAAACAGCTGGCACAACCTATATCACTGGTAGGCAAACTTGTAACTCCTTTGCTAAAAGCAGCAGCAAACCAGAACCTCCCAGTCAAAACAGGAGGGATGAAAAATACATCCGCAATACCCTCCACCACAGGGAAACTTTAAGAAACATACTGAGGAAAGTTTGTTGGTTCCCACTGTTTCTTTTGGCATTTTTTTATTGTGAGTGCACTGTTTGAGAGAATTTTTCCTCTTTCCAGACCTTTGATGGGGGTATATCAGTGATTGGGTCTTGCCCAGAATGCTATCAGTGTGTGCAAGTACGGCTCTGAGCTATTGTAACCACATTATGCTCTCCTTATGTTCTTTCCATCAGCCTGCTATAATGGGGCTGCTTGGCTTTCAATTGGGATTATTAGTTTTGAAAGCCTTGAAGGTGTTGGGCCTGGCTGGATTTTAGACATGGAGTAACACAATACCTGCTCTTTCAAGAATCTGCTATCACTTCTGAAATTGGCAGGTGACGGTATTTTTAACTGCCGGGGGCACTACAGTCCCCCTAAAAACTGATTTTACTTACTCCCTTCTAACTTTTAAAACCTCCCTCTATATCTTTTCTTTAATTTCCAAAGGTGTTCTTAGATTGACTACTGTTGGCTCTATATTATTGCTCCCCTCTCCAGTAGTTTTTATTATTTTTCTTACTGGATCTCTTACACTGTTTTTCATGTTTCTGTCTTGAGAACCTGGCACTATATCTTCCTTAAATTTGCGCAATTTTTGTTCTGTTGTACATCATCGTGAAGACCAAGAAAATGTGGTATGCTGAAAATAATGTTGGGATTAGGTAATTAGGGATTTTCCAATATTGCCTTCTCTCTTGGGTTCCAATATAAATCTATGTGCTATTTCAAACATGAATTATTGAAAGTATTCAGACATGTGCAGGGCTTGAGAATTGACCCTCTTTACCTCTCTGCTGTCACAGTCAGAAAATGCCTCCCTGAACAACCCAGCCCACATAACTGCATTATTTTAAATGTTTATTGGTCTTTAGTGTGAGGCCAATACTGAAAGAATGACGAATGTCCTTCAAACTGTTTATGCATGCCTGTTGCACACAACAGAGATGGCACTGCTGACTTCATTTTTTAAGTGGTCTAGCTCCTGAGCTCCAAGTGGATGTTTTTGGTTGGTTTCTGGGTGCAAGCTGGGCTAGGATTTGAAACAAATGGTTTCCCACAAAGGAATGAATTGAGAAAGGCGGTGTTTGTCAAGGAAGCCCCAGCATCTGGGAAAACACACACTGGTTTGCTAGTTTTGCTTGAAACAGGGAATATGTAGCTTTTGGGGTTTTTTTACCCTGTGGCAGAAGGCCCAATTGCAATATCTGTGTTGAGAAGTTTCTTATTACATGATACAAATTTTCAAATTTAGCACAAAATTAATGAATCATAGAAATATTGCTTGGGAGGGACTCCTGACCACCATCTACTCCAACCTCCTGTCCTAAACAGGACTAAAACCAACCTCAAACTGAGTCAGTGGCGGCTTTGTCCAAACAAGCCATGCAAACCTCACAGGAAGGCAAGTGTGAGCAGCCACAAGTGGGGGCAGTAGGTAACACCCACAAAATTAAAAAAAATAAAGGAAAAAAAACCCAAACCAAAACCACCCATCAGCTTATAGAACACTATCAGGAAATCAGCCCTTTGCTACAAGATTATTCTCTCCATCCCCTTAGCCTCTGGGAAATACTTTTTCTACTGAAAACCACAGATTTTTTTCTTCTGGTGTGCCACCAGTTTGCCGCCAAGAAAAGAATGCAGCAGCAGCACGAAGTGGTTACTACTGTTTTATTAAATAGGGGTCTTCATAAATTCCAGCTGCTGACCATGTGTTCCATCTTTTCATGTCCAAACTCACACTTATTTTAAGAAATTCTGAGCACTCATGTGAGTAAATGCTCTTGCAAGGCCCCAGGCTTTATATTTGCATTGCACATAAACCCTCAACATGTGATTTTAGCCTGAAAGATCTGTTGAACATGACCCTTCCACTTCATAATTGCTCTATTTTTTTTTTTCTAAAAATGAATCTGACTTTAGAAACTGATCAGATGATCATTAGACTATTTTACTTGAGCATTATCTAGCATAGATAATCTGTGGAGATAAACGAGGAGCTAGAGATTTCAGCCTGTAATCATAGCAATTTGAAGGGGAAAGGATTTTGCCCGGACATCTGTGGCAATGTAGGACTGGAATTCAGAGGGAATGGTGGAGGCAAAGTAGGGCTTTGTTAAGAAAAGCCATCAAGATTTTCACAGGGCTTTTGGAGCGATGGTTAAAACCCAGCATGCATGACATTAAACCGAATATCTAGCTAGTATTGCTTGCGAATGCTAACAACTGTTATCTCTCAGGAGACACATGGGAATTTTCTTTCCTAGTTAACTTCAGTGGAATTTGGAGGAGATATTTTGTAAGGGGATTTGATCCATTTATTGGTTTAACATTTCTAAATCCACCTAAAGTCACAAAATCCCGTGTTTGGATATTGCCTCCCCAGTGAGAATAGGAAGAGAACTTTGGAAGTTGTGTTGTTTTGACTCTTGTATTAATATTATGCTGTAGATAACTGTGATATCTTAAGGGCAACCTCAAGGAAGTGGCCACGAATGACTGAGGCATGAGACCCTCAGCCTGAGGAGCTGAACAGCAATTCACCAGAGTATCAGTCACAATCACAGGAAGTGTTCATTTAACTCCTCCACGTATTGCTTGAAAAGGAGAGCCTATTTCAGTCTTATCCTTACATGTACTCAATGCAGCCCTGTGTGTTAGAGCACATCAAAGAGAGAAGTGAGGCACTCAGATAGGGAGTCACCTGCAGGCCTCCACAGCTGGAGCAAACACAGCCCCAGACAACTCCAATGCCAAAAGAAACTGCTGCTTTTAATACCCCAATGAATATAGACGGAATATGATTGTATATAAGGAAGAGAAAACACACAGTGCAACACTTGTTTAATCCATTAAATTACTACCTGCCAGCTTTCTAATACAGTAACAAGCAACTCGAATGATCAGAACACGATTAAACTAGACACTCAGTACTAGCAGGGCTTCTAAAAGAAGGGAGATAAAAGTAGATCTCTCCTGGGAATAGGCAAAAAAAACTGAGGAAGAAGGCTACATTCATAAAAGTGGCAACCAGACAGAGAGAATTTGCTGTCTGTCTCATGAAAATTGTTTAAAAGTAAGGGCAATATTCTTCTTGCAAGTTGCAATACCAGCCTTGAGATAGGGTTGGTTAGTAAAATGCAGCAAAATTCTTCAGAAAGCTATTTACAGAATCTGTTTCTGTACTGCTGATATCTTGTTTATATACCAAAGACTGAGGCATTATGGTTTAATTGACCACTACAAAAGATACATTGAAATACTTCATACGGCATTATTTTCACCAGGATTTATTTAGGATATAGTTGAGTGTTGGTTCTTACAAGGAAAATATATTTTAAGAAGAAAAAAGAGGGAGAGACACCCCTTTGATTAATATTAGTAGAACTAAACCTAGGCCAAAGTTCTGTCATTCTGTGATAGTAGCAGGGTTAGAAAGGACTGAAATACAACATTTTCTGAGGAGAAAAACAAAACATTTATTGAAATGGCTGGTTTTGGTTTTCAGTCTTAGAGTGAGGTTTCGAGCAAGGGTGCTGGATTTTTGTTGCAGCATGACCCATTGGTGGAGCCCCTGGGGACAATGACAATGATGTAGGAGCCGGGATATTTCTCATCTCCTGTGGAAAGGTGTCTCCACCAGCCCGTTTTTGACTCCTAGCTGTGGTGGGACAAAGTCACAAGCACACAGGGAGTAGGAGAGCAGCACAAAAGCTTGAAGGGAATGAATTAGGGCATGTCCCAGCCACTCCATGGGGACCAGATGCACTGGGAACTTACCAGTCCTGCTCAATGTAGCCCAAAGTCCTATGCAAACTTAGGTCTTAACACCTCTGGAGTATAAATTAATATTTGAAGGAATAGCTAAGATCCCACGTACCAACTAGCCTAGGTGAGGTCAGCTTTGGATAAGGGATAATGAAGTCCAGCCATTTAAAACAGCTCCTTCTGCTCCATCCTGAATTATTGTTATATTCTGGAAAGGGAAGCAATTTTCTGGCTCTTCAGAGTGGCAAGGTCAGAAGTACATAGAGAAGAAATAATATCTAAATGCAGTGTAAACTTTTGGCACGTAAACCAGAACTGAAATAATTTAATGTAGATGCAAGGCGAGGACTTTTCGTCTTCTCATTATTTGCCAGAGAGGTTTGTAAAATACGTGACTATTTGTCTGCCAAAACCGTGTGCATCTGTGTCTTTTTTTCACATGGACTGACAAATACAACCTTCCTCATTGCATTTTCTATAGCAGAAAAAAATTAAGTTGGTCAGTATTCTTAAAAAAACCTGAGACGGCCCCATATCTGTTTTCATATTTAAAAAAAAAATTGAAGACAGTTTTTTTTACAAATGTATTTTAGATTTTTTTCCTTCTTAGCAGTTATGCGCAATTTCATTAATTAGCTCTTATTTTTAAGAGAAGTGCAAAAGAAACCTCAGTAACTTCTACACTTTTGCTAACTTTTAAGACTGGTTATTTCTGTACTTGAATTTAAATCACAAGCTGAGGTAAATATTTTTGTTTAAAAAGAGGAGAATCTTAGACACTTTCTACAATTTTAAGTGTCGATTTCCTAGAGAAATCTAGGTCTGAAAAACATGTAACTCAAACAAATAGTTATGTTTAAAAAAAAACAAACCAAGCAAACAAAGAAAAAACTAATTTGTGGGAGTTCCCTTTTCCATGTCTTCTCCTTTCAAATATGGTTGGACAACAAAGTACTACTGTCTTACTTGGCTCATGTTAAACAAAACCAGATTTCAGTCTTGTTATCTTGTTTGCTTCAATTTCTCATAAAGACATGAAAGATTTCCACAACTTGCTTTTGGGACTGACGTTTCTTTTGCGTCAATTTTTCAATCTTGAAGCATTCTGAGCATGCCCACCTCTGTCATTTCTTTGTCACGCTGGACTCCCCTTGTACACTTGTGCAAATTTGTTTAATCTTGAGATAGGACTGAGGAGTGCTAATTCCTTCTGTTTTCCTGGTGTGCCCTGAAGAAGAGCCTGATTCATGAACAATTCCTTAGGTCTCCAGAAGGGAAATCCCTCTAAAACAGATCACATCAGAAAACACAGTTAGAACTGCTGTTAATCCCCAGTAAATTCCCTGAGACTTGGCTGACATCCTCACATTCCAAAAATCTTTAAGAAATTTGTTCTCTCTTCCCCTGCAGAGTAATAACTTGTTTAGGAGACCCCTCATATGAACCAGATTAATAAAAACAATAGACAGATCTTTGTTTATTGGTAAAACTGAAAAACACAGGAAAAGAGGTGCCAGTATAAAAGAAAGCTTAGAAAAGATGAAAAAAATTGAAAGAAATGTATGTCCTGTTAACCCTCTCTCATTCTAGAATAACATGATTTCCTTCTGTAGGAATTTTTCTGAGATAGAAAAGGTTCACAAAAAACAACTGGGCATTGCATAGGGATGTGAAGGCTCTGGAAACAGCATTTTTTTAGCTGAACTTAGCACAGGTAATTTCTAAGCAGTGATTAATAAATAATATTGATAAAAACATAGCTTGCATGTGTGTCTTTCTACCAAGAAAGCTTCTAAAATGTTGGGGTAGGCATAGTGCAATGTGTTTGTCTCTTTCAAGTATGCAGTCATTATATTCTGATAACAAAAGAAAACCCATTAAATCCATAGATCTTTTTGTAAAAAATGACATCTCTGTACAGGGGTTGGTTTTCATCAAAGTTGCATTTTTGTATTGCCATCAATAATGCCGCAATTGACTTTGGAATTTCAGGAGACTCTGAAGTGAGGGTTCCCACTTTGCCTCAAAATGCAAATCCCACTCCAATTACTGTGATTTGGCTTAAGGTTTTGGGAAGAAAAGCTGGACATCCAAAAGATGCAACAAAATGTGGCTTGAGAAGAGAGAAAAAGGGTGTATAAAAACACACACGTGTAATTTATACTGGGAGAGGAAATATTCCTGTAGTGCATATCAGACATCTGATTACATCTTTCAAACTTATTGCACCATCTTAATATCCAAGCCTCTAGCTTGAAGAAACTGGGAGAGATATCATCATCTTTTTTATTTATTACTTCTTTAATTGGGAACCATTTCTCTGTTCCTTTTTAAAAGTGATTTAGGGCTCAAATGGCAGCAGAGACTAAGCGCAGTCCTGAAGAGAAAAGCACTGACAATCAGTTGTTGTTGGCATCATTCTTCCTGCTGTACAGGAGTTTAACTAATGAATCCAGCTCTCCTGCTCTTGGAATAACAAATTCAACATGAGAAAATTGCTCGGGGAAGTTACGAGCCAGAGTTACAACGTACAAGGCGAAAGACTAAGAGGAATCTAAATGAAGATGGTAATCATTAATTGATCCCTTCTTTGAGGGTTTACGTTGGAAAGCCTCAACCAGCTCAGATATTTGAGCCAAGCCCCTTCAGCATAAAACTCTCTGGTGACTGCGAGGAAGCTGCCGGTTTACCCTGGAGTCCCCTGAGAGAAAGTAGAATGTAAAGGAAAGTGGGGTGGTTTTTTTAAATATTCCTGAAGTAAGTTTCATAACAGATCCGAAGAGGTAGCAAAGTTATTGTTCCCACTTGGCAGATTTGGAACCTAAACCACTAAGCAATGAAATCATTTCTGTGAGATCAGGCTGCAGGCAATAGCCCTTGCCATCTTACCGTGGAGCCCTAGCAAACAACTTCATCCCCACAATTATTCTTCAAGGCCAGATGATATCATCCTCCACTTTATAGCCGGAGAACCGATGCCCAAAAGATTTAGCAGCTTGTTGGAGATAGTACAAAAGCTCTCTGACAGGTTTGGAAACTGAAACCAGATCTGCCAAGCCTCAGACTGATACCTTAAACACATGCCCATCTTGGTTCCTGTCCTTTTGGCTGTTATTTGAGCCAATTTTGCCTGATTTGACTTTAAAATATTGACATACAGAACATAGTCTGCTCATTGCATTCATTTTAAAGTAAGGTGCAGTAATGTGGGATAGCAGCAGCAAAGGCTGTGACAGTCCACAGCACAGGTGTGCATGAAGAATCAGAATTTTGGAAGTATGTCCTGTACCATGTGATTCCATCAGAGCTGCACACCAAAAGTGTATGCTATACACAGGTTCTCTGATCAGACAGGTCTGATCGCTGCTGGAAAAGTGAAAAGGACATTTGATTCCAAAGACAATCTCTGTAACACACCTTGTAGATCTCATCCTACAAGAAAACAAACAACAAATTCCAACAAACTACTCAGAAAGGGTTTTTTGGGTTTGGTTTGTGCCTATCACAACAAAACCAACACACTGGAGGAAACAATCTCTTTCTCTCCCTCCGCCCACCCTGTCTTCCCTCTGGGATCTCAAAGGTTTTCTGGGAACTTGCCTTCATAGCCCAGTCAACAAATGTAGAAAATCATAAAGATGTCTAAATTGAAAAAATAAATTACTCACAGCCAGTCTGGGCTATCTCAATCCAAACAACAAAGCAGTTCAGTTTATTTAGGGAAGATGGATTAGTGGAGAAAATTGTTATCAAACCACAAAATGACTAACCAGGGACATCCTTGCTAAGAGATTTACTTTCCTAACACAATGGCCCACATTGCTTGTTCTGGTCTTTATGCTCACAGACCACTGTGAGAGAGGGTGTGCAAGGTTAGGATAAGGCACTTAAATTCCTCTCTAATTCTGATGCCAGTCAAGACGTCCTTTGTGTATTGCCCGGGAAGTCTCTGCATGTTCCCCAAGCCACTGCAGCACCCAGGCTGAGCGAGGAGTTGGAATTCTCTGGGCACACTACCTTCTTTCCTGGTCACATTCCTGGTACTGTAGCAGTGATGAAAAACATCTGCTGAGGTTGTTTCCCTAAGACCAGAAAAGACCCACTGAACCATGGCTGAGCTAGATGAATAAACCCTGTTTGTGCAATTGTTTTATAAACTTTCAAAAGCAGTGAAGGAATTTTTTTGTCATCTCGCTTAAAAACTGGCAAAACCAAAAGAAAGCAAAACAAAAGGAACCAGAAGCGGGTACAAGTGGATGTAATCAGAAATCCCTCTGACTTTTTGAAGTGCACCTTCTTATGCTTTCCGAGATCAATGAATAGCTATTCCTCTGGAAAAAAAATAGAGTCCCTAGAGGGATGATTTTGGAACTCTCTTTATTCTTTCACAGTTTGACATCTGGAATTTAGAGGCCAGCATTTCTTACCAATAAATGAGAGGCAACTAATTTTATGAAATGCTGTGGAATTATCATTCCTATTTATTGAATAGTCTCAGTAAAATACTATGAGCAACAAAATAAAATCTGGGGGAAATTATGTAATTTAAATAGAGCCTATATTACAATCTGTGGTAAATTCACATCAAGCCTTAATCTAACTTGAAGATTCATTACCAGTTCATCATGCAAAAAAAACCTCGACCCAAACTCTACAAAGATATGCTGTCCTTTTACCGCACTTCACAAAATATGTGATGAAAAGCACAGGGTAAAAATATGTTTACAAAATTGCTCTACATAATCCACATGAGCAACTAATACAAGTATCCATAAAATTGAAGGTCAGAAGAGAATTGTTTCCCAGAGTAATTTGTCTGGCATGAACTGACTCAGGACAACAGATGACTATTCAGTGTGCTGCCTCATGTAAAATTCAACTATTTCCCAAAACATAGGAGGAAAAAAAATAAATAAAAACAATATGAGGAAGCAATTGATATTATCATTCCCCCATTGTTCTCTGCCCTGCAAACCAAAATAACTCCAAGGACAGTATGAAATCCCCTGATAAAAGATCAAGACACAAGCCTCCAAGAAGCATTTTGCTACAAAAAGATAAAAACTAGAAAACATCCAGAGTACCACACAGTCTATTTTCCCAGAAACAATTCTGGCACTCAGGAGATTGTCTTTGGTGGCAAGTTTCATACACTGGCCATGTCAAAAACATACTAAACCCAGCTGGGCTCTGAACTTACATCAGGATGAGATTTGCCCACAAATATTTCTTCTTTGCCTGTCCCTTGCCTTCCCTGGGAAGGAAATCCAGGCATGCAGGAGGGAGGTGTGGAGCTGGGGCTAGACCACCAGTAGCAGGCAGGACCTCAGGACATCATGGGACAGGTACCCACCACGTGCTCCAAGTTAGGCACCAGCCTCTCAAAAACATTCATATTTGACAAAAACAGAGCATTAGACCATCTTGCTATAGCACCCCGTTTAGCCCCCCCAGTTTGTCCACGAAAAATGAACTTTTCAGTCTCTAAAGGGAAAGTTAAACAGGTTCCAGGGCAGCTGGGAAAGAGCCAAACGTGAACCTTAAATAGGCACACGCGATGCCCTCGGTGCAGTGAGGGGTGCGGATGCGCTATAGCCAAAACCACAGAGCCTGCATCCTGCCAGGGCAAGCAGGATTTCTGACAAGATTTATCATTTCTCTTGTTATGATCTAGTCCTGCAGGCATTTCATTTTAATACAAAGTAAGCACTTGTGATGATTAAGGGAAACGTAGAGTTGGATCACTTTGTTGTTCGGTGGCCAGTCATAACACAAAATCTGCTGGTTAGTGCAGAAATACAGTGTTCCAGGCTATGTGTGGTTACCGTCTGCTCCAGCATCTGGGCTGATGCAGGGGGCTCTCTGACACCGACCAACAGAGCTGTTCTCTGCCTTCATCTGCTCCCTTCTCGCTGCTGCCACCAATGCTGCACGTTTTTCTCACAGACACTTTATGTGCTCTAAGGAAATGCATGAGTTTACCAAGAAAGTTCACATGGGCCACTCTTGTCTGTTATCATCGGGGCCCGGAGCACATCCCTGATCCTGGGGGTGGCCCTGGCACATCCCATGGGAGAGGGGATGACCTCTTTGGGGCACAAGCCCCTTCAGATGCTGCAGCGGGATTTCACACCTGGGCTCTCTCCAATCTGAGTATAAAAATCCTTGCTCCAGCTGTCACTTCCTTCTTCATTCCTGCCCTTTTGAGGCTGGTATCCATACGTGAACAGCTCTGTGCTGTTTGCTTATCCCTCCCCCTGTGCGAGCTGTAGGACCTGCAGCGCAGACATCTGATTTAAATAAGTGTCCAGAAAGGAGGCTGGAAAACTGGCACAGCCGTGCACACAACAGCAAGCTCCTAGGCAGGAGACAGGCAATGTCAGTGGGTTTCAGCCTGTGCTGCCTAATCAAAACCAGGGAACAGGGAATCTGAGCAAACGCTGCTCTGCACGCTGTCCTCTGCACATCCTCTGCTTGTTTCTGAGCTGGTTCCAGTGGCATGCCCAAACCCACTTAACCATCAGTATTGCCCTGGGCAGTGACATCGCAGTGACTTTTTCAGAGAACAAGGCACTTGGCAGACTTGTTTCACAACCTCATGTAAATGGCTCCTTTAGCTGTTTCCATTTGTGATGCAGCTGGCAAGAAAAGCCCGCACAGCACTTGAACGAGGAAGGGGATGATGAAAGGAAACATTTCCCCTTAGTGTAATTAATACCTAATTGTATTCAGGGCTATCATTTCCATTTGTATAGACGCAAATAAATATATATATAGAAGATTCTTGGGAGCATATAGGTAGAGAGAGAGGAAAAAGAAAGATTTGAGAGGTACTCAAAAAGTAACTTTTAACACTTCTGAGAATTCAAGCTGAAAAAACAATAGAAGGGATTCCTACAGATCACAGTTGACAAATGGATTTTTAGATTGAATTAATGCTCTGCTTTCCTATTCGCTGTCTGCGCAGCCTCCAGGAAAAATACAAAAAGGACAGAATTCTGCTATGATAACCCCAACGTGATTCTTCTGCTTTCCTCCTGCTTTCCCTTTTATATTTTTTCAAGTGCTTTTTCATTATTATTGTTCTCATCGTCTTGCTCTTGGTTTGGATCCCACTCTGCAGTTTTTCCTCTTATTTCCCTTCCTGGCTTTTTCAATGAAAACACGCTCGTTTCTCCGCTGCCACTTTAAGACCGAAATCAGGAGAGCTGTATTGGGTTAGCCTGAAATACAGGTGCTCCTATCAATACAGAATGAATTTCCCCTGAGATGTTTCAGTCCTTAATTATGCTCCTACCTCCTGTTATCATCTCCTAACAGATATTCCTGGGTATGACAAAAACTCCTTCAATATCTGATAGTAGTGTAATACAAAAAGACAACTTGTTGAGTGACGTGTGTAGCATTCATTGAACCATAGAATAACAGAACGGTTTGGGTTTGAAAGGACCTTAAAAATCATCCAGTTCCAGCCCCTCTGCCATGGGCAGGGACACCTTCCACTAGACCAGGTTGCTTAGAGCCCCATCCAGCCTGGCCTTGAACACATCCAGGGACGGGGCAGCCACAACTTCTCTGGGCAATACCTGTCATTTCCAGATAGGAACTGTAACCTGAAGCTTCAGCTCTGTGTCTCCCGGGCTGTGCTCCTGGGAATTATAGAATAACCTTAGCTGGAAGGGACCTACAAGGATCATTTCTTGCCTGCTCTGTGGCTAGGTGAAGGTGTTAGGTGCTACCCAGGTGTAACAAATACGAAGTAGTTTGGATAGATCAAGTATACACCATTTGATTTTCCTCTCTGTGGCTGGTGAAGTGATTTAAGCCTCGTGTAACACCTTGTTTCATTGAAACAGGAGCTAACACTCGAAGATGGTGACAGATGATAACCTTTTACATGTAAATGTATACTTAAAAAAACCCCTAAACCTTGTGTTTTTATACCATTTCCCCCATGGGAAGAGTTTTCTCTCAGTAAAAGCTTTTCTTATTGAAAAAAAAAAAATTTGGAAAACTTTGGATAAGTATTCATTTATGCTTTAGAAATACACGGCCAGTGTAGGTGTTGATGGTGCCCGGGAGTTAAGAGGTATGTGTTAATATCACTGGACTTGCAAGATCCTGCAATTTGGTTTTGTGAGTAGGAGAGGAATTCAGATTTAGGAAGGCAGACAGCCCCAGTGCAAAGGTGTGGGCAGCACAGTAGGCACTTTGCTGAGATTCATGATGTCATGGCAGCACCAAGGAACTCCCCTTTTTCCTTCCTAAGTGTGTCCAAATAAACTGTAGGGCTTCAGTTCTTCTCTGACACTCTTAGGGACAGATTTATTCTTCCTTCCCATTCTTGGAAGCCAAGCTAACACAGACAGGCTGAATAGATTTCCAGGTTCACTAATGACCTCACAGGAACTGAATAATGAAATCATATCTGCCTCTTTACTGAAGAGAGACAGCCCAAGCTTACACAGATCTAATTATTGTATTTCTTGAAGATAAATGGCAGCCTTGAAGGCGTCTTGCAATCAGTTATCAGGCAGAGCTCCATGGGCACCAACTTTCATTTTTCTCCAGTACAGTGATGTACTGCCAATATTTAACAAGGGGCTCCCACTAAAATTTCCCTATTAATCTGTTCTATACCCTTGTGTCCCTGAGGCACACATTCTTGCAGGGAAAGAAAATAGTAATGAAGAAAATCTATTCATTTATTTTTACATTACTGTTTAAACATTTTCTGAGAGTCACAGCCAAGGAGGAAAATAAAACCACTTGGCAAACAAACCTCTATTATATGTACTTTTGCAGGAAATGTTTATACTTCACTTCATTCCTGTTTAAAAAAAAAAAAAAAGAAGGAAAACAGGAAAAAAAAAGCTGGAGCACTTATAAAGTGGTGTTTGACTTGTGATATTAGAGTTGGTGGCAGCAAAGATATGGAGTTCCCTTTCTGTGAAAAACTGGAGAACTCGGGAAAAGCATCCTTTTAAAAGAGTCCAAAAAGGAGCAAAACTGGTATTGTCAGGTATGGCAAGAACAACAATTGGCTGGGTGGAGGGCAGGAGATTCTTCAGGCAATGAAGTGATCACAACATGACTGTACCGAGTAATTCCACCCGTTCCAGTGGAGAGGAGGAACATACAACTAAGAAGAAATTAAGAGAGGCTGGACCAGTCTGTATTTTTAAATAGAAATACTTCTGCTCTTGATTTTGTACAAGGGTTGGTCACTAGATAATATAGCTACAAGAGGATGAAAAGAAATAACCTGATTTAACAAGTACCTAAGGGGTGCCACAGCTCCAGTAGCGTTAGGAAACCGTCTCAATATTCCTTTCAGTTTGGCTGCAAAACCTTAACAAGGCTCTCAAGGAACACCAGGGATTTGCCCCAATGATATTCACTTTTCTCCTTTTTTTGGACAAAATCTGACTGTGTTTTCAAATTGGCTAATCTTCTACTTGTATTTGTCTTAACAAGTGGCCAGAGATATCTTTTTAGGTTTTAATAGATTGATTCCAAATGTGAAACAATTGCTACTTTATTTTTATTGTTGGTGTAGCTGGTAGAAGTGTTAATGTCCTTATACAGATTATACAGGAAACAGAAATTTTAATTCTTTTGTAATTAACAAAAAAAATTCTTACTCTAAAGTGAAAAAAATATTTATTTCGCTTAAAAGTTCAGAGCTTGCATGAACTTTCTTGTTATTGTTCATGTCTTACTTGACTTTTTCAAAGAAGTGATGTGAAAAATATTGGGATGACGTGACTACTCATCCCAATAATGAGCCCAGCTTCCCCACCCCAATAATTAACAAGTAACCACCCGTTATTAAGCAGACCAAATATTTCAATAAAAGGTCCTGCTGAGTTGTCTCTGTTCTGAAACAGATTTCACTTCAAAATTGAAATAATGAGGTTACCCTTAACTGATAAGCAGCCCAATCAAGCCCACTGCTCTGGGTTCATAAATCTTAAGCAGAGTTTAATTGTGAGCAGAGTTTTCCTGACAGAGCCAATAATGGGGCCTTTTCCTCTCGCCTGCTGACTAGCTGAGGTTCCCATGATTCCAGTAAATCTCTGTAGACCTGCCTGCAAGGAAAACAGTTTGAAGTTTAGACATCACTTGAAAGGGAATTTGAGAGAGCTACAAAAACAATGCCCCGATGATGATGGCTGTTGAACATTGGGGACAGACGGCTGAAAACAAAACACACAAGCAAGTAATTAGCAAGACCAAATCACTTCCAATTAGGGATCTCAACAGCAATTTTATGTGGTCTCAGAGGGCCATTCCCTTTGAAAGAAGTAGATCACCTCTAAAAACATACCATTCCCCTTACCTAGAGGAAGCATTTGAGCAAGTGGAAGGATGTAGGAAGAGCAGACTGTGATAAGGTGGGACCCATATGCAGCTTCTGCAGTGGGCAATGTACTTCTAGTGCTATGGGAGCTTTCATAAACCCTTTAACTACAGATATTGTTCAAAAACCACACTGATGTGGCCCTTGGGGACATGGTTTAGTGGTGATCATGGTAGTGCCGGGTTATCGCTTGGACTTGGCAATTTCAGAGGTCTTTTCCAGCCTTAACCATTCCATGATTCTCTGCTATCCTGATCCCATCTGGGGATACTAAGAGCAAGATTTAGTATGTGAGAGAAAAAGTCATGCTGAAATAAATGGGATTAGCCAGTATTCCTTCTTAGCAAAATCATAACTCTGACGGAGTTGGCACTTCTGTATGACTGCTCAAACACAGCAGTAAATTGGCTTTAAAAATTTTTGGACTGGAGAGACTGGTAACTGAGGCACTTTCTGGATCAGAAAAAAGTCAGAACTCTAGAAATTCAAGTCAGTCAACCACTCAATGCAGAGGTCTTTTCCTCTGTCTTCTCTGTTAAATAGGAAATAATGTTGCACATTGCCAAAATAAAGGTGCATAACTGAAAAATCCTACTCATACTATCATAGACAAACCATCAAGTTGTCTTCAAAGGCAAAAAACCCAAAAAGACAGGTTCTTCTAAAAGAACTCAGACTTAAGAAACTCTTCAAATACAGTTTACAGCAAAAAGATACAGCAGAAGTTTCACTCTTTTCTGTACTATCACCATTGCTTTAGAGCTACCAGAGTCTGGAAAACAAAACTCAATGAAAGCAGTAGAAATACAGCTAAATATATCTGCAAACTTCTGTAAGTTTTACTGTGTATTAGGTTGAAGACTTAGGATTAATGTGTACCTCTTACAAAAAAAAAAAAAAACAACATGGCACATTCCATCTTTGCAGACAGTGTATTAGATTTTAGCTGATTTATTGTTGTGCTGCGTGGACTTGAGGGAAATCACTCTGCTGTGGTGTTTCGTAGATTACGCAGGGTACAAGCCAAAGTATTTGTTATGAAAGCAACTGTTTGCTAGATTTGCAAGTCTTTATGGGCCCTTTGTTGGCGAAAAGCAAATTCAGTCCTACTGGAAACATTCCTGCCATACACCAAGGGGCTGGAACACAAAGGTACGCACACGAAACGATGAGCCTCGTGCCACATACCTTCAGCACTCAAAACTGTTGCATGTCTGACACATACCAAACTCATTTAGGGAACTTGTGTTTTACTGGGTGGGATTCCAGTGAGCTCAAATGAGCCATGAAAACAAAAGCAAACATTATGGAAAGGCTTCCAGTTTCACCAGGAATGTAAATTGTTTACATCTCCCCTTTCAGATCTCCTGACTAACCTATTTGTTTAATAACTGAGCCCCCAATTTCAGCCTCTGTTTGTAGTCTCAAAATATTTGAGGCTCTTTCTTCCTGAAATTATTAGGAGTCTTGTATTTGAGTATGAATAAGAACAGTGAGGATGCTGGAAAGAGCTTCTTATCATGTGTGTACTTGGTCACCACTTGGTGAGGTTCACAATGCATTTTAGTTTCCACAGGCCATTTCTAGGATTTTGCTGCATATGAGGAAAAAGTTATTTCGGATGTCCATTTCAGACTCTCAAAATGTCCCTCAAGTGCTTACCAAGGTGTGGTATGTGCTTGTGCAATCTTCATACCTTTCATTTTCATTTTGAGAGAAATTCAGATTCCTAGATCCACCCCCGTTAAAATCTCTTCAGGATTTTCTTATGGAATAAACGTGAAGTAGAGAAGACAGAGTTTTTCCTTGATGGTTCCTCACAGCTGACTAAAGAGGAGGCATATGTTTAATCCATCCACTCACACACCTTTCATCTCCAATGAGCCAAAAAGAAATTGTTCTTGCAACACCGCACCTTATTAAGATTTCTGCAGACCTTTTATTGACGACATAATTAAAAATGTATGTTGGAGTTTACTGAGTGTCCTCTCAGCAGTGGAAAAGTCCTGCTGTCTGTGAATCCTTTGGTGGCTGTGAATCTGCAGGAATATCTTTGGTTCCCACAGACTAAATGTACCTTTCATTTAAGGACTGTCCTCAAGCCTGAAAGCATCTAACTTTTGATGAAAGATGAACATGTAAAGAAGTGGAACAGAGCATAAAGATCCCTGATTTTCCATAGAGAGAAAAAGAGGGTTGTGTTGGGCATGTGGAATGACATCCACAGTAAAACCCTCCCAACTTTGTATTTAAATCCTTTCCTATGAACAGGAATGAAAGCATTAACTATCTACCTTGTGTGATGTTTAACATGAAAATTAACTGCAAAAAAGGACCCAAACTCATTGGTGACTGCCGTTTTAGACCACAAGCCAGAACATGAAGCAGCAGGATCATATTCCAGTACACCAGAATGACATCTCTGGTTCTGCCTTCCCCAGAAACAGGCCACCACAGCTTCACTCCGTCACACACTCTGACGTGGCCAGTGTTTGCACACACATGCACTGCTGCCCCTCTGAGCATAATGGCAAAAGGCAGACTTTGCTGGTTAATACCATAAGAAAATTAAGCTGTCTTCATTATTTCGATGTAATGTTCCAAGTTGTGAAAAGCTCAAGACCACTCACTGCATCAGAAAGAAATTTATGAAGTCAAATGAACTTCAGCACCTGAGCCAAGAAATCAAAATATTAAAACTTTGCACTAAGCAAACCTTCTTTTTTTTTCCCCCCAAACAAAAGTATTTTTAGCATAGCTGTAGGTATTGCAAAAATGACTGAAAAGGACATGAGATAAATCTGGCATGTCATTTTCCAGCTTCTTCTAGTTTTGATTGCCCAATTAAAAAAATTCTTCTGTCACTTGCCACATGACATTTGTGCGATAGCAGAGCCACCTTAAATCATATCTGAGTTAACACTTGAACGTCCCACAAAGCATAAGACTTAAATATATGCAAAAGATTTCCTCATCTTTACTTAATTCTGGCCAGCGAGCGATGTTTTCTTCCAGGACGAAAATGTTTAATCTGTCACAGAGTCATCCAGTTGCATTATAAATGGTTTCTTAAATGGCAGCTCTGTCTTCTTCTTGCTGCTTTGCAAACCACAAATATTTGTAATATGTTTCAGAAGCTTTATTTTTCAGTCAGCTTCTGCTACAGCCTTTAACCTTGCCATTAGCTTTTCAAACATTGTGCCATTATCAGCAGGTATTGGCACGTAAAGTCTCACTGCCATCCTGGCATAGTAAAGAATAAAGACAAAGAATGGACAGTCTGATTAATCCAGGCTAAATCCCATGCAGATTGAAGAAAATTGAGTACAGTAGCTGGCACAAGTGGACATCAGTCTCAGAAGTGAATTTCCCCAAGATGTGGTACATCATTTAGCACGAGGAATCTGAGACTCAGATGGCAGGGGAAAGCTTATACCAACGCTTTCCCGACCCCTGAGCAGATGAAGAAAGACCTTGAGACGTTCACAGCATTGCTGGAGTTCACCTTATAAAGCAAACTCCTCAGGAACTGAGCCTGGAAATCGACACCCTCCTTCACAGGAGCTTTCCCAGAGCACAGAAAAGTGGTAATAAATTAAAGATGTAACATTATTTCAAAAGAGAGAGGGCGTTTGAGCTGACAAAGCACAGTATTTTGACCATACGCTTTGCCTACAGTCCCTTGGCACGCCACTTGAGTGGGGCAGCACAGCATTTAATTACAAAAAAAGCAAGGAGAAAGAGCCACAACCACAATTCTCAGTGCCTGGATGATGCAAATTATTCATATACTCTTTTGTGGAACCTGACATCCTCAGCCTACAAACAGAACACTTAATTGACTTGATTTGTTGAAGCATTGTAGTGTTAGTAGAGCATTACATAAATATGAAGTAAGTAGCTCTCCTAAACTTAGTATATCTTGAAAGAGAGTATTAAACTAAGAATTGCCAATTCCCAGCTGAACTGCAAACCATTTCTCACTTCAGCTGACGAAGTTCAGTTCCATTCCTTACTGTTTCAACCCAGCAGGAAAGAAATGTAATTTCAGACAATAGGGACAAATTCACGGTGGAGGAAAATAAGTATGCAGCATCATGGACCCTCTGCTCTGCCTTTCTAAATATCCACTAGGATTTATGGTTCCAAACACAGTGGAACAAATAAAGAGTCCTTCTTGCTTTCTGCCTTCTGAACAGTGGAAGGTCTGGCTTCCACATGTTCCTGTACCCCAGTCAGCTGGGAAAAGATGTAGGTTATTTTGTTTGTGTTTTTCTTTTGTGGGACAAAAACTGCATTCCAGAAAGAGTGTTTTAGAAACAGTTATCATCCAAAAGATGAAATAAAACTTCCATTAGGTGCCTCGGAGGCGAGTAAGAACACCTTTTTTTTAATTGCTCTTGGCAAATTTTCTTTTCCAACCCGATTTTCTGTTTCAAGCACGAGAACTGCAGACCCTTCCTGAGCTGTGAGCCCTCACAGCGAGTGTGTTCTCTGCAGCTCCCTGGAAAGGTGAAGTCCATATAAATAAAAGGGAAAGGCTGTGCATGCTCAGACAGGACATTTACTGAGCCTGTTGGAAGCAGCCCCACAGAGGGACCCCCATTCCCAATGTGCAGGTGTAATCCTTCTCATTTTTCCTCCTCCTCTACTACCCTGTATCCTTTCTCCAACCCCAAGCCCATCTTCATTACTAAAACCACTTCTCTGATCCTCAGCAAGCTCTGTCATTACCAAATCAATCTTCCTAATCCAAAATAGTTTTTCCAAGCTCATTTTGTATAGCCACAGAATGCTTCCTGATCTCTACAGAGAGCTGATTTAAAGAGCACAAAAAAGAACCATTTTTTTCATGAGCAAATTTAGTCCATACTTCAAAACCTAAAAAATTTGTTGCCTGATCTTAACCACTGCCCCTTCCATTTCTCACACAGATATAGATTAGTTTAACAACCCCTAACACTCACCATGACTTTCTTAGTCAAGACTATTTGATTTTGCCACAGCTGATCATAAGGAGGCCTTTGGTGTTTGGTATCATAGCCTTTGAACTTTTCTAGGCCACCACAGTGCTATTAGGAATTCTGAAGAAATCTTACATCCCATACCTTTTTAGACAGCTATTTTCTTTGCAGTGTTTCTTAATTTGCTCTATTTCCACCTCTGGAAACTTTATTTCAAGTTCTGGACAATGACTTGTGCCATTGTAACTTATTTGAGCATTTAAAGCTCACCCCTAAATAAAATAAAAAGAGAAACATTCGAAGAAACTAATGCTGTATATGCTGTCTCCTTATTTAAAAAAAAAAAAAAAGTGCTACAAGAAATATTAATTCTTCAAATGGGATTTTGGAAGTCTTAAGAGCATATAAGAAGTGCAGTGCTCTTAACTGCAGGAAGAATAATTACAGTTTTATCTCTCCGTTCCTTCTAAAGAAAATCAAGTTGCTATTTAATTTTAAAGCCTGGGATGCTGCCAGGCATTGGTGCCCATTCATTTTGCTGAACTTCCTTTTATGCAGCGTATTTTTTCAGTGGTGACTATGTCAACAGATTTCTGTTGTCCTTATTTTATTCAGCAGAACAGGAAATATTTTTTTTCTTTTTTGTATTGTATTCTGAAGGTTTCAGCTTTGTAAGCGCAGCTTCAATATTCAATATGCCGAACCAGTAACAAAGGGTAGATGTTAACATTTAAAATACTGCAGGTAGGGTACAGGAAGATAAAGAGGCTATCAGAGTTTGCAGTGCCTGGTGGACTAAGAGTAATGACTACAACCACAAAAGATAAATTGGGTTCTGTCATAAATGGCCTTGAAATCTGGGGCCGCACACAACCGGTCAAAAGTAATTTCAGGGGGTTGGTGGTTCAAATGCATTAGCAGAATATTCAGTGCTGGTTATTTTCTTTATAATATTTACTGTTCAGTACAGCTAATGGAAAACACTGCTAGAGTCACAGTGGGGGGATTTGGCAGCCACAGAAACTTGGAGAGTCTAGCAATTACAGTTTAGGAATGTGCCATGCACACAAAAAGAAAAAATGCTGTCCTGTGTACACATATAGGAGCATGAACCCAATCAAGAATTACTTTTCCATCACCCCAATCTCCTCTGAGTCAGTGTGTTAGTTTTCCAAAGACAGCAGTACTTAATAGAGTTGGATATTCTAATAATATTTCCAGCTGATAACCAATATGAAACTGAGCTCTATTCTTTTCATTTCCCAGAAGAATTTATTTTCCATACACCCACCTCTGCCATTCAGAGAGGCTTCATTTTCCATGTCAGTTGAAGACCATCCACGTGCAGAATTGGCTTGAGTATCAGTACAGGTAATATTTCAGCAAAGTTTTAGGAATTTCCAAGCTAAGTCATGCTTGGCTAGGAAGGCTTGGGCCCAAGGTACTTCTGATACTTAGCATCCTCATAAGAAGAAGGTGAAAAATGAGAAAAAAACACCTGTTTTACCTCATTTATCATTTGATGGGTATAAAATCTGAATGTCTGTCACAGTTTCTTGAGACCACAATTTCTTTCAGGAACAGATACTTCGCAAGGTGAATAACAGCATGAATAAAATTCAAAAAGTCATTTTCCCAGCAGGGAGTGGAAGAGCATAATCCAGGAGAGATTTTCCTTTGAGTGATGGCAATGACAGTGATGGTGAAAGCCCTGGATATTAGTACCAGCCCAGAAAAGCATGTGGCACTTGTAGAGCATTTTGAGAAGAAAACAAAAGAAAAATAAATCCAGATAGCAGTGCTGTGAAGACATGACCATTTGAAGGATTACCTGTTTGCTATTAACTTCATAAGCCCAGTGAAGATATGCTTTGGGAGTAGGCTCTGCTGCTCTGTCCCACATCTCATCACATCAGTGATGAGAATCTGTTCATTGGCAATTCCGTGGTAACATCAAAAAAGACAGGAACAGCACGGGATGACCAAGGACAGTGGCAACATTTGGGTTGGTGAGATCATGACTCCCAAAGGTCTGAGCTTTAACCTCTAATCTTTTTTTTTTATTTTATATATCTATTGCATTTATTTGGATGCAAGCACAGCTTGGAACTGCACAGCCATTTTTGGGAATTTTATATGCAGAAGTGGAGAAGTCAAAAAGAGGGAAAAGAGCCTAAAAGGCATTTTAACACTTAACAGCAATTTAACAACGTTTAACACTTCTGAAAGAAATGCCTTCCATAGATAACCCATGGAAGCCAAATAGCTTCCCTCTGGAAGCGGACTTCATTGGCAAGACCATTCATCTGTGAAAATGCACTAAGAAAAAATAAATTAAGATACAAAATCTCAACTGGATTATGTTAGATGAGAGCATCATTTCCCATTTGCCAACTGGTAACTGCGTGTATGATTTGAAGGTTGCTTTCTTATTTAAATAAATCAGGGCTGCAGAGAGTCCATATATTTAATCAATGCAGAGCCCTTCCCTTTAACTGAGCTGCAAGACATGAGACTGCTCAAAGCCAGTGCCCTTCCATGAAAAAAAATCTTCCTTGAAGTGACACTGAGAACCCAGGTTTCTTTGGATATCATATACTATTCGCATTTCCTGAGCTTTACACTTAGAAATGCTCTCATACAAAAATCACCCACCCTTGAATGACTGCATGGTCCTGCATGGGGGGGGCTGCAATTAACCCCATTCTGTGTCACAGACAAAGCCCACACAGATAAGGGAAAGAGCATTAATACGTGGAACACTTTGTCCAAGTAGCCTGAAAAGTTCCTTTTCCCCTTTCTCATGCACAGCTTTGTCCCCAGTGCATAAGTGTTGATGATTCAATAGACTCTGCATAGTAACTTGGCCGCACTCAGAGTTGTAAGCAGTGGTAAGAAACACAAGATCAATTTTAATTCTTACTGGAAATGCACGCTTCACACATTCATTGATTAAAGAATCATAAAATCTTACAAGGGAAAAAAAAAAAATACCGAAACCAGACTTCTGCTGGTTTTTGCTGGTTTTTTTTAAAATTGTGTTCAGAAAGCTATCCTTTATTTCAAGTTTCAACGGTATCTTGAGTATTTTGGCCAAGTTTTGTGCCCACAAAATGGAGCATGGACCATGCCTATAACTGCAGGAGGGAAGGTTTGTTGTATAACCGAATAAATAAGTTGTGTCTTCTCAGGGAAGACGGTGGATGAGCCTATTCTTGCTGTTCATAAAGTAAGCACAACACACTGATCTATCTGTGAACAGCTGATTTGGCTGAGAAGGACAGAGAGGATCAAGTAATGTTTTAGATCATGCTTTCAGGCACTTTGAAAAGGTAACAGGAGGGTTTATTCACCCAGAGAAATCTGTGGTTATTCAAGTAACTGAAAGCATTTAAGGCAGGAATGCCACACAAAAGAGAAACATTAATTAGGCCGATCATAGCACTGTAGATCTATTTTTACAAAACCTCAACACATTTATACATAGCTGTTCCTTTGAAGCATTTGAAGGCACCATTTCTTTCTTCCTTATCAGTGTAATTGACGTCTTCATTCAGCCCCAGCCAGCTGTTGTGCGAATTTTTAATCATTTGATTTCTTTCGGGGAAAGGCTTAGTCTTTTGAACTCTAGGAATAATTATTATTGCAAAGCAGTTTTCCCTTTCCAAAGGGACTGCTTTGGGGTCACCACTGCTTCCAGGCTCTCTGGGCAGGAGAACAATGAGGCTTTGTTGGTGCTGGAACGCTGTCCCTTCCAAGGGGGCTGGCGCTCTTTATTTCTGCTCTCGCCTTCGCATGTTGAAGCGAATTGTGCCAAATCAAAAGGCTTTAAATTAGCACTTCACTGCTGGCAAGTGCCTGGAAGTTAATGCTAAATCCTAGGGGGCTAAGAACCTTTTCTATACCCTTATGCCCAGGTATACCCTTCAGAGTGCAAGGTGGTTTAGGAACATAAACCATGAACTTATGGTTGTTTTCTCTCCTCATTAAATAAAATTTTTAAAAAGCATAGTTTGCAATTTTCAGCTAATCACCAAACAGAATACATATTACTGCATTTTGCAAGAGAAGAGCAGCTATATTTCTATTTGGGAAAAGGCTAATTTTGGGTGACAGGACCAAGGATTTTTATGGAAGAGGGATGGAAGCTGCAGAAAAAAAATGGAAGTGCTGCTGCCAGTAGTAATCTTGCCAGTAAATGATCCCACTGACTATCAGACATGCAAATGGAATTAGCAAATCCAAATGACTCCATAAGCCTGACAATTAGCATAAATAGTAGATTTTTAACTTTTCATCTTCATTGCTGGTTCAACAGCTTGACATGTAATCTTGAGCCATACAGAATCTCTCTTTATCCAATCCCTTAAGTGAAATCATAATTAATTAAAACTTAGAGTTTAAAATACTCTTCTGACTCAGCAAATATGTAAAATGTTTTTTTAAAAGTTAGAGGAATCTCATCTTCATGATTTAACTTCACAAGAACATTATTTTTATATAACACATTTATGCAAAACGACGCAGAAGCTGCTTGCAGGAGACCAGAATTGACACCTGCTTTTCTGTGCACTTTGTTGCTGTATATTGGAGATCAAATGCAGATTACAGCAGCCTTGAGGCTCACCCCTAATTTCTACCCTAGCTCTGATGACCAGAATTGCCTCACCCAGTGACTGCAGTAGGGTATTTCAGAGCAGAGCTTACAGGATGTGTGACATGCTCTGATCTGCCAATGCCCAGGTCAAAAGAGGTCTAATAAGGGTCTGTGTGAGGAGTGAGTGCTGCTCACATCTCTGAAGATCAGCAGGGGTTTCCATGCCGTGGACAGCACCAGCTACGTCCCAGTCAGCAACACTGGGAAGGAGCCTCATGGTTTTCTTACTGGTACAGAAGATCTTGTGAAACAAATAAATCTTGTTTGCATCCCGAGCTGTGTCTTTAAGGGATGTGAATAATACGCGATGTGATAACACGATGGGGTGGAAGGAATGGCTGAGAGGCAGCATCAGAGGGAACGCTGCGAGGAGCAACAAAAGGTCACGGAAACCGCACGATTCCTTGTGCTCCGCAGCTGTAAAGAGAATACATAAATAGGCTCCTAAAAACTAATTAAATTCAGAAGTTTAGTTTGAAGAACATGGTGTCGGGCCAGAGACAGAGACACTGCTCTCATTCATCAGCGCTCAGCACAGCCCAGCAAACGTGACTTCCAGTGGGTTTACGGGCCAGGGGAACTCTGCAATTTCTATGCACAGATGTCTCTATTTTCCCCTTGGTCTGTTTACCTGACAGTCACAGCTGGTGAAAGGAAGCCCAGTCAGATGCTAATTCCAGTTAGACCCTAGGGAATGTGAAGTTGGTGGGATTTCTGGATCATTGGATTCTCCACTCTCTTCTGCATAGAGGGCAGTTACCATTCTCGGGATTCCTCTTCCATCTTGCAGTACTTTTTTTGTTGTTGTTTGTTTCTTCTGAAAAGCCTGACCCGCTCTTGTCCTCAACAGCTTCTTGGAGAATGTTATAAACCCCCAGTTACACATCTCCTCTGCGCAGGAATGATAATAACTGCTGTTAAATTTTGCTACCCTGCTGCACAAAACATACCAGCCCTGATGAACTGCAGACATAAAACTAACTCCCACAGTCCCAGAGCCATACATAAGCAAAAGAACAAAATGGAGTTTTAAAGTGCACAAGCACTCCCTTGCCTCAGACTGTGGATTTGTGGAAGGTGGAAGCCTGGGCAATGTTGAGCAGCAGGAGATGCTCTGAGGTGCCTCAGCTGTGGGAGCAGAATGTGTTCTTGCCTGTGTGCCTCATCAGGGTTTTTGTGGCCAGATTGCTAATTCATTTGATATTCCTAATTAAAGCTACATATAAATTGCCAAAACACGATTTGACTCCAGATATATATTTTCCACTGTCTGGTTTACCAAGACAAGAGGGTTAGCCCTAAAATACAGAGTGAATTTGGTTCAAAATATTTTGTAATTTTAAGAATATTCAAGACCAAAATTTAAAGTTAAAATTAATACTTTTTTTTCAATCTTTTCTAACAAGAATAAAGGGGAAAAACTGGGGCTTTGAGCAGCCTGGTCAAGTGGAAGGTGTGCTTCCACATGGCAGGAGGGTTGGAAAGAGATGATCTTTAAGGTCCCTTCCCTGACCCAAACAATTCCATGATTCTAAGATAAAAAAATCTAGACTGTGAATGAGATCAACTATAAAGAAAGATCCAAAATTTCTTCCACGTGAGAACAGCAACATATAGAGGAACACAGGTTTCTCTGCACACAGGTAGAAAGGATTACATTAAAAATTAAAGTTATTTTAAGACAAATAAGGTCCAGGTTTGAGAGACACAAACCTTGTGTGACACTAGTTTATCTCTTAGGCAAGCCTCTCTGCCTGGTCTCCCTGTTCTGACAAGTCTTTCTGGCTGAGTTTCTAGGTATCTTCCCCGTGGGAGGTTGGAATGGGAGCATCCAATTTTTCTTACCAATTCACCAATAACTGATGCTCAAAATAAGCCGCAGGTGCATGGCACAGTATCGTGGTATTTGCTTGGTTTTCGGATGGTTTGAATCCTAGTGCAGGAGTCACTTGCCTCTCAACTAGGTCCTCAGTCTCCACCCTTGAAAGTGGGAACAGCCTGTACAATCTAAATCTTTGACAAAGGTCCTAATTTTAAGTAGGTATGTGAAAAGTGGAAAGGAAATGTTAAATGGAAATTAAATCCAATACCCCATAAAATATATAGAGTCTCATTGATGTGTATGTGACACATTCTGAGGAAAAAAGAAATTAAAGAAGAGCAAAGAGGGTCATCCACTAAGGTTCATTTTTATAACCATTGTATAAGATTTCTGTTTGAGACTGAAAGTACATTAAACAGTCATGGTCTGTCAGTGACCTTATATTTAAGAGCAGAGAGGTAATATGGGATTATTGGTAACACATTATTTTACAGGGCATCAATAACCATGTGTAAGAAATTACCATAGAATTACAATGTTATTACATGGTTATTTGTGGCTTTGCCAAATGCAATGTTACTTGATCATCCTTGGATTAATGGGGTGTTGATCGGGTTTGGCCATTTACCTCCATCCTGGGTCATAAACCTGATGTTAGCTGAACTAAGTTCCCAGTCTAGCAGTCATAGCATTTAACATTTCTTTGCCTCTGCAAAAAAAAAAAGTTGCTGTTGGGAGGTCAAATCACGAAAGACTTTGATTCTTAAATGCAGAGGTTTTAAAACAGACTTCATCAAGACCTTTTCAATAAATGCATGTTATTTCATATTCCCCACAGTCTGTAAACAGATTCTCAAGGTTTGGAGATTCATATTTTCCCAAACTATTTGGATTTTTCCATCAAGAGAACACTGCTGGCCACCACCTTTCTCTGCATTGTAAATGGCTCACAGGCTCAGAGAACAGAATAGGAGAGGTTTGAAATTACCCTGAAAATCATCGAGTTGAACTAACCCAGCACTTCCAAGCCCACCACTAAACCATGTCCCCAGCATGATGAACACTTCCAGGGATGGCCACTCCACCACTTCCCTGTTCCAATGCCTGACCACCCTTTCACTGAAGAATTTTTTCCTAATATCCAATCTAAACCTCCCCAGCACAAGTTGCAGTTCTTTCCTCTTGTCCTATCTCTTTTTACCTGGGAGAAGAGACCAACCCCTACCCGGCTACAACCTCCTTGCGGGTGGATGCAGAGAGTGACAACATCCCCCTGAGACTCCTTTCTTCAGCCTAAACATCCCCAGATCCCCCAGCTGCTCTTCACCAGACTTGTGCTCCAGACCCTCCATTTGCTGATGGATGCCATAAGAAACTATGGGTGAGCCAGAAATTCAGACCAATGCACTGCCTTTGGGCATTTAGAAATTTTTAAAAGAAGCATCAAGTTGTGAACGTGAGGTTTTGGCCGAGAGGCTGGCGGTAACCTCTGCACTTTAAACACTGACAGCAACAGGCTCTTCCCTCCCTGGATTTCTGTTTTCCTAGTCTTTCTCCTAAGGTTAAGGCAGGTTGAACGCAGCCCTGACCCCGGCTATTTTCATTTCTTTGTATGCAGAGATCCATCACAGAGCTCTCAGCTGACCAGGCCTGAGAGAAGCCTAATACTACCCTACAACAGTCTAGAAAGTTCACCACGGTGAAGGCTTTCTGTTCCTTATGAGTGAGAGTTTCAAGGAAATTTAAATATTTTAGGGTAGATGCGTAGTTGAAATTCCTGTGTGCTTAGGTTGGCTTTATTGGTATCCCTCACAACAGCAATAAAAGTAAAACAATTTCAAAAAGATGACTGCAATTCTAAGAGCTTGGCCTTGTCTTCCACCTCTCTGAGTAATAAGGGAACATATTGTGGTCACAGTGCCTTGTGCTCAGCTTTTACTCACTGTACAAAGTTGTAGATTGAATACATTGCACAGTCATGGTCATACATAGCCCTCATCAGCTGGTCAGCAAGGGTCACCCCCTGCCTCACATGACCCTTACTACAGTCTGACATGCAAGAAAGTTTTTTTTTTTAATCAAAAAGACAAGGAAAGACTGAGAAAGAATAATCAGCAAGGGTTCAGCAACACCCATGCAGTCCTCACAGCTTTATCCCACTCTGCCACTGATTCCCCCTGCCATCTTGAACAAACTAACTCCTAGGTACTCAATCTTCCCCAAACCCCAAATGCAATAATAGTGCTTCCTGTCTCCCTGAGTGACAGAGGGAATTTGTTAATATCTTCAAGCCACTTCAGCCTCTCAGCTGAAAAGTGCCATTCACGCTCAGATTATTATATTTGGAGCTGAGGATAATGGGGATATTCAGCTGTACAGGCTGTCTGTAACTCAGGTGCCTTTTATTCCTTGCTTGAAATGTAGAGCTCTGAGCTAACTGAACACCCATCAAAGGGACTGTCATTTTTCATATTGATGCAGCTGTAATCCATAATTTCTTTTCCATAATCCTGTGAGGAACCAGAAAGGGTAGAGGAACATCCATAGCCTCTTTCTCTGGAAGCTGCTGTCTCCTCAGCCAGGAGGCTGCTGTGGAGGGCAGGGGCTCTGGTAGGACTGGCAGTGAAAGCTCTCATCACCAGCTTTTAATCAAACTCACCAGCCCTGCTGTAAGGCAACTGTCTGTCAGCAGCTCTGGCAATTCAGCGCCGAAAGTGCTCCTTGCTCTGCAGCCTAATTCAGGAAACAACTCTTCTTTAGGAGTGTTAACATTGGCATCCACTGCCTCATTCCAGCTTACATTTTAGCAAATAATTTCTCTTTCCTTTCACCAAATTCATCCTCAGTGGAAATTAGAAATATATATTGCCGTACTCTTGAAAATTCCTGAATAAATCAAGGGCTGGGTGATTTGAATTTATTACAGCACTCTCCATCACTTCTTGAGCCACACAACACTTAATCCTCTGTCTTTCTTCCATCTGAAAGTAACCTTGGGGATTAAGTACTACTGGGTATAAAATCACCTCACCTTTCTTACCAAAAATATTCAAAACACAACAATTTCACCGACATAAATATGTCATTCCAGACGTGGAATATTTCTGCCCATTATTTGCACTGTACAGATTTTGAGACTGTAACACAAAAGAACAGATGCAGTTTCCACAACCTCTCACTCCTCCCAAAATTCCCCGTTTAATGATTTTGGTTTTGAAATTGCAAACCTCAAAATGTTAAGGCACTGCTTACCGGAGTCACCTGAGTAGAAGGCACAGGGTTTTGAATGTGGCCTGAGCAGTTTTAAACCCCAAATGCAGAACGTGTTTGATTTTGTATCCCAATTAAAAAAGAAAAGAATAATTTTGTAGTAGAATTCTAGCTCGATAATTAAATTCCAAACACAGGAATTAAAAAATAAACATGCAAAAGAAGAAGAAAAAAAGACTAATACTTTGGTTTTTTGGGCGTTTTTTGGTTTGGTTTTTTTTGAGATCAGGTTGAATAAAAATTTTTAAAAGTTAAACTGTAAGTTAGAGCTCCTTAAAAAATAAATGTTTCCATAAACAACAATTACTATGGGACAGAAAAAATCGGTTATTGTCCCAGACCTCCTATGAGGGAAGGACCACCTGCTTGTGCTCTTTGCCATGGTGTAAACTCTAAAATGGCCTCAAAATGGCTCAGCATACCCTGACTCATATTCAATGATAGGTATGCATTGAATGCAAAATTCACACATATTAATATCAGTAAAACTATAGTCATATGCAGAATTAGGGCTCCAGCCTGGATGAAGTCTGTTGTATTCTCTGCTTACATTATTTTCCTTTCTGGGAGAAAATCTTTGTCTGGAAAAGGAATTAAAAACTGCATGTCTTGTAATGTAAAAATGGAATAAACATCAGAAGATGTGAGGAAATTAGGCAAGAGAAATGCACAGAACTTTAAGTACAGTTTTTCATGGAATTCCCTGTAACTTCATGTAACTATAATTATACTTCATAATTTTGCATAGTGATAAATAAATATTTTCCCCAGAAAAAGTAAATATTATTATTTCTTGAACTCTTTGCAAAAGAAAGAGCGAAATACCTAAAATGAAAGCCAGGCATATTTTATGTTGATTGCAGTAATAAAATCTCAACCTCTGCAACCATCAGAATCAATGTTACTGTAGGGGTCTGACCCAGAATTCACTGGAGTCTTGGGAGAGATTTGTCCTGACTTCAATGGACTTTGGATTAGGTTCTGCAGGAACAGCCAAACCCCGCAAAAAATTTGTTCTGCCAAGTTCAAAACCAGTCCTTTGAATACAAATAAAACTGAACCTCAATATCATCTCTTCTTGCAATAAATTCTTCTAAGTTCATTGGGTAGAAGGAGCTGAGATTTCACAATACCTAAAAGCTCAGTTTCCCACATTCCAATAGATATAAAGAAACCTGATGGGGCTTTACTGGTTCCATCTTTTCTGTTCTCCAGGGAATACTGAAGAAAAGGCTCCTCGCTCGTTGGTGGAACTCACTCTCCGTTCCCACGTGAAAGTGGGTAGGAACCTCTGCCACAATTGCAGTTCTCAGGGTGGGAGAGGGATGAAAAATGCATCCTTCTCTTATTTGGTTTCCTCAGAGATTATGGATATAAATCCCATGCCCAGATGGAAGGGATGCTTTTTTAAAATTTTTTACCCTCTCCACAGCTTCTTGGCTCCCATCACTGACTTGGAAGTGAGTTTTATTTATTTGGGGGAAGGTGTAGGCCGGACAGTTGCGGTCATATTTCATGTGTGCGCAGTCCTGTGACTTTAATTGCTCTGCTTTTTTTCCGCTCATCATTTCCCTACTGCGTTCACTCGTCACTGCAAAGCCAATAAATCCCAATAAATCCCTTGGCTCTGTAGCATATTGAGTGCACTGAGAGTCCTCCAGAGAGGACTGGCCAGCCATCACACCTCCCCGACTGCTTGCTGTCTGCTTCATTCCTGTCTGGCATTTGCAGCCCTAGTGCTGAGCCGAGACAGCCATGGAGATGGGCTCTGGCGTGGCTGGCAGGTGTTCAAACGCAGGTTTATTTCAATAGTACAGCCCTGATTAATAATGTGTGTCGAGGGATTCTGGGTGGATGGCTGGTCTCTCTGCTGCTGCTGGTGTGAGGTTTAGGGCTGGGTTGGAAAAAAAGTGAGCTTCAGCTTTTAATAGCTTTTTCATTAGTTGAAGAGTAACATGTATCATTGCACCAGGCAGATTTTTCTAAATAGCTCTTCCTGTGGTATTCCTCTGCCAATAATTCTTTAAATTAAATAACAACATGAGAACTCTGTCACCTGGCTCACCATGATACACAAACAGTTTTATTTAACCAAAACAGGGACTTCTGCTTCTGCTTCACGTGTCGCAGTTAAGTCTGAGCATCATCTGTCCTCTTATCATATATGAAAACCTCTGCAAAGTAGCAAACTGCAAGGAAACCTGCAACAAATCTTTCTGTTTTAAGGAGAACTTAGTACTGGCTTCTCTTCACCTATGTCTGACAAGCCAATATTTTGATTTTCTCTAAAAGTTTAAATATGTGAAGAAATTATGGAAAAGCAACACTTGGTTTCTTCTCCCTCCTCTTCATTCGTTAGCTGTAACTACAACTCATAGCTCACATTCATTCAGAGTAAATTATTTTGGGAGGAAATAAAATGAAACTTGAGCAGGAGAAGCTCTATGTAAGGCTTGTGTGTTATTTGGTAACAGAAATGTGTCAGGGATATGACAAGTCAGTTTTTGTGAGAAAACCCCGCTGTCATGACTATTATTTTAGTTGACTTCAGAAACATGCATAAAAATAAATCCCACACAGTCTCTCTTAAATGTATGTATTACTGCAGGTCCATAAGCCAATATAATACCTGGATTTAGCAGTCATAATCCCTACATTTTTTCTGTTTAATATATGCATATGAATGCATACACACACATATTTTGCTGTTTTAAACACAGGCCATGTTTAAGCTTCCTTTCTGTGTGTCAGGACAGATGGATTTAAGTCACAGCAACAGTAAATATAATGTTTCTGTCTGGTTAACATGAACAATATCTCAGCATGCAGCGTTCATGAGTTGACTTCAATACACTCAGCAGAACAGCTCAACAATTTTACCAGCTCTGATGTAACACAAATTTAAAATATATGGTCACTTGCTAAAGAGCTACAGAAGAGATGACTCTTCCCAGCTAATGTATTCACTGCCAACTTCCTCCAGTTTACTTGCCAGCTAGCTTCTCCCATCCATCAAAGATGTTTTCATTAAAACTGATTAGCTGCTGAAAACAGAGTGAAAGGGGACACCAATGATTTTTATTCTAAAATTAGCTGCTTTTTTATTTTCACGAATGTGTCATTGATTTCACTTCTTTACTTCCATTTCAAAAGCAGAACCCAACCACTATGTATAAGCCAAAAAAGGTGGAAATAACGGGAGAAGAAATCTGATTATGAACATATCCCCTTACTTTCCCAATACATCTGTAGTAAATTTCTGTTACTACCAAATTCTAATTAAGAGCTTTTTCTCCCAAGACCTACATATTTGTATTACCAAGCATTAAAAAGCACTGGAGACTTTTTTTTTTCCCCTGGACAAGAAGATATAACCATCACTTTGAAGGCACTTTTCAGACAGCCCCAGGAGAACAGTGAGGTACCCAGAGCTGCTCCCTGCTAATGCTGCCGGTGTTCACTGCCTGACAGACCTCCTTGCTCTTCCCTCACTTACTTGCAGACAATTCCAGCAACAGAAATAAGATAATTCCTACCAGAAAAGCCATTTATTTGGTTAAATTATACTGTTTGGGGGTGAGTAAGAGGGAGGGAAGTATTGTACTTTTCAGAAACACAAGCTTTTTTGTGCAAACCTCTTGACAGCAGCTTGCTTCTTTGCTGGCTGCATCACCCTGGTGCAGTACTGGTGTATCCTGGCTGCAGCTGCTGCTCAGCACTGGCTCTGACACATGGAAGTAGCTCCATGCAGTAATTTGCTCAGAATTAGAAAGAGGAAACTCAGAAAGACACAGCAGACAGAGATGATGTCCAAATGTTTGGAGAAAGAGAGCTTCTTATGGGGATTGAACTTTCTGTAACTTGGTTTGCTGTGAAGATTGCTGATTCACTGACTTTTATTATTTTAATATGTCTCGGTAAAACTAACAATCTGTTAGGAGCCAAATCTGCAGCTGGAATAAATTGTCTGATTTATCAGCCTACCTTCATGACACCCTTTTTGCTTTGGCCTTTAGTGTTAAATCCCACTTCAGCCTCATCAGTAAATGCCTTTTCCAAGTTTAAGTGCTGGAGGTACAGGGAGGAAAAGCTTTTTCCTGTTGTTGCTGATACTGCTCAGAGGCTTAGCGTGGATTTCCCAGGCTAAGGATTTAATTGCAATGTCTAATCTGAGTTGTCTTTAAGTCTTGGATGCTGTTCATTAGACAGATATTTTCTGCTTCTTCTTTCCAAAACTTAAGCATCACAAAAAAAAGACTGTATGAGGCTGGAGCCTTGAAAACCCACTCTAGGCAGCTCAGGGAGACAAGGGTGTTCCTAGAGGAGATCTCTAAAACCTGAAAACAGTGCTTCTAGGAATCTTTGCCAAAGCACTTTGGAACTTTTTTCTATAGATGTGACAAACAGGAGGATGTGACTGAAAGAGATTGAGAAACAAAAGGTTCAGGACATGAGGTACTTTTACCCCAAATAACCTGACCAATTAAGAAAATATAAGATATTTGTTTTCTGTAGCATCCAAAGTGTTGGAGGTTCTTTTCCAAGGCAGGAATGTGCAGCTCCTGCCCAGAGACCCACTGTATCTGTCTGAGAGGCTTTCACCACCCTCTGCATGGTGGGAAAATTTCTCTCCAGCACATACCTCTGCAGAGCAATCTGGTTAAAACAGTTTCGTCACTATTTCATTCCTTTTTATACTTCAAATGCTCATAAAAACTGGGACCAAAAGATGCACACGAAAAAATGTTGCCTGACACACACGTGGGCAATTACATTTTTTCTGTATTAGGGTGTATTCAGAATTTCCTCCATTTATTTTAATCATGATTTTATGAAACAAAATGCAATAAAACACCTGCTTATTTTTAATTTTATTTTTAATTACAAGCAGAAATTAACTTGATGAACTTATTTCTCTGTCTGGATTGTGAAATGCTGCATATATTCAAGAATTATTTGGCAGCCAGTCAAATCACTAGCAGAAAATCCCTTATTTTTTTAATTTGCTTCGAAAATCTGAAATCAAGTTCTTTCCATATTTGCTTTGTGCAGTGGAACACATCACTAATTCCAGATGAGTCGCACAGGTATTTGGGGTATTAGGGGTGTACTTTTAATCAATGGGTATAAACTGAGGTATTTGACATTTCAAATCATCCAACACACAGGCTTTATTTCTTAACTTTTTTCTTATGCATCATTTTCCCTTTACATCTCTTTTTCGTGCCCTTTCCCTGACATTTTTCCTCCCACAGTTTCATAGTTTCTTAAAGATGGTGTATCTCTCTGCATGTGAGAGAAAATCACAATTCCTGGGGATTTACTGTGGTATAAATGGTGGGAATATCAGGCTTAGAATATCACCATCTCTTCTCAAGCTACTGTCCTTCATCCTCCCTAATACTTTGGAAATTATACTATTTTCTGTGGTTAAGTCTCATCCGTGTTCCCGTTTGACGCAGAAACAAACAGAACCCAGTTATCTCTGGTGAAACCCTGAAAATTACAACCTTCCAGCCCAAAATGATAACTTAATCTTTCAGGAAACAGCACAGACAGAGAGTATTTGAGCTTTGGGGAATAGTAGCTCACTGTGGCATGAGAAGCCAGAGCTTCATCCCTTCACACGTCCTGGACCAAAAGATATGTGGGGGATGCAAGGGCTGAATAATTTCGATTGTGTTTTTCGCGTTGATTCACACAGAAGGGTCTTAATGCCTCTGGCTTCAGATTCTCACTCTTGAAGTTCCCTCTGACATAAAGGTGGGGTTAATTTTCCACTTTTAGCCCAACAAGAATGTTGGATTATAACCCTAGTGAAGCAGGTGTTGGTACCAGATTGAGGAGGCCGCGGAGGGGATCCGCCGGTGCCGTAACTCAGTGGTTGTTCCTGTGCTGTGGAGGAGCAGCTTTCTGTTCCTCTTACTGTGGCTGTTGTTTAAAAATAACGCATCCCTGAACCGAGGGAGGGAAATTGCAGGCGCTCAGCCGGCCCTTCCTGGTGCACAATGGCAGGAAGGCCCTGCTGTGGTTTCTCCGGGGCCTGCGCGGCCCGATATAATTCTGCCAAAGAAATACAGCGAGCGTGCGAGGCAAAGCCACGCACAACTCGTGAGCTCTGTGTTAAAGGACAGATACTGCTGGGCACGTTAGCAGCTGTGCTATGGAAGTGTCTCGTCTGCTGGTAATAAATGCTGATTAATCCTCGGCATCTCCATGCATAAAAGCCATTTACCTGTAGCAAAGGACCATTATTCTTATGTATTCATGCTTTTTTCTTCCCTCATGTGTCGTCATACTGAACAACTCTGTCTGAGAGAACACGTATCATAGCTGAGAGAGCTGGGGGTGATCAGCTTGGAGAACAGAAGGCTCCAGGGAGACCTTAGAGCGCCTTTCAGTACCTGAAGGGGCCACAGGAGTGTTGGAGAGGGACTTTTTACAAGGGCCTGGAGTGACAGGACAAGGGGGAATGGCTTCAAACTGACAAGAGTAGTTTTAGATCAGATATTAGGAAGAAATTCTTCACTGTGAGGGTGGTGAGACACTATGTCAGGTTGCCCAGAGAAGATGCCCCATCCTTGGAAGTGCTCCAGGCCAGGCTGGATGGGGCTCTGGGCAACCTGGGATAGTGGAAGGCGTCCCTCCCCATGGCAGGGGGGGTGGAGGGAAACAATCCTTAATTTCCGTTCCAACTCAAATCATTCCATGATTCTTGCTGCCCATTTGAGAGCTCATAACACTTCAGATCACAGACACAAGTGGTTTTTGGGGGGTCAAAAAACATCACTGAAACACCCAGAACAAATGAAAATGATTTGAAATCCTTTCAAGTCTCAGCCCCCTGCTCTTTCTGACACTCAGTGACAAATAGTATGTGGTCCTGCAATTAAAATTACTACAGAGACAAAGCAAACAAACCCCAAAGCCTATTAGAAACATCTCATCATGACAGAAAAATTGCACCACAGAAGTATGCTAAACAAAACACTTATTATGAATACCTCAAAAAACAATGACAAATGCAAGACTGTAAAGATCAACAATAAAAATTAAATGTAAAAAACCCTCAAAACAAATGTCTCCTAAATTAATGACAATATTTATAGAACAGATCTAAGCACAGACCTAATATTTAGCTTTATTTAAAATTTGGCTCCCAAGAGAATTAAAAAAACAGCTGGTATTGTTGATCTAATAGCGCCATTTCGTCCCAAGCAGACGGTGTAAGGACTGTGTGAGGTTCAATGTCAACAAGCCATAGACTCGGAAAGATTGAGTTTACTGTTTTATTTTATGTTTAAATGTTGTGCTGCAATGAGAGTGGAATTAGAGGAAATTCTAGAGCAAATATACAGCTTGAACCCTAATTCATTTAGTCAGTTTAGGAAAAGGGAGAAATAAATATCACCCCACTCTGTACAGCTGGCTGAACTGTACAGTTCAACATCCACAGAGAGCATCAGCTGGCTTGGGAACTTTGTCCTTTGGAGCTCACCTTGGTTTTCAGGAGGGATCTGCAAAACTAAATTAAAAGCAACACAGAAATCCTGTTCAGTTCTTCATTCGTCACCTATACAGAGGAAGCAGCTTATTGTCTGATTTTTTGAAAACCTGACAAAAGTTGAGCTGTCTAGGTGTTTGTTTGTGGATTATAATGTCTAATATTTGGTAATGGAAATATCACTTAGGATCCTTTCTCTTCTAAATAAAAATAATTCAAACCATCAACAAAAAACAAACTCAGGAAAGCATTTTGACCTGCTGCAGTTAGCCAAAATGATGATTATCTCCAGTGTGACAGTGTGGTCTATGAAACAGGTTGTTCATTTACAGCTTTCCACTATCTTTCTACATGCTACACATTCTATTCAGTGGTCCTGAGAAAATATCTGGGGCTTGTTCAGCATGAAAAGGCCTGTGTGAGAGCAGTGTGGTCTAGCTGAAGATGCCCCTGCTCACTTTAGTGAGGTTGGGCTAAATGACCTCCAATGGTCCTTTCCAGCCCAAACCATTCTGTGATCAGTGAGAACTAAGGAGGGCTTTGCAATCGCCTTAGACAGCTTCATAAGCTGCCAATATATATTTATATTGCAAAATTTACACACACACACACACACATGTATTAATACGATGCTGCTGACAAACTAAAATCTATTTGTTGCTGCCAAAGCTGATTCCACACTGCACGTACAGAGTTGTACAAACCACTCACACGTCTAGAGCTTGTGGAGGGCAGGAGAGCAGCCAGCTCCCCCACCCAGCCCAGCACACTTATTGAAAACACCCAAGGGACTCTTTGATTTGCACAATACCCGGGCAATAAATATTGAATTAGGGTGACAAATGGGATGAGTGGGTCTGAGGCGTGCCCCCTCTTTCTCATGTTAAGGGAACAAAGCAAAGCTCTGGGAGGGCAGCCTCTGCAACGCCCCAAATGCCTCCTGCCTGGAAGGATGTTTCTTCCCTCCAGCTTTTCCAGCCTGGCCCTTTTCCATCTCATGTGGAACAAATGTCAGAATAATCCTGACACGGAAATCTCTTAACCATGCTCTAAAATCTGTCTGCACATGAGGGGAAAAAACTCAAATATCTGATATATGCATCAATATGGGACTTCCCTAATTGAGAGGAACCTGTGGATAAATGCTCTTCCCTGCCAGGGGTGCCTGCCCAGGTGCATGCCCAACACACTGATGTGACACACTGCCTGCTATCAAAATCTGTCTAACATGCCCTTTTTTCCTCTTTATATTTATTCGTACTGAGTGCCCATAATCTTTTACTAAGAAGAATTTTCGTAAGAAATAACAGAAAAGTGCTTCTTAAGCCCATTTTATAGGGAAACTTACTTTTTTGTTTCCAATCGTTGCATATCTTTATCCCCTCCGGAATGATTTCTCGGTGATATATGGTTCTAGATGCTCTTTACCATCAGTTTCTTGGCATTGAGTTGCACTCAGTTTAGTTTCTGACACATCCGGTTGAACAATAAAGTTTTTGGAAAAATTTGAGCCCTGACACACAGGAGCTGTACATAAATTTCCTTTAATGTTCCTAACGGCATCTTTTGCATTCAGGAGACCATTTAATATCGCAAGACTTTTTTTTTTTTTTTTTTTTTTTTTTTGACTCTTCTACCTTCTCCTTTTTTGGACCAGGTCAGTGAGAGAAGCAGAAACCATGGAAAACCTCTGGCTTACATTTCCCATTATACCCTTGCAAGCTAAAAATTTAAATTTTTTTGTTATCTGAATAAGGAAATGGCCTCAAAAATACCTTAGAAACCCAGGTTTAGCCTTCATTCTTCAGCCTAAAAGTCACGGATTTAGTCCTATTTCAGGAACAATTGCTGACTCATATAACCTTGGAAATGACCTGAAATTTCACTCAAAGTCATTTTTTCAGGTCTGATAATTTCAGTGTATCTCAATATAGAACCTGCCATATTTGCTGTAATGTGACAGAGAAATTTATTAGGGTAACCCTAATTCAGCCCAAGCACTTGACCTTACAGAATAGGGCAATCTTCTGAGCCAGATCCAGCTCCCACCTGGTGTCATGGAAGAGGTTTCCACACGGGATTTTGCTCTTCTCTGGACAGCTGGCACCATGCCTGCCCCCCTGCACACTGAATTTTTTTAATATCAAGGGTCTCCTCCTCCTTGCTAGTTGTTGGACCACGCAAAAGCCTACATTTGCTATGCACAGTTCTAATGAATAATTTAAAAAAGATAAGCTAGCATGTTGCCTGTGAGCTGTAATTAAATCAGTAATTCCTTGTGGAGTTTTCATTAACTCATAACAGTAGGAACAGTCATAGCCTAAGGTAGTCCTTCCTGCCTGCAGTTTTATTTTGTTTTTCTGCACATCTGCTTCCTATTGTGCCTTTTAGTACTAACACCTTGAGCATGAATGGTTCCCCTAGGCTTTCTGGCTGGCCACCTTGCAATTGTTTTTCTCCTATAAAAAATAATAGTGAACAAAAAAATCCCCTGACCTAAATGATTCAGTTCTCCACAGAGCACTACTGTCTCCACTGACTCTTTGCAATAGGTCATATTTACATAGTTAATCCTTAATGATGAGAGTTCAGTGTTTCCTCGTGAGTATTGCTGCACATCATACAAGAAATACAATTTTAGATTTTTTTTTTTTAATGGATAAACCATAAATTTTCCTGTCTAAGATCCTCCGTGGGTGTAAAGGCAGGATGGTCCAGCAACATAAGCTGATTTCCAGAGATCCAGCCTCAATTCTGTGCCCCAACATGGATTTTACAGGAAGGCAGAATGGAAGAATTTGCCTTTTCCATATGTTTAGGTCCGTATTCCCTGGAAAGGGTTAACCTGAAGTTTGGCACTGGTGACTCACCAATGAGTAGATGGAGAGTGTGGGATTTCTCAGAGCATGCACAAGAAACAGCCCTTTGGGCTGGCCAAAAAGGAGCAGAGGACCAAGGACACATCTGATCAGCTTCCTCCAGCTCTGGTATCTGGACTGGACTGGGCTGCAGGGAGGTGTTCAATATATTAAATCAATTTCTATCAGAGATTCCCAATCTATTTGGCCATCCACCCTCTTCAGCAGTGGATAAGAAGATAGTTCTGGATGGAGGTGGGCACGTTTCAAGGCAAAGGCTGCAGCAATTGCACAGCATGCTGAAGATCCTCTGGCTGATGCTGTCCAAGCTCAGTTAAGACCTACAGATGCTTTTGCTAACACCAAGAAACTGGCTGCTGGGCTTTCTTCATCTTATTATTGAGCAGTTTTTCATCGTAAAAAAGGCAGGTATGTACTGAGAAAAGAGAGTAAGACTTAATACAGCCTCATAGGACCCTCACTAAGGAAACCAGAGTCATGAACAGTAGTTGTTACCCTAAAAAGTGTTTACACTTTAACTGAGAATTTAATGGAAAAATACATTGACCTGGTTTAAGTGCTTCTGCACCCAGGTGCTAGGAAAAAATAAGACAACTTTGTATCTCTTTTCCCTTTTGCAGGTATTTCTGGCTTTCTTGTTAACAAAAAAAAAAAATTATCTCAGGTCACTCTTCACATTTTTGACTTTGGCAGAGTTTGCACTACAGACAGAGAAATTTCAGAATCAGCATATAGCATTTCCTATCAAGAACTAAAGCCAGAAATGCTTTGGACAGTTCAGAAACTATTCATATTTTACAGATATGGTTTTCACACACTCACTACTTAATTGAGTTATAAAAGGATTCCTCTTCTGTCAGAGCTGGTTGAAAAGCAGGCAGTACCCAGATGTTCTGCTCTCTGCCAGACTGTGATGCTTATGTGAGTGAAGCAGAGAAGCACTTCACTTCCAGACAGGCACAAATTGCATCTGTCTTGTCTTTGTTTTTATGAGGTCTACTATATCAAACAGGATATGTCAGAGGCCCCAATTCAAGTACACAACTCACTTTATGCAAATGTTTATGAGCATGACTGAGTAGGAATGGCTTTGCCATATTAGGAGCTAGGAAAAGGGAATAGTTCGAATAGTATATGTCCAAAATCATGAAGATTTAACTACAGATGTCTCAGCAAAACTCTTGAAAGGAAAACAAAAGTCCAGATAGGAGCAATGTTGTTTATCGATAAAGTTCATGAACTCATTTTTCCCTTTAAGGGAGGCAAAAATAAAAGGTCAAAATACATTTATAAGGGAGGGAAAGGGGAAAATGCTTTACTTTAAGATCACAGTTGTCAGATTATGTGCAGTTTAATAGACTATGCTCATACAAAAAATTCTTTCATAAAAGGATGCAGTCTTTCTGACAAAGTGTCTCCTACAGTAGTTTGTTTCTTTTTCTGTCATAAATTCCTGGTAAACTCAAGAAGGCAAGATCCTATAGATAGTGTGGCTGCCCAACACCAAGGCTTTCAAAACGATGCCAAACTTGCAGGGCTTTCAAGGCTCCATTTCCCCTTCGTTTGCCACTTCCTGCGCCACTGTCCTCTGTGATCTCCATGAGGTGCCAGAGCTTTGTGCATTCCACGCCAGCAATGCTGTGAGGAGATGGATAAAGCACAGACCTGTGAAAGCAGCTCTCAGCTGTTTTATAACTTTTTTTGTGAAACATTACTTGGTCAAGAAAGAACTTTTCCTTGGCTAAACAGAGAAGGAAGACAGGCTGTAAAATAGAATTCAAAATACACCTCACTTTCTAAAAGAGTCTCTTCTACTAGTCCCTCCCCCTGTTAAAGTAATGAAGTGCCAAGATTATGAAACCTTTGTTCAGAACACCTTGGGTCTGGCTGGTTTCCATTTTTAAATCACAGTAATAGAAACATTGCAAAAAGGAAAGGGCCAACAAGCTGAAAATTAGAGCTGGAACCTGCCAGGCAGCGAGTTCTGCTCCCAGTGGCTTGTGAGCACTGACTCAATAGTTCTTCCTTTTCTTTCCACCGCATTCCCAATTGCTTACTGCTTCCTCCCAGCTGTTTAGTTTTGAAAACTAAACATCAGCCACCATCTCTACCAATTTAGCCCTCAGCACTTTCTACCTAGCAGGCCATTCCTCAAATTCTCCATACTTTTGCAAGTACTCTTTGAGGGTGCATTTCTATTCCCCTGAACTTCTTTATCTGACCAACTATTCCAGATTCTTACAAAATATCTTCTAAGAGATATTTGGCCTCTTAGATGCTGCCAGCTCTTGTTTCTCTGAAGCTATTTTATGTAGTTTGATTTCCATTGCACTTTTTGAAAGCTTTTAGTTACAGAAACTTCAGAGCTTTTCCCATTATGTTTGGTATTCGTGCCCCCAGGCCTGCAAGTAAAACAATACATGAAGACATATTCAGATGTTTCCAGATTTAAATTCTTGTACAATTTCCTTCAGTTTAGAGCAAAAATTTATTTTACATAGTTTTCTTCACTAATTTCTTGTATCAGCAGCCTGGCTACACTGTGTTTCCCAGCAGTCTGGTTTGCTTTATCACTTAAACTTGGTGAGTTACTCGTATAATCCTCTGTGAAATAAAATAAAAGAAACCTATTCTGTAAATATGGCCCATAATGTGTACCTTGTTCTTTAGGAATCTCACAGACATTAATTATTCTGCATCGACCATACCACACTGGAGAAATAAAAACATTGGTTCCAAGATTTTATTCCCAAGGCTTTCTGATTTTTTTGGCATCCACAAATCATGTGACAACTCTGAAGTCATTCAAAGTCTCTCAAGAAGACATGTCAAAAAAACTGTGAAAAGTGAGGCTTCAGAAAACATCTCATTCCGTGTCTTTTCATTTCACCCCTTATTCTTCAACTGGCTATGGCATCTTTAAGGGATAAAAACTGAAGATCAACCCCTTTTTCTTCCTCAGACTCTTTTCTAAAAACAGCGTTGTAGTGTAAGCAACTTGGGGATGTTGCACATGCTTTCCTTAAACTTTCTGCCAGAAAATAAATTTAGAAGTTATAAATAGCACATGTGTATATCGAAAGGAGTTTACCCTATAGGCTTAATGTTATGTACAATCTCAGTTGTTTTCTGTGCTTTGTGTACAGTAGAAAGCAAGTTCCACACAGCGTCTGGTTGAAATTCTCAGTTCCGATAATGTACGAGGGAACAGTACTAAATCATTTTTATTTGCTGAAATATCAAAAGGGCTCTAGCTGGCAGAACATCAGGGAAGAAAGGCTGTGACTCTCAGCAAGTTTAAAGGTACCATTTTCACGGAAGGATGGCAGAGAGGAGAAACTCCCTCACATTGCTTTCATTCTCCTCAGCTGCCTGACAAGGCACTTTTTGTTCAACTAGATGTGGACGGGGAAAACTTGCAGACTTGCAAGCTTTCAGTAGGGATCAAGCAGCAGCGAGTGCTCAGCAGCACACACGACTGGATGCTGACCTTAATCAAACTGCCTCTTCACAGGCAGCCCCCAGAATTTGGCAAGCCCCGCTTCCAGGCACTAATTAAAAAGGAGCCGAGCCAAATGTGTTTGCACAAGTGTCACGGTCACACTTCTGTCTTCATGCTCGTTATGTGATCAGCATCAGAACTGCTCGTTAGAAAGGCTTCTCGAAATGCTTCAGGAGCCCAGTTCTGGCAAATTGGGCAACAGCTACTTCAGCTGCGTGCGCAATTAGGGGATGCATAAATGAGTAGGCAGCTGATAAATTTTCTCCATGCCTGTGAAAACAACGTTAACCAAGAACATAATGGATGCTGAAGGAAAGTGACACTCACTGTTTATGTATTTCTGTCAGGATGAAAGATAATTCTTCACAAATGCCATGGCATGTCTTGTCTTGAATATCAGTCCTTAATTACGTTCCTAGTGCTGCAAGTAATCTCAGACAGGCAGAGTCAACGTGCTGTACAAGAATAGATTTTCAAAGAAGTGTTGCTCCAATACCTACCCCATGAAGCCTTCCAATACCTACCCCATGAAGCTGGGCTAAGGCCCAGCAGAAAGGGTCCTGGCTATGGTAGATGTGCACACCAGTAAGAGAAAATCCCTCTGCATCTAGTTTAGTAGTGGAAGAGTGGAGGTTCAGGTTGCAAGAAAGGTTTTTTAGATTCTCCTGCCTGCCCTGGGTAATTTCACCTAACAGATACAGCATGAAATAAATGTCTAAATTATAAAGGACATTATAAAATGTCACATCATTCTTATTTTCAGAAGTAGCATGACTGGCCTTGGATTTTAGTCACAGGTGTCATAAATTTCACTTACATTTCCTTACTGGTGTCTGAAACTGCTCCTTCTGTGCAGAGCATGTTGGGAAATTTCATTTTAAAAAAAGGTATTCCTGTGAATTACAAAAATCAAACCTTCATCTTTGTGACAGGCTTGTAAAGAGCTGACACCAAGCTATGTGAGGGGCCATGAAAGGAGCTCACGTCTTGCCACTGAAAAATGTGGGAAGCTGGATGGATCACTGGTTATCCAGTCCAATCTGACACCTCTTACATTAAAGCATATTGCAAGCAAAAACCATCTTTGATGCCAAGATTTAAAAGCCGAAGGTAAATGTGTTGTACTTTACTCCACGGGAGATCAGGTCCCAGTTACATCCTATTTAGAGGAAGAATGATACACAACCCAAAACTAGAAGAAATAGTCAGATATCTCTTAGTATTAAAAAAAAAGGAGAGAAAACTCCATGATGAATGCTTATTTTTGCTACACTAACAGTGCTGACAGTTTCCTGATGGTCCTTTCAGAAAATTCAACTCATCAATTCTAATTAAGAAACAATTAGTATACTGACCACCAGACATCTTCAGGAAGAACAAACACACCTTCCTCCGTCCATCCATCCATCCATCCATCCATCCATCCATCCATCCATCCATCCATCCATCCATCCATCCATCCTTGCCTTTAAAACAGTTAATTATTGCACCATTGGAGATGGATAACTGACAATTGGAAATAATGGGGGAGAATATAAGGATATGAGTGACGAAAAGACAAAACAGCTCAAGGTTTTGTATTCCTTGCAGTGAGTTTTGTGATTCTGTGAATCTCATGGGCAAAAAAAGATTTACTGTGATCTTCACCTGAACCCCATACTTTTGAATAGCCAGATTTTTGAAATGCTTTCCCATAAGAGTTTCTGTTGTCTCAAAATAACGTTGGAATGGGCACTTTATACACTATGGAATGGAAGAACAACTTGAAAATACTTTTTGGTAGAATCTGCCTAGTTACTCTGAAGAGTAGACATCCACAAGGAGTTTGTACAAACTGGCTAAAACAACTGCCAGTAAAACTGAAGGCAAATGAGATCACTCTGCCTTCTGTATATGGCACTTATTTTATAGAACCCTTATTTTGGATGTTCCTTAGAGAACTCAAAATACATTTTATAGGCTCCTGCTCTCCATCCTTCTTTTGTGAAGTCCTGCACCACAAAACCATATGAACAGACTTCAGAAAAACAGGCAGAGCTGACATGAGCAAGCCTCCTTTCCAAGCAGTACTTAGTAATTAGGAGCACCACTGCACGGACCATTAGAACAATGATTGAGTTTGCAAAGGACGACCATGGAAAGACCCAAACTATGTGGATGAGAACCAGGTCAGGATGTAACACATTCCTAGCACTGAAAGCAATGGTTTGTTGGATCCAAAACCTGTAATAAACCCAGCGCCAACTGTTGCAGCAGACTCCAATCTGGAGCAATACATTTATCTTAAATAAATACCTTGTGTGGGAGGGGGCAACGAGCATGTTTTGGTTATTTTTCCAAGGCAGCTGTTGCTAGACAGAGACTCTGAGTGCCCTGAGAAGTGTCCTGGTGCAAAAATATTTTGTAGGTGAAGAGGTCGAAAGTGGGGTGCCCTTTAACAGAGGAGGGCTCAGTTTATCAAGTGACCCTGCAATTTTTCATTGTGACATCATTACCCCACTACATCTGTTTTAAACCCTAACGTACTGCATATAACACATCTACATGCAGTGAACTTTTTCCCCAATATTTTGTACTGTGTGTGCATGTTTATACACTTAAAAACAGACTCACAAGGAGGACTCTGCTCTTTTTCCGTTTCATTCTCCAGAATCACTTACATCAAACACAGAACAGGCACTGGCAATGTTTGTTTATATATCCAGTTTGAACATCAAGAAATTAAGTAAATTAATTGTTATTTCACAGTATTCTTAGATTGCCTGTGGCCATGCATGTTTCTCCCTGCTTGTATGTAAACATATGTGTCCACAAGCATAAATGGAACTGAGATTCTCCTTTCGGCTCTTTGTCTCAGGCCTCCAAGACTGAGAAGCCAATTTTCTCCATAAAATATCTCAGATCATCACAGAATCACAGAATGCCCTGGGTTGAATGGGACCTTAAAGATCACCCAGTTCCACCCCCCTACCAAGGGCAGGGACGCTTTCCTCTGGACCAGGTTTCTCAGAGCTCCATCCAGTCTGGCCTTGGACACTTCCAGGGTTGTGTAGTTGTGGATTGAAAATGACAGCTTACCCCAGGACATTCCAAGAGAGGGGACTTTGAAAGGAAAATGGGTGCTCCTCTTTCAGCTCTTGGCCATTTTGCTGACTTGCTGAATGTGCTTTTCCTTTACAAAGCAATTGGACAATAATGATAAGAAATTACCAGATGCCACTGAGTCGCATAAAACCCACTAACCCAAAGAAACATGGGAGGACATTATTTTCATTTCATTTGATTACAGGGTGAAATTTAAAATGTGATCTGCACAGAGAAAAGTCATCGCTACCCAGACGATCACGGACGAGTGAGAATGTTTGCTTCAGAAATTTGAACCAAGCAGGGCTCGCTGAGAGGACGTTTTGGCCTTTAAAAAAATGTAATTTGTGGATTGATGGTAACTAGGCACAGTACTGACATTAGCTCCCAGACACTGCTAGACAATAAGAAAGTACAGGAAATCCATAAGTCAGATCTTTCTCCTTGGGGGATACCCTTTGTCTGACCTGGAAACCACACACTCAGCCCTGTCCAAAAAGGAAAAGATTAGTCACTGGTAGGTGGGCTCTCAGCCCTACCTTGCAGGAGCCTGATGACAGCCTGTCAAGGATGGGTCCTTGTCTAGAGGGACTTGGCTCCAAGACAAATTACAGTGAGAACTTTATTATTTGAGCTCCCTTATACTTTCTGTCTAAAAGCAAGACCACATACTCAGGCAGGGTGCAGAACTAGCATCAGTGGAAGCAACATTCCCTCCTTTAACCATTAGTATGTGACTGTGAATTTGATTATCTTCTTAGTCATCTATATCTCATCACATTCTTATTAACATTGAATACGAGAAATCAAGAAATAATAACTGGCCATGAAATTACTGTGAACTCCTAAGTGCTATGCATTTGTAGAGTGTCTACTTTGTCTCTTCCGAGGTTCCTGTTAATGGAGAAGAAAATCCATCAATACATTAACTGGATTAGCATAGTCCCAAGATTTTTTTCACTTTGACCGTGTTTGAGTAGTATGGTTTGGGGTTAATAAAAGTAGCTATTCTCTGCATTTCTAATCACCTCTATATGCTGGTTACACATCACCAGCCTCAGAAACTTCCAGGATCACTACTTCAGCTTCATTGTATGAAGGAAGCATCCACCCTCAAACTATTTTTAAGTGGGGTTTTTTCACTACACAGGGCTTTTCTGCTCCTCACCTATGTTTTCCAGCTATTCCTTCTCCATCCCACAGCAGAGTAATCCCAACTCTGCATAACTTGGCAAACAGGCATTTGGGGTCAGAGTAAAGTGCAAGAGAATCCAGTGTACTACAATGAAAGCTTCAGCACAAAGGAGCCCTGACAAGCAGTGCTGTCTCCTGTGGCACCCCTCGTTCTGAGGTCACTCACTCACAAGCCAGTGCCAGAGGTGCATCCAAAGGCAGGGGTGTTAATCATGTTAATCACCAGCCCATGTCCTGGTGCAAGTGGCTCCTTATCCAAAATTCTCTCATTGAGCAGGGTTAACACAACTACTGAGACTTACACACCTTGAAATGGCAACTTAGGTTTCTCCTCTGAGATGTTCATGGATTTTATAGCAGTTTTCAGCCACCATTTCTCCTTTACTGGAGCTTTCCTGTTTCTCACTGCTGGCTTTCACACTTTCTTCTGTGCTTTGGCCCATGAGCTCTTTTAAAGGGACTGAATAACGTTTCCCACATGACAAATTGGCAGCACTGGATCATTATTATTCTTTAGGTTAAACAAACAGTTTGGGTAGGGAACAGGTCTAGGTTAACTGAGGTAACAAGAGGAAGGAACAGAGCTGCTGCTGAGCCCAAACTCTTGGTGGGTGGCATTTGCTTGATTCACTACTGCTGCTCCGAATTGCATGGAATTGGCAACTGAAGTGTTTTGCAATCAGGAATCAGGACCAAAAGTCTGTGCAGTTTTGGCTCTGAGGTCACAAGCTAGAGTTTGGGTTGGGATTTTTTTTTTTATTGCTTTTCTCCTTAGATAGGAGATCTAGCAATTTGTTGTTGCTTTGTGTTTTTCTTTCTTAAGTGGATCTGCTTTTCTCACAAACATTTGGCTTTGCAAGTCAAGGCTTGGATAGAAACATCCGGTGCAGAAGATCTTTGTTGCCGCTAAAAGTCTCAATCTCCTCCAAAGGGGAATTTCCACTTGCAGCTTGGAGAGATCCCTGTGGAAAGATGAGGCATTGCCTTCTTTTCAGGACTGCTCTGATCTCACCATCTGTTTATTTGGGGGAATCTCACAGGATTTATCCCAGTTATTGCTTTGGTCAGGGACAACCTAGTAAAAGGTACAGCTTTCATATTAAGCAAATCTTGGTGTGTGGTATGAGACCTGCTGCAGTGTCTGGACCAGAAGGCAAAATTTCATCTTAGTCAGGCTTTTCCAAGAGACAGGTAAGTCCCTTGGTAACTGCAAGGAGGAATGGTTGAATTTCATTGTTTTTGCAGAAGCCTATACCCACACTTTTAAAGTAAACCAACCTAGATCCCCACAGGGTCTCTCAGACTGTTTACTTTTAAACTCCTGGAAAATTTGGGGTGGTAGTTTAATTGACTTGTTACCTTACTCTCCTGGCAGCTCCTTCAGTACCTTTGCTCATTATTGTGTTGCAAAAAGGAAAACAGGAAAGAAAAGGAGAAAAAAAAAAAAGAGAAAAATTAAATCCCATAAAGATAACACAATAAATGTTGCATCAGCAGTTTTCTAAAAGGATTTTGTTGTTATCAAAACCGGCAGACATTGAACAGACAGGGTCTCAGAATAATTGATATGGGCGGGGGGTAAGCATTTAGTCTCCTGGTAGGCCAGCCACCTGTGCAAACAGCACTCCCAACTTCTATTTCGGCTGCTGGCTCCTGAACAGTCAATTATTTAGGGCTTTCCAGAGATTTCAGTGGTAGAGCAAAAAAATATCCAGGCCTGTGTTTGAAAGGTAGCTTTATCAGCATAGCTCAGTGGTGCAATTACAGCCTGTCTTTGTTCCTCTGTAGGTGACCGCAGGTTCCAGCCAGACCCCTCTCTTTTGTTTAACTTTTGGGGAGTGGTGATAGCACCATTCATAATGTTCCCATGTTCCTCCTGCCCCTCACAGTCCCTTCTACCTGCAATCTCCCTGCACACACTGCAGGAGAACAGGATGGATTCAACGAGACACAGAGGTTTTATCCCTTCGTTTTCTCCCAAGAAGAGATAAAAATTCCTGAATAACTGATGGGTGGTTTCAGTAATGACTAAATACCATGGAAAATAAACTACTTGGAAAGGCCTTTTCCTGTAGTTGAAGCTTTCCTGAGATATCCTTCAACAATGCACAATTAAAGAATGAAAAGACGAACAGGTTTATCTCACTGAACTGGATTAGACATTGGTGTACATGATACATATTTTTTAGGTAAGGCTAATAATAACAAAAATAATAATAGTAATAATAATAGTAATAATAATAATTAAAAAAAAAACTAAAAAGAGCTATATTTCCTCCTACTTTGGGGAAAAATAGAACCACTAACTGCTAAATTATACATTGGTTAACCTGATTTATGATTTCCTAAGTGTCTGTTGTAAGGTTTCTTGTACACACAGCAAAGGAGGATGTTTGATTTCAGAAATCTTTGATGATCTACATCATGCCTTGTTCTGCACTCCCATGGGGATTTTGGAAGAAACTGTGCTACTATTATTTAATGAAACGAACCCTTTTACACAAACATGAAATAATTCATGTGGGAAAACACATTCTTAAAGTGATGTATAAAATGTTTGGCTCTGATCTGCTCATTAGCACCCAGGAACAAGGTTTAAGAGTCAGTGCTGACAGCTCAGTTTCCAGTAGTGGTCAGGAGATGAAATATCAAATCATCAAATACGCTCACACAGGAAATATTTTCCTTGCGTATTCTTCCCCTTCAAGGATTGTTTACAAGCCATGTATTTGTAATTCTACCTTCACTATTTATTTGGTGTCTCTCAGAATGAAGTGCTCCAAATTCTTCAAGCTGTTTAAACACTGATGACCAGGACTCACCATTTCTTGCTTTCTTCCTGTTTCATTTGCCCGGTAAGGTACACGCAAAGTCCCTTTATGTCCTACAAAGTTAATGTTTTCCTGCAAAGTTTTTGTCTGCAATGCCAAAGTTGCCTTAATGAGTATTTTGGGATCAAAACTGATGCCTGTTTTGACCAGCCAGCATCCTATTGCTCTTCCACTATGTTCCTTAGCAGATTATTCATAGCTCATTAACAAAACATATTTATCCTTTTGTCTTTCTGTCAGGCTCCATATCCTATTCCTTATTTCATCCTGCTATTCCCATCAAATGGCTATTTGCCATATTCTCCTGGCAATATGGCATTTAAAACTTTGATCTTAAAGTATCTCCTGTCATTACCAATGAAAGAGATTACAATGCATTATGCAAGTAAAGTTTAAATAATGCAAGGTTTAAATACCTTTTAGCTGCCTAAAATTTACTTGCTTTTTTTATTGAAATATTTCTTCCTTGAAACACCAAATCCCTCCCAGCCTAGGGATGTTTCTTCACCCACAGCACTCTGGATGCATTTCCCAGTCCCCAGAGCTCTGCTGTGATGTCCTCCTCACTCCTGGAGATCTTACAAATTCCTTCTGCTCCGTGCTCCATCTAGGAAAACAATGCACACAAAAACTGTGTAGTTCTCTAACTTTCCAAACTGTTCCCTCCCAACAGGGGTCTCAAAAGAGCTGTGCTTCCCAGCGTGGCTGCTCTTCTGGGGGCTGTCAGGCCCAGCTGAAGTGCTGCTGGACACACAGATACGACTGCAGACAAAGGGCTGAGAAACAGCACCAGGGAGTTAAACTCTGACTTTCTGCTGAAACTCGGCACAGTTGTTTTCAATAAGCAAGGAAAGCATCAGCTGAAATATCTGCTTTCTGCTAAGAGAGTAAACTAAGATAAAACCTTTCCAGCAAAACTAGCCATTATCCACGAAAGTAAAGGGAGGCCAAAGTGCATTGGTTTTGTTTGCTTCACATGTCTTTCTTTGGGGGGGGCAGAGGGGTTGGAACATCAGGCAAATGCTAAAGTATTCACGGAGCCCAGTGTTAATAGACATTTGGCACCCATCCTGCATCAGCTGGACTTGTGATCACCAAAGAGATTTACATGGGCCAATCTGCCTTGCGTTGACTGGTCAACATCAATCTTAATATAGGGTGCTGGTTTCTACACAGTGTCACTCATCCCCAAAGTACATGGTTCTAGGGCAGTTATGCTAGGAAAAATGACAGTAAGATGAAGGTTGGACATGCTATTTTAAAAAAAATCGCCACAGCAATGAGATTCAGTCTCATTTAGATTCTTCATCCCATCACTGGTATTGCCCCTCATAAAATGACAGATATTTTAATCACTTTATTGTTAACAGTTCTGTGGTGCTCTGGGTTTGTCTGGTGGGTAAACAAGTATTCCCTTATTCACTCCCTGATGTTTATGTAAGGACCTTATTATGTGTTCATGTATGTTGTAAATTTAACACAGCCTGGCTCATTTTAAGCTGTATTGTGAAAATACCATGGGTTTATTTCACAGGCTACCAAATGGAAAGTACAGCTTTACAACAGATTTTATCTTACACTCTACCTTTTTTACCCCCTTTTGAAATTTTGTTTTAATTTCTAGGCTTCATGTCCCTTTATTGATTTTAGAAGACGTGGTACATCTACACCTTCTTCTTACTCAAAACTCACTTTCACAAAGATCCCAAATAATGTTTGCCATCAATACAATTTGTTTTCCTTTCTACCACCAAAACAATTATGAAAAATTAAAGCCTGATGAAACAGCTTTGGATCTGTGTTGTCAATGGCAAAACTGTGAAGTTCACACCAGTGATTTGTACAGTTTTCCAATTACTGGAAAATAAAATGGTCAAAAGCATAAGAAAGTAGGCTTATATGTGGAAAGATTAATTTCTAAATGCACTAAAGTGTTTCATTACATAGAGTTGCAGATATACTACTCCATATAGTACTGGTAGATGATTAAAGCTTTGTGTTTGTTGTAGTAAACGGGACCCTTTAATCTCAGGTGCACAAGAATTCCAGCCCTTTTTCCTTAAAATGGAACGGAGGACCTTGAAAGACCTTTCAGGATATTTGCTCTCAAGCTTTTCGTGTCTCATGTGAACCCTTAATGGGAACTGATGCTCCAAATTCAGTCTATAAGTCCTCTTCAGAGGACTCCAAGCACATATGCAGAAGCCTTTATGTCTCCAATAATTATACAGAAAGACCAGGCATTTAAATCAGACTCTGAGAATTAGACTTCATGGAAATCCTTATCTCCCAGATAAATATCACAAAAGAAACAGATTTCTCCCCACACACAGACCACAGCTGCAAAATTTGTTAATTCATTTTCTTCCATTTGTGAGGTGGGACTCACTCTTCCAGCTTTGCACACATTCCTCTGCTACATCAAGAGAAAAAGATATTAGAAGCACCATTCTGTCACAGTTTCCTGTGAAACATTATTTTAATTGGATTTAATTGTCACAGTATATTTGCTGTGTCCCCAATCTGAAATGGCTTAGCCCCTCCCCCAGGTAGCTAGAGTTAATAAAATAAGCAATCCTTTTCTGCATCCTTATCTGCCATCTGGGCATTGCTGGGATCAGTAATTCCCTATACCAGTGGAAGCACAGATGGATTTGAGGAATTAGGGCTTCACACAGATTGTGAGGTAGATTCCCTCAAAATAGGAGCTTTTGTTTTTAAACAAATTAAGTACCTCCTCCTCTGCTTGGTTACAAAGGTCCTTTTCCAATATCCAATCACTTATCCATGTAATCCTTTTGTTATTGCAGCCTCAGTAACCACCTCATGGAGAAATTAAAGCAAACCTCTGTCTAGAAATGGTGGGCAGGGAGGCAGCTTCACCAACTCGCCAAGGCACCAGGCTGGGAGCCTTTTGTGCAGTATCTGACTTGACATACGACTCCCAAAACAACCACAGATACAATATTTGCACTATTTTTGCCTTTCTCCCTTTATTTCCTCATCATTTGCCCTGCTGTGCCTCCTTCCCTGAGTCTCTGGAAAGTGCCTGAACCTGGGAAGGGCTTTTGGAGCAAGATAACTAAGACAGAAAATTAATCCTTTGCCAATCCTTCTCCTGGCAGCTGTTATCCATCAGCCCTGCTTGGACACCAAACTACTTTCAGTGGGCTTTTCCTTCATGTCCCTTCACCACTGAGCTCCTGTGTGCAGTGAATGTCACTGGGCACATCGTGGTTTTAAAGAGCTAATTTCAGCCGGTGTGTGATGTTTGCATGGTTTCCAGAAAACACATGGAATAGAAAATTAGCCATATTTTGCCTGATGATTTAGAGTGGTTATTAAATTCTACTTCCATTTCTAATGAGTGCTGAAAAAAATCAGCCTTTTTTTTTCATTGTTATTTATGACATTCATGAGACAGAAAGTAAACCCAGTAGACCAGAAACAACCTCATACTCTTCATTCAAGCTACAAGTTTAATAGCCAAAATGTATTAAAGTCATTAGAAAGCCCAGTAAACTGCTTTTACAGTAAGCTAAAAAAGGTTACAGTCCCCAAAGTTTGCCTTGTTTAAACTACATTCATCACCAGTTTGGAGACAAACATGCATTTAGACACTTTGTCTGGCTGCAGAAGTATTTTCCAGCATCTATTATTTTCTGTCAGCTGACAGCACTGAATCTTCCAAGTATTGAATTTAATGCTGAAAGTAGAAACACTATTCCTGCTTTGCTTTTGCTGTCCCAGTGCACCCTCCAGGCTCCAGCCATGCTGCTAATCCTGGGCTGGGATTCCAGCTGGTGCCATGGGCAGTGCTGGGGCCCCAGGGAAGGGAAGGTGGCCACCTCAGATGATTCCCTACACCCTTACTTTTCTAAATAGCATGGGACTCCTGCCCCAGCTGGTTCCTCAATTGGTATAAAAGTCAATTTAATTTTCACCAGGCTACGATGAGGCAAGGAAGTGAGCATGGATGGCATCTGTGATGTTTGGGCCTTGCACTCTGCAGATATTCAGACCTGGGTGAACATTATAATGGTGATCCAATTGCAACTGATTAAGTTAAAGGCTGCAAATTTTTTAACCCTACTGTTTGATCTATTCCTAGAAGTCTTATTCAGTATTCTGGGAAGCAGGGTATTTTCTTTTTTATACTTTTCCATTACCTGCTGAGTAAGGAAAGGATTACAGTAATGTCAAATTCCTCTCATTCTTTCTACTGCAGAAGGCTGAGAAAGAAAACTTTCCATAGGTTTTTAAGAAAAAAATCCTGAAAAAAATCCGTAAAGCAGAACTCCAAGCTTCGACCGCGGGAGATGGTAATATTTTTATTCCTGTTGCTATATTTGAAATATTTTTCTATAATTGAAAGCCTTTGATTGAGAATGAAAATTAAATTGTCCTGATAGTCATCCACTTTAAGAGGTGGGGAAGCATACCTATACAGGCATTCCCAAAGAGGGATGCTTAAGGTAAACTGCAAATGTAAAGGATGAATCCTCTCTGCACATATTTTTGCAACAACTGTGATTAAATCTTGTTCATGAGAGCTCTCTACTGAGGCTGAGAATTATTTTTGCTTGAGGAATAAATCTGCTTTGCCCTTCTTTCCCAGCATCAGCAGCAGACAGCAGTAGGAGAGAAGGTGCTGGGCCCAGGGGACAGGGGGCCCTGACAAAACAGAGAAATCCCCTCGTTCCACTGAACATTTGGTGCCTCTTTCTCAGGACCCCACTTATTCAGGGGCAGAAGAAACTTTCCCACCAGAGAAGGGCTTTCAGGTTTCTCTACAGCACGAGGGTGGAAGGAAACCCTCCAGAGGATCCCTGTAGCCATCCAGTCACCCTCCCAGTGGGGTCTTTGCCTGTGGAGTCATGTTTTAGGCTTTGGACACTAACACACAGACTGACTGAAGCCTTTGGTCTTGAAACAGAATACTTGACAGATGCATGATGGTGTGTTTTACAGGTCTGTGCAAGGTGATTTTTTGATCTCCCCTTGGCCTAAGGAGCAAATACTTAGGGATGAAAACCCACTGACTCCCCAACACATACCTCCTCCAGTGACCTACGTGCTGTGAGCAGAAATACCCCAGGCACTTATTCTTTATGAGCCTTCAAGCAATTTGAAAACACCACCTACACAATTTTTCCAATCTTTACAAAGAGTTTGAACCCAAAACAGAGGCGAGGGGATCGTTACTGCAAAATAAAACAGGAGGTGCTTTATGTAACTGCAAGGTGTACGGTACCTCTGCTCTTCAGCTGCACGGTAACTGCTGACTGCTCAAGCTCATGGAAAATGTTTGAAGCCAAGTTGCATGAGCATCTCGTGTTTTTAAAAGGCATACATGCAGCACTTTCATTTGCTCTAGAGCAACATGGGAGTTTTAGCATGTTCTCCTCTGCTCCAGTTCCAACCCCAGTGGAGAAGCACCTCATATTTAAAAACAGTCTTAAATGTGGAAGGCTGGCACGTGAGCGTATTCACATGGAATCCTTTTCAAACACTGAAATAGGATGCCCTTTACACTTATCTGTGTATAATGAGTTCTGATTTTCAGGGATTAGTGTGCAGCAAATATATTAATTAACTCAACCATTTGATTGGGTTCCTCACATGATCACCAAGTGTGCTTTCTCTATGAATAATAAGAGAAAATCGTTTTTAAAGTGAGCAGTGTATCTAGTATAGACCTCAGGAAAAGCAGTCTCTTTCTCCAGTCTTAACATGCAATGAATTTCCCTTTTCTCTTTGGAAANAAAAAAAAAAAAATTAACACTTGGTGACTTGATGTGAAAACTCCTAATATTCTGTCCTTTTTCACAAAGATGTCCATGAAATTACAGGAGTTATTTCTACCTCCTGAGTGTCCTCAAATGATTTCTGTTTGATTCCTGTGAGCAGTTTCAGCTACAAGCTCTAGCGTGTAAATATCCACCCTTTCAGGCAGAGCAGAGGGAAAGCAGTGCAAGTAGAAATGATGTTTGAGGACTGTATGATTTTCTCTACTACCTTTGCAGGAAAGAGAAACAAGAACTGCAATATTTTTATGGCCATGAATTATTCAAATGCTCCAATACTTTGCTTCAGAATAGGTTTACTACATGTTGATGCAGTCTAATAATGACAGTGAACTGGAAAAGAAAGGCTTCTTAATCATATATCTTCTTTAAGCTTTAAAAACTGCTTGATTTAATATGAAAAACCTACAGAGGCCCATGTTTTCAGAAACGGCATCTAATTTTAGATTTACATGGGTATAATTTAACAGATTTTAACCAGGAATTGCAGCAATTACAAACACAGAGCCACATTTCAGTTACTTACTCTATGCCCACAAACACTGTTTATCTGTTAAAAACATTTAATTTTTGACATAAGTGTACAGACAGGATGGTGCTTGGAAGGTGAACTGATGATTTTTTCAGTTTTTTTACCCAGCTGACATGGGTGACATTTCAAGATGATACAGATGACCTCTTCAGTGAACTGCAGGAAGTTTTTTTCAGGTTAGGTTTCGGATATTGCATGAAATGCCGGTCTTGGACCATTTTCTTTATCTGACACAGCTCAAGCCCATGCAGAAAGGTCAAATGACTTGCCCTAAGTGACAGAGTGACTGAGTGGCTCCTAGACCTCTGCTCCCAGCTCCTAGACCTCCCATGCTCCTCAGCCATGTCACACAGAAATTCAACAGCCTGTGCCTAAAGTGTCACTGCCTCAAGTCATGTCTTGCTGAAACTCTGTCTGGAGGGGGGAGTTAATATCTAAAGGTGTAGAAAAGCATGACTTTTGCCCTCATCAACAAGCCTGCAAATGCCTGTTTTCCCCCTCCTTTCCCCCTGTCCCAGCTGGTTCAACATCCATCAGCACATCTCCCCTCTCCGGCAGCCTGCCTCTGCATCAGCACCTTTCCAAAGAGGGCAGATTGCAGAGCACACTTCTGCTGAGGGGCTTATTTCTTCTCAGTCATAACCTCCTGGCTCATTTAATAGACTGAGTATCTGGGATGGAGCCCAAAACTTTGTAGCTGGATTCTGTTTTCTGTCCCTTAGGGCAATTCAGTCCTCCAGGCAGTGTGAGCTTGAGACCCCTCTAGTGTTGCCTGCTTGGTCCAGGCAAGGCCACTGAAAAAGAAAGAAAAAGCCCAGTCTGTCAAATTTCTTATGTTCCCAGCAAAATATTGTTGCTTTGTTTTAAAAAATGCTCTTAAAAGACCTGCAGATATAAAATAAAGCAGCCAGCCATCCAGCCCCAGACCTGAAGTGTGTTATGAGGACATGTTGGCCACAGGGCTCCCATTGACTTTAATGGGGGTTTTGATACAAGAGCTATTTGCAGGGTATTGGTAATCTGTACATTCACTGCCACTAGAGAAAGTTTTAGAGAAGTAAAATGTCTTGGGGGGGTTCAAGCTAATGGAAAAACTCCGTGATGTCATGACAGCGCGTCTCAGATCTTATTTTACTCCTGAGTGTCTGAGTGGGTTGGCGATGCCATGATTCCAGAGCTCTGGAATGAGGTTTTACATGCTGTCTTATTTCCCCACGTCTGAAGAGTCCTGAAATTTCCCCTGCAGTATATCACAAGTCTTAGTAAATACGAGGATACAAGAGAAAAAATTCCTTCTTTCTGAAGGTAAAATGCTATACTACTTTTTAAATTAAAGCTTTGTTTGAGGGAATTTTAACTTTTATTACTGGTTTGCCACATATAGATAGAGGCTGTTATTTTTCTAACCCCTCTGAATATTTAGCATTCCACCACAGGTGGTTTTTTTTATTGGCTTGTGCCATAAATCTCAGTGTCATGGGTCTTTTGTGCATACTAAAATGTTAAAGAGGTTCACCAACTCAGCAAAACCATGCATAACTGCAAAGTTACAAAAACAGATTGTTTCTGAGATTTTAGGAAGAAAAAAAAATGCCCAGAATTATGGCTTGATGGGATAAATCTGCAAGGAAACAACTGCATTAGCAGTAGATACTTATAAGTGATTAGTCATGCTTGTTAGAATGATCCTTTGGAAGCCAAACGTTGCAATACATCTCTTTTTCTCTCAAAGGATTTATGTCTTAATTTTGGACTTGACACTTTAGTGTGTGAGGGGATCAGCTCAAAGAGCAGATCACTTTTCTCACTGAGAACATTTTAGCAGCACCGCTGCGCTTCCTTGTGCCCTCATTGCCTCTGATTTTGGAGATGCTACAAAAGCAGTAAGTTTTTCTGTCAGTGCCCTTGAAAGAGAGGGGAATCAGTGAGCGAACTGAATTTAGAAATCTTTTCAAGCAGTCTGTCACCTGCAGAGGATTACGAAGAGGTTGCTGTACAAGGAAGGCAGGCAGCCATACCATGTCAGTCTAGATTGCATAAGAGAGAACAGAGGTAGCTGAAATTTGATAGTGTGTGAAGAAAGAGCTGGTAGATTTATTCAAAATGCGGAGCAAAGTGGCTGCGCAAAAGTCGGAAAAATAATTTTAACAGATGGTTCTTCAGGAAGGCTCAGAAAAGAGAAGGTCACAAATATCAGAGTGGGAGATGCCCAGAAGATAAATAGATTAAATGGAAACAGAATATGGATTTTGCTGCTCTGTAGAAAAAGCAGTGATAAAATATTCTATGTCATGCTGGAGGGGCGAACAAAAAAAAGCAGATGTCAAATGGGATCAGCTGGGAAGAGTGGAGTCCATTCTAAACACTTGAGAGAAAATATTAAAAAATATGTGGTTTATATGTCTGTGTCTAAACAACTGATACAAGGAGCAGACTTCTCCAAGATTCTGTTCACTGATTATCTGGACAGGAGACCTGGCCAAAATGTACTGTACTGAGCCTCCTTTTTGGCCAGTATTTCTGCGCTTAGTTCCATGGAAACTATGGAACGGACAGGTAGGAGGAAAAGGCCTCAAGTGCACATCCAGATCCCATCCCAGCACAGATCTGGGATGTGTCCAGAACCTGCACTTGGACCCAGAAGCCAGGAAGCACTGCCAAATCCCACAACATTCACATCGTCTTAGCGGAGCGCAGGAGGATCGTGAAACCATCAGTGTGATGCAGCTGTGAAAGAGGCAAAGCGCTCTCCTGGGATGGAGCAGGGGAGGGATTTCCAGCGGAGATAAGGAAGCATTAATGCCTTAGAAGGCCTTGTCTGGCACAGGGTACTTAGTGCCCTCCACACTGGAGGAAAACTGACTTGTGCAGGAAGATGTAGAGTCAGGAGCTGCCTGGGTAAAGGAGAGACTTACACTGAAGAAATCAGTGAAAGACAGAGCTGGGTGGTTTTGTTTCCCCATAAAGGACAAATAATCACTGTGTTTTGACACTTGAGGACATAAATGCCAGCGAATTCCCATCCACTTACTCCTCAGAGCTTTCCAGCACCTCGTGCTTTGCCCATCTGGAGGGTGACAGCACCACCACCAGTGACAACTGTGGCTTGCTGCTATCCCCTCCACGCCATAGCTGCTATTAAGGTGGAGGAGAATTTTAAGGTTTCCCCAGGTGGAAGCATTGCTGTTTGTCCAAAATAGCTGTGTTGTTCAGGCCCATAGTGCTTGCTCTCTCCATAAATTTAGCTACTTGACCGTGGTTTTGGTTTTAATTTTTTTTCTGGCACATGGCATTTGGTCCCACAACACACCCAGAGGCTCAGGCCAAGAATGACACTTAATTTTCAAGCAGCCTTATTGATGGTATTATAGCTAATATAAATTATACTGAAATATTTAAAATAGCAGCAAGCTCATTTTGTTGCCCAAAAATAGTATATGAAGGACTTTGTATTTTCTTTTAATCATTTTCATTCAATAGATAAACACTTTGCAAGCAATTGTTTCTAATGCAAAGCCAAGTCAGGTATTAGATAGCAGGGGTTATTAAATATTTGAGTTTGGGAGCACTGAAACACTGAGAAATGCTATGTTTTCACTCAAAAAAAGAGGCAAACTAGCCAAAACCACCCCTCTCTAATGAGCCTGACAAGAGGTAGACACTTTTTAGGAGGAGGCACATCTGGGGCAAGATAATCGATTTGGGCCCCCAGCCCAGGCTCACTCGGGGGCCGCCAAGTTTGCCCATCTGTGCATACGCTCTGCGTTTGCCCTACCCAGAGAGCCTTCAGCACAGAAACCACCACCCAAATTCCACTTAAATCCTCAAAACACAGCCCAAAAACAGACTTAAGTGACACAGATCCATGTGCAAACCCTTTGTGGAGGAGTAAACTGGGCCATTTTTCAAGCATTGACACCTGCATGTACAGCTGATAGATTCTCACACCTGGCTGAACAGATGATTGGATTTGCACCTGGAAAATCCATTTTAGAAATTATTTTTGCACATATAAACTGTATGATGTTACAGTCTCTACAGGAGTTTATGCTTGGCAAAGACCATGTGCAGGGCTGGCAATTTGAGGTAAAAGTTGCCTCTCAATGCAGAGAACAAAAGAAAAAAATGGGACAAGAAGCAGAGTTCTTATCCTGTGCTCTTCAACTATTATTAAAAAAAAATCTGGAAGCATGTTTTCCCTCCTTGATTCCATCAATACTTGAAAACCACTTAAGGCTACAGCCTAGCACAGGAATGTATTAACCTCTCTGTCTTTTCCAGGCTTTGCCAAACTTTTTAAAGTCTTTGCACCCTACAGTTTTGTATCTCAGATTTCTCAGTCTGAGTGGAGCAGACAAAATTACAAGCACTCTGGTTCTCTTGCATCCTTCCTCTGACTGAGCAGCCCCAGTTCTCCCCCCCCAGATCAATGAGCAAAAGTCAAGTGGAGGGCTAGGCAGCGATCCTGAAGCCTGCCTTCCCTGCTGGTGCTGGAAGCAGAGAGCTGTGATGGGATACACAGGCGCATCCCCAAAGTGGCTGAGCTGCTGGGATGGAAAATTAATCTCACAAGCATCAATCCCAAAGATCCTAACTCAATAATCATCAACCGTGTGCTGTGCCCATGGACCATGGGTGAGGAATCATGCCTACTCCAAGCTTAGATCAGAGCAGACAGACATCCTCCTCTTACTTTGGAGCCATTCTTTTCCTCACCTTCGCCGTAGAATTGAATTTATGTTTTCATCTGTCAACAATAAGGTGCAGATAATACCACATGCCTCCAGGATCCGCACTGAATAACTTTGATCTTGAAAACATTATCCAAAACTTGCTGCTGGCAGCAACGCCTGGAAACGGCCCATGCAGGAGGTCCAAATAAAGCTGGTGACATGTCAGAAGAAGGAATCTATGTGTTTCTGCCATGGCTGTTGCTATAAGAACAGTAGGAATTAAACAGAGATGAAGCAGAGCAGTCAAAGGCTATGGCAGGCAAGGAGCACAGGGATTGCCTGGAAAGGCAGCGAGAAGCACCTCCAAGAATAATTGGTGAGTGAGACTATGCCACACTGGAGAGCCATCACCATCCAGAGCCTTGCTCAGCAGGCGAGGAAATGCCTGGGTGCAGGCATCAGTTTGGAAATGCTGATGGAATTTTGCTCAAGCAAGACAAAACAGGACTGACCCGTTAGGTGTGAGAATTGGCAGCCCAGCTGCATGGAAAATGTGGAGCTGGTGGAGGCCGTGGATGAAACAGAAGTTCCTCTGCTGCGCCAATCAATCATTTAACACCTTTGTCAGTTTGTGCTGCCCGCGTAACTTTGGTGGGATATTCGAGCACAGGGGCTAAATATACACTTACAGGAAAATGTGATGCCACGTTCAGCGATGTCTCACTCGGGTCTGAATAGGTCCCTCATTTTTAAGGTCTTCCATCCTGTTACTTCCCAGAATAACTGCGATCATGACAGAGGATGAAATGGCAGAGAAATAGGAAGAAATGAAAGAACACAGAAGAATAAAAAGAAATATCCTTTGTCATTCATTGGTTGCAACCACAGGAAAATGGACAGAGCTCCTTTGTCTACCTGTGAGCCTCATGCCCAGATTCTTTGAGGCAGCAAGAAGTCCAGCAAAAGACTGCAGGAGAGAGATGGAAAGGAGTTTGATGCCCTTTATTTCACTACATGAAATGATTGTAAGGACCTGTGGTTTGAGGGAAAACAGGAAAACAAAAGATCCACCATACCCAGGCCTGATACAAAACCAAAATATGCATTACTCTGAAAAGTGACTACAAATGGAGTGCCTTGGGAGTAAGCATTACACTCAAAACTATTCCTATCTGCCATTCATTACTGTGTCAAAATTGCTGATTTCTGGAGCACTACTTCCTGTCAGTCCTGAGATGTATCCAGAAATGTCAAAGTAAAGCTCAGTTTATTTTCTCTAGTGAATGCAGCAGTCTAAATTAAGTCTCTAGTGGATTTGCAGAAGAATAGCTTACTCAACATCTGTAAGTTGCTTTATTGGTATTCAGAAGTATTAGAATCATCTCCTCTGCTCTTCAGCAAAATCTGCAAGGCTATAGGGGAATAAATGTCACACCTCTCTCCCCAAAAGCCAGCAGTTATGATTTTGAACAAAACCCAGGAACAAATCTGCTGACAAAAATGTCAGTGAAGCCCAGGATGTTTACATTTATAACTAGATTTGTGTCTGAAAACAGTAGTTACACTTCACTGAGGCGCACTCTCCATGCCCTGCCCCATGGACACTGAGTCTTCCACGCAAGATCTGCCCCACGTCTGCATCCACTCAGACCTTGACCCCTCTCTGGGGCAGGGAGGATGCCCACAGTCTTGCCCAAGCAGCCCATCAAGCCTGAGTCCTCTGCAACTTCACAACACTCAAGTCAGAGGGATTTTATGACTCCATAGTTTCAGTATTTGCTTTATCTAAAGAAGGGAACATCGTTGCCTTTGCTGATGACACCAGGCAGGAAGCTGGGAACATCTTTCTCTCATCCCTTTTTTACCCTTCCCCCAGCACCTCATTGGGTTTTGGCATCAGAGAATCAAACTGCATCATCAGCTTATTACACCTGACCCCTTGATTTTTAAAAGTCCACAAACATGAAGGGCTGCTGAAGTTTTTCCAGCTTAGCTTAGCATCTGTGCCCATCAGCTCCTGTGTTTCTTTGTAATAAACTTATTAAAACTGTGTGTTTTGGTTCTGTGGATTTATTACTTGGATGCTTTTCAAAGTCCTAATCTTGGGGTTTTTTGAGACCTTAAAATGTTAGAGAGTTTGGGTTAATCTTTTTGCCTTTTATATTCTCATCATTTTGGTCCACTAAAAACAAAGTATAAATAACTGGCTTTGCTCCTATCTGCTCTGCCTAAAGTTTTGATAACTTAAATGCAGGCAAATTCTTCTTTGAAGCCAATTAAACTGAAGACTTTTGTAAAGAACAGGACGTGAAGTGGAAAAAACCAGATATCATATATAAAATAATGTAGGATTCCATTCCTTTTACCACAATAATAGCCTTGAAGGGTTTGCTTTCACAAATAATTCAACTCCAGTGAAAGTGATACAACTCAGCTGAAATCAGAGGAACAGCCCTGAACTTTGATTCACTGTTTTGCTCAAATAGTTTAAACTTTCAGCGACGTGTGATTTAATAAAGACAAAATGGAACTGTCTACCCTAGCTGCTACCAAGTAATTTAATACACCCTCTTCTCAGCTGTAGATAAACAGAAAATACCATGACAGGGCTACATCAGCTATGGAAATATTCACTTGAGAAGGAGACTGATCTTGGAAGTCCTTCTAAAATAAAGTGAGTGCTGTTGCTCCCATGAGCTCATCCTCACCAGCTGCAGGGCCAGGAGGAGGTGTAGGATCAGCAGTGGGGACCAGAGGGGACTGCCAGGACACAGGGCTGTGTGACAGTGCTGATGTGCCAGCCAGGAATGGGCCATTAGACCCATTGGAAGAGTCCATGGAGCTCAAAATATAGGAGGAGAATAAATAAAACAGTACAAGAACTGAAGGAGCTGAAGTCTTAATATTTAGATATTTCTGAATTATTAATATGTGCTTTATCCCTCCACGTTTTTTTGAAGCTCAGCAGACTGCTGAAGAGCAAACCAACGTGCTTTATTCCCAGGTTTTCTACCCAAGGCTGACTTACATGGGAAGTGTGATGCCACTCAGTCCTTCTGCTCGCTCAGTCAGTTCTGGGCTGGTACAGAAAAACCTGGAATAAATACAATTTTTCCTTCTTCAGTGTGCTGGTATGGTTTTCAGAGGTGTACTACAGTTATTTCTGTGCCTTTTCCATGACTGCCGTTTCAGAGAGTAACTGATGCAGGCAAAGGGCTGGTTATAAGTTTATATATTATATTTTAGGTATAAAACACTGTGTTCTCCCATGCCTGCCATTAGAAATCAGACCTTAGGTGTTAATAATGAAAGAGCCAACACCCCGGGGCAAACCAGACATTACCAGGAATAGGACATGAACTTTCTAGGAATTTTCAATTTGAAAATGCCAGCAATAACAGAGGGACTATTAAATACACCACACTTTCTCCCTTGCTGCTGCCTTTACTCAAAGAGAAATTCTAGAGGTATTAATTTGGGTGAATGAAATTTAGTTTTTGAACATTAAATTTGTATGTTGGTTATAAGAATGCACATACACAGGCATTTTGGTCAGCAACTCCAAAAATCAGTCATTTTATATTTCATTCAAAAACATACCTCGCATATCAGAAGTATTAAAAGCGAGAAATAAATTACTCTTTTTATTCTGGACTCTATCAGTGAAATGAATTGATTGATTTTGATGGACTTATGGTTGGTACAGGAAAAATCAGAATCAACCCTGAATTTGTTTGGGTTTTTTTCAGAATATACCTTTATTGAGCAGTTGGCAAAACTACATATCTGTAGTCATTTATTAAACTAGTGTCAGAACTCATATGAGACAATTCCTAGGAAAAGGCACAGGGCAGATAGGAGTTCTTCAAAGGACAGCTAAAAATAACCAGTAGGCAATCCCAACCGTGATAATAAAATTATACAGAAGATTCTTCAAAGAACAGCGTTATTAAAGGTTTCTCCTAAATGACCAGAAGCAAGACCTGGCCATTAAGACTGCAGTTATTATTGCTGAGATAATTAGCTCCTAGAAAGCTTTTTTGAGTATATGTAACTTCCTTTCTTCTAAGGAGAAATAATATTATTTCCTCTCAGAAATTAACTTCATTTGCCTTCTTTACATTAGGGCCAAAGTAAATATATAAGAAACCTTGGGGCTGAATAATACTTTATATTACAAAAGAACATAAAGGTCAAAAAGGACCCCTATTTTTTAATTTTTTGGTTTTTTACATTTAGGACCATACAATTCATCATGTTCTCATGGACGTAGAGGTTCTAGCTAAGCAGAGGGGGAAGAAGCTGCAGAACCATATTTCCTTCTCCTTATTCTAGAAGTCATATTCAAAGACATTCTTAAGTCCTGAAGTTAAAAGAAAAATCTCCCTTTCATTAAAGGGCTGAGTCAGTAAGAAAGAAAAGAAGTTTTACTTAGGTATTAGGACACTGCCTGGGATAGAGAAACTCCTCCTCAGCCTCAGTCCCTATTTCAAGCTCAATTTGTCCCTTTCACCCACTAAATGTGGGAGATATGTAGGTATATATTTGCACACTCAGGCAGGATCATTAAAGGAAAAGAGTTATCAAATACTTGCAAGGTGAAATCAGAATATGAGCTTTTAAAACCAAAGCACATCTGGATTGCAGAGGTTTAAAGGACTGTTAAGCAGTCAAGTCTGCTTCTGGAAGGCTGGAATTTCAGGTTTGGCTACTAAGCCATGGTTTTATCTGGACACATACATCTTCTCTCTACCTGGAAATGTTACATCAGCACCTGAGTGTTAAGCTGGCACTCAAGCCTTAACCTTAATTTTATTTCAGAGTCCTTTATTTAATTTTCCTTGTCCTGGTGTGAGGATATTTCTCCCTTTCAATCCCTCTAGGGCTGGTTGACCCAGGGTTATTTGCCCTCCAAACTCTCTGCTTGGAGAAGGTTGTCCAAGTCTCGGTCTCTGGCCCACTTCTCCTCAACCACCTCCCAGCAATTCAGGAGGCTGAAATCAAGGAGAAACTTTTTGACTGAATGTCACCAGAGGACAAGTAAAAAAATGATATTGATGTCAAGGGTGAGGAAAGGCAAAAATATTGAGGGAAGAGGGGCTAAGTCAAACTGCAGGGAAATGAGCAAGGCAATCAGCCTGGTCACTCAGATTTTCCTGTGGTGAGCCACAGGCTGTGCTTCAGGCTCTTCAGAGCAAGAACAAGCCTCAGTTTGTCCTTAATTTTCACTTCTCACCTCTCCCATATCTTTTAAAATCTATATTTTTAATGTTTTTTCAAGGGGTGAGAGCAAAGAACAGGCAATCAATTGATCATTAATCTCCCATCTTACTGTCAGGAAGGAAAACAGTCTTTCGACAGAGTTAATTTAATTATTTTTATGGGAGACTTAAATATCATTAAGAGCATTATTTAGTAACAGGAAATCCCCAGGAGTGGAGCCACTGGAAGGCAAAACTAAGACTGTTTTCACATGAGCATTCCTGACCCTCTCTCTGAACAGGACTTGTACAGCCATTGCTACTTCACTTCCAGGGACAAAAATCACACCAGATGAAGGAAAAGAGAATGGGGCGCTTGAAAACAAAGCAGCAGAAAATGGATGTAATTTAAAGGCCACGTTAGAAGTTTGTCTGCCTGATATTAGGTTAATTTTCTTCAGCTGGATGAATCCATGGGCTAATTTGTGTGGGTCTTTCAGGTGCTACAACTCTGAATTTTCTAAAAGCTCAGATGCCCGTTGAAGTCCATGTTATGTGCAGAAAACAAAGAATCTACAAATTCTGGGTTGCTGGGAGTCCTGGAAACACAGAATTGGTGACATCCTCCAGTCTGCCAAGGGGGTGTTGACATGGACACCCATATCTACATCCCCTGGACATTTGCACTGTGAGGATGAAGAGTGTGGGGAAGGCATGAGGGCAGTGGGGAAGCACGGCTGCATCCTGTTAGGATCTGGTGGCCAAGCACTGAAAAGCAGAGACATAAAACAAGGAGTAATGTGCATGAATAAACCCTTCTGGAGGAACAAAGAAACCTCTGCCTGGAATCTGGCCCTCATAACAAATCCTTAATCCATAATGCTTGCCTCAGCCGTGTTCCAGAGCTGGGTTTATTGACCTAAAATTCTAGGCACATGCGAGAGCGTTTAAGAGAGGCATGTGCTTCATGTCACACTTATCTTTCAGAGCAGGAAAAGGAGGACAATTGGTTTCCCTCCATGTTTCAGTTCCAGCCAAAACCTGAAAGGAATAATAGGCTAGTATCGAGGTCTGCGCCTTTAGGCAGTTTTTATGCTAGATAAAATTCAAACCAGAAACTGTCCTACCATAAAAACAAATGCAGAAAGATAAAAACTTTGTGGCAGAAAGTGGAAAATGAGGGTTGTACACTGGATTTCCCTGTGGCTGTTTAAGTATCGGTAGGAAAGTCATGAGCAGAAAGAAATTGAGCTGTAACATTTGGATCTGGATCGACTGCACTGAAAGATTTGATTTGGGCCCCGAAATTCTGGGTCGTTAATAAAGGATATTTTGAGACAGAAAATCTCACACTGAAAGAATGCGAGATCAGGTCAGCGAGGGAACATTTCTTCACATGGCACAAAAAGTTGAATCTGGAGGCATTAACCAATTCAAACACAGAGCTGAACAGGGGCTGCAGTAATATCAAAGCCAAATGTGTCCTCTTCAAAAACAGCTGCCACGCTGCAGCTTTCTGTTCACTATTTTCAATATGAAGAAACTGAGCTGAAATCCAGAGCTATGATGTTTGGTTTATCAATTTACTCTGCCTTACTCAACCTCATATGTCAGGAATCTCAGAGCGTCACCAGGAGTACAGATGTCAGCAGTTGGCAGCCAGTGATTTCTGGCTGCTCAGAGGTCATTTTTCTCCTGGATTCCCCCTGTGAAAGGTTTCAAATTCACCATTAAACAATATCACATTTCATGCCTGCTTGCTACTTCAGGTCCAGGAACTAAATTTCTTCTGAAGTGTGTAACAGTAAAAGCCAGAGAGGCTCTTCTCTTTTTGATGTTGGATGTTTCCAGGTACAACTGCAGCTCCATAAACTGTTTGTACCTGTGGTCAGATCACACATTGTAAAATAGCCAACGCACACTTCTACCTACAAATGCATCAGAAAAAGGGGGGGAAAAAACCCACAACAACATGGTTAATTTTTTATCAAAATAGGAGAATAATTTAAAAATACCTATCGACTTGAGATTTCATTTCGCCACAACATTTTGTGCTGATTTTATTTTTACTAGTAAACACTGGGTTGCTGGATACTCCCAAAGAAGACTTTTCCGTCCCTATATTATCACTTCATTACATTTATGTATTTGGAGCTTAGCTTGAATGGGCAGGACTGAACAGCAATAATGGTATTCTCTGCTCCACATTTCAACTTAGCTATAAAGTTGGGACGTTCTTGATTTGAAGGGAGTGAATCTGGCTTATGACAAAAAAGGAAAATGGACTAAAGATAGTTATTTTGCTACACGTTGAATAATTTGCAGAAGATGAGCAGTTCATGCCACAGACATGGAAAGAGAAATCCCTCAGAAAGGTGAAAGGTCTTGCTTGTGCTGCTTTAGTAGCAAGCAATGATAAGGCAAGAACACACACAAAAATTGTTAAAATTTGTTTTGCAAAGGAAAAGGAAAATTGTGCTTTTAGCAAATGTACTGCCTTTCCTAAAGTGCTGCTACTGAAAAATCCAGCCTTTCAAGAAGATCCCACTGCATGTCATTGCCACAAAACCAAGAATTATAAAATAAAAAAATATATATTAAGTAGGTCTGTGTGTCCCAACACTCAGGAATGACTCTCAGGTCCTGATACAAAGTTCTTTTCACTCTGAAAATCTATTAACAAATGCACATTGAGTGCACCAGAGGTCTGTGATGTCACCCAGACAGAAATGTAATGGACACTTTTCATCTGTTCTGGAGACATGTTGTAAAAGAGGAACATTATCTTTATGAATTTATTCTTTTTTTCAAAAGGTGGGAAAATCTACAGTCGCTTTTTGGACATCTAACCAAAGAGCTCATGATGCAGATGAACTTAATAGGGGCTATGGGGCTATGAGCTGATCATCTGAGTCATTATTGCTGATGAGCGTATTCTGCAATCAACAATAATTAATCAGCTTCCTTAAAAGAGCTAGTATACAGTTAGTTAGTATACAGTGGGTTTCACCTCCAATAAATCAAGCTGTTTGAAAACATAAACACGCAAGAGAATGTTTACAGATGGAAACTCTGACCTAAGGCTTTCAACAGACTCAGACCACCGGAGTTTTGTCCTCTTAGGGTTCACATGCGCCATGCAAAGAGTTGCCTGCATTGGGCAAATCCTCTGGGAAAATCCCAAGCAAAGCCCGTTGTGTCAGGAATCCCTAGCAAAGAGAGTGACATTCAACGTGGCCAGGATGTGTCTCAGGTCAGTGAGCGAAATTTTGGACCCCAAAGGGCAGTGTTGCTCAGTAGGTGCCATTTGTGAGCAGTTACACAGGCAAATGCCCACAATTCATTTCTCAGCAGCAGCACCCATTCCAGCAGATGTTTTTAACTGAGAGGACAAAAAAAAAAGCAATGGAGCTTCTTTCCTACAGCTACTAGTTGGACATTAGGGATGAATGGAGCAGGAAAATTAGGGAAAGACCTGTAGCAACCAACTAAACTGAGCTGCTGAAGTCAGAATAGACATTATTGCAGTGGGGAAAGAGCTTCCATTCAAGGAACACAAAACCAGTTTGCAATTTAAGGAACACAAAATGCAAAAAAGAGCAACAAAATGTTATGATTTGTATCATTATTTGTTTTCTCAACTTCCCTTGCAGGGGGACAATTAATCCCCCTGAAGGAGATGACAAACTCATTGTACCAGGCCTTAAGGATTGCATTGATAGGAAGAGAGGGGGACGTAGAAGTGAGGCAAAGTTGATGAGTCCATTTACAACTTTACTTCAAAAGTTGCCATGAATGCATTTCAAGAAAGTATATGTTTGCATTTCTCACTGGAGAATGGCTTATACAGCAAGTTAAAATACACACTTCCATCAAGTCAAATCAAATACACAAACATATATAAAATAAAATATAAAATAAAATAAAACAAAAATTAAAATAGAACAAAATAGAATAAAATATAGAAGTATATTTAAAGCACTCTTAAAAAGAAAAGGAACAGAAATTCCACAGATAACAGGCTATCTCAGTGCAAAGTGAAAGTATTCTATATTCATTGACTCATTATGTAATGAATGATTCTATATGATCTTATGTTTTCTCAATGGACCTTCTAAAATAATCTGTATTACATGGGCTTTCTAATAATAATCTGTATTATCATATACCCTAATAATAATATATGGGCTTTCTAATAATAATCACCTATACTATTAATTCATTATATAATCATTCCATGATTCTATAATATGTTTTCTCAACGGGCCTTTCAGCCTGTTAATGCAAATTTTCACGTCAAGTGTCTCACCATGCCACTAAGTTCACAAAAACCATTCCCACCAACTTTGACTTAGGGTGGAAGCAGATCCAGACTTGTTGGATGAGCAGCACTCCAGGAGAGGATGGCTACATCCAGGGGATGCTCCATGGGCTCTTGGACCATAGGGACACCAGGCAGCATCTCCCTGCTGATGGCAGAGACAGCAGCACAGGCACTTACCCACCTGGCTGCAGTGCCAGAGGCAGTCCAAATCACCAGCTAATTTTTTTTCCCCCTGGTCCACTTATAGGAACACAGATAGGTGATTACAGGGCCTGTAAAAGCTGTTTACATGGCTTTCATGACTTTAGTTTTTAATGGAAACGGTATATTCTGTCATTTCAGGCAAAAAAGCTCAAACATTTACTTTGGAAAGAAATCATAAAGAGCCAGAGCTGCCACTGAAATGCAACAAAGATAAACATTATTTTATGGTAATTAATTGATAAGGCAGATTTGAAAAGTTTAAAACAAAACAAAAAAAGAGTCTTGCGAGCCTGAGGTAATTTTTATTTATTTCTCTGCCATGAATTACCTCTTTATCCTCCGCACACAGAGAGAAAATGTGGATTCTTTTTGGTCTCTGGCACAACGCACATGTTATAAACACTACTTTTTTACAGTCTCTTTAGCTCATTAAGGTATCAAAAGTCTCCCTCAGCTTCCTTCTGTGTGGGATGCTGGGCACCGTTGGACATGGGATGCTTGGCAGAGGATTCAAGTGTTTTACTTGCCAAACCTCTAATGCCAAGTTTGCCTTTGAAGTCTTCGCCCACTTGCCCGAGGACCACTCTATCCCATGGTAATCCCATTTCCAACCAAAAAGCTTGACCATAAAAAGGTTCTTTGACCCATCTAATTCTTGGAGACAGAGGTTTTGTAGCCACATATCAGGGGAAAATGCCCCAACAAGTCTTTGATTAATCTGATACCTGTGTCGGGGAATGGGTGGGTTGTTGCTCTTCCAGCAGCTGTCTGCTGTGGAAAACAGCTCTAAATCAGTTGGTGACATGAGTTTCCTCGTTCCTTCTGATCTGAAAAAGGAGCAAGTAAGAGAGCCAGGTTCACAGCTCCACTCTAGAAAGATCTAGCAAGACCTTCATCACAGGCAGGCAGATTTCTACAGCCATGACAGAGCACTGAAATGATGATCTTGGAATCATGTTCCATGGACAAATATAGAATGAAATTTCAAAATCTTTTAAAAATATTCTTCAAGAAAAATCTTTTTGTATAGGCTTTTAACAACTCAGTTTTAAATATTCCTGGCCTGGAAATGAATAGTGGTACTTCATACTTTGCCAAAAGCTGGGGGAAAGCAGTTGGTCTTTGCATGTACTGTGAAGACATTCAGGAAGACAAGGTTTTTGAACGAGTTTGGTCTTGAAACCCAACAGGGAACACTTTCGTGATCCATACTAGGGACTGAAACACCATAATGTTGCCTGAACAAAATTCACGTGCCAGCTCATTTCAAGGAAATTCATGTCAGGTGTGTCTATTGACTCACCCGTGTTAAAAACGGTTCCTCTGTTGGTTTGTGCTGGAGATCTGGGCCACTGCTCCTGTTAGACCCAAGGAGCTGTGGTCTATGAAGAGTGGACTGCAGCTATCCAAGGAAAAAGAGGGAAATGTGCTGCCCTGTGGGACCATCTGAAAGCCCTTAAATAGCATAATTGAACTTTTAACTAAAAACTGTTAAATTGAACTTACGAACTGATTATTCCTTCTCTATTCTGGTTGGCCTTCCACAGAAATTTTACCAATTCTCCTCTAATCATCTCTTCTTATTTCTTCTGTTGACCCCTTCCCATTTCTTTTTACAGCCTTTTCATCCTTTCTTTAAAACTCTTTAGGTCTCAGTCTTTCTACAACATGCAAAACCGGTTTGATTTGCTGAATATCCACTTATTTTTATGCTTCTGGATATTCTCAAATTGAAGCTTACTGAGGATCTACCCTGTTGCTGTGCGAGATTGTTGCACCTATAGTTACGTTTTTTACTTTCATAGTATTTGAACAGCCTAGCAAAAAATCAGATTTGTAACAAATAGGAGTTATTCAGAATGACAGAACAATGGCAGGTAAAGTCTTCACTGTTTTAAATCAGATTTCCCTTGAATAAGCAGCAGATTTTGTGCACTGCATCTTGAGAGAGTTTGCCATGATTTTTTCCCCAGGTGTTGAGTATGGAGTCTTTGGATATTTGCTTTCTGAACCTACTCTGCACCTGAGGCTTCTACAGAATTTCTTTATTTAACGACTAAGACCTAAGACTCCTGTTGCCCTGTCTTTCAGAACAGAGCAAGCACTAGCAAACCTCTCTTTAAAGCTTTATGTCAGTAAAACCTGAAGAAATTGATTTAAATCATGTTCATGGGAAAGACGTATTACAAATGGGATTTCACCAAATTAAAGACCAGACGTTAATAAAAGTCACATGAAACCACATGAATCGAGGACGTTTTACTCTCCCATTCATAGAGGGGAATAATAGAAAAATAATAATAGAAAAATAAAGGTTAAAATAAAAAAGCCAAAAGTTTTGTTTGCTCTCAAATTGGTGCATAGGTCGAGGCACAAATTTACATGAAGTCATGAATATATGTGTACATATCTATATACAGTGTCCTCAAAAGCTGTGGGAAAGCTGTACTATAACAATTATGCTTCTCATGTGGCAGTTAACCTTCTTCTTTTTCACAGACAGTTAAACATGCAGTTACTTCTCAGTCGTCACATTAACATTACTGTTCCTTCAGAGCTTTTGCTCTGGCTCCATACACTTCATGCTCTAGATACTGCAGCTCCCAGTACTTACAAATGATTTACACAGATTACACAATGCCTCATTTATGTATAAAAATTATACAAATGCACTGGAGTATGAATTGGCAAAACAGAGTCAGCTTTATGCAGAACATTTTCCAGTTTCCATAGTATTTTCCTAATTCTGTCAAGTTAATTCATGTACTGTGAGACACTTGACTTTAAAACAGACTCTGATTGTTGGTTCAAGAGCATTATAACGAATGTTATTTGTTCCCCTTCATTATTATGCATTTGTAAATGCCAATAGTCATATCCCACCAAAGGAAAATAGTTTCCTACCATAGGAGAACCCTGGTTCTTTCCCTCAAATCTATGTGTTTTCCTTCATGAAGACAAGCCTCATAAAACTCAACCATAAGATGGCACCAACACATACCATGGAATTTCTTACACTGATCCTGATACTATTGCTGATGCACATTTTAGTTCTCCAGTCATATCTTTTTACCGATCCTTTCCTACTCTTCCATTTCACCTCCTACCATACTGGGTTTTATATTGCTGCCAGATGGTATTTCAGTTTAAATCACTGAACTAGCCAAAGATTTGACCATCCAGGTCAAAAAATCCTGAAAAATACAGGAGGCTGTGGTTCGCTGGGATAAGTAATCACCAAGAGCTGCACCCCAGTAACAACCAGGGAAGGTCTTGTTAGCTGCCAGCTTCGAAAAGAAGAAAAATTGGAAGCATATCCAAACTATTGTTAACAGAATCTGAGTATTTGCCAGCTTTTCCTGAGTGATTACTATAAAACTGACATTTCCCTGAGTGATTATTATAAAACTGACATGTTCCTGGGTGTTTCTGCCCCCTGTTTCTCCTCTGGTACAGCCAGGAGCAGCAGGATGCTCACCTGGCCACCAAAGCACCACACCCTGAACAGTATCAGGACCTGAATATTCCTCTTTCTCCAAAAGTTTGGCATTTCCTTGCTGCTAAAGACCAGTGAAGCTCAGAGCTGGTGGTTTCACCACAGCTTTTACCCCAACTCATCGTTAGTTGCCCTCTCTATTGGTCATTACTCCTTAACTATGTTCAGTGGTTCCATCTGTGAAAAGCACCCTGGGTGCATTTTAAAGCATTATAGAAGTATGTTGATGAAAATATAAGCAATGACCTTTTTTTTTTTTTGCTCTCTAATGGGTGCTGTATGCTATTTGCACTTTTAGAGTAAAGGCTATTTCGACTTTTTTCCATTATATAATTCTCCCCCCCCAATGGTTTATAAATGTGCAATAAAAATTCACTCAGTCTGAATCTTGGCAAACAAGGTTTTAAGTTGGAAAAAAAGTCACTAAAGCCAAGTTGGAGTTTAAAGAGTGTAAAATATGAAGGAAACTGAATTTTCTTAAATATATTTTGGTGCTTACACAAATGAAAAACAGATTAATTTTTTATATTTATTGAACTTTGATTGCCATACACAAAATAAGTTCACTGTTGAGTGTGTTTTCCCTGGTCCAAAAATACAAGCATGTTAGGTATATTATTTATTGTCAGACTATGGAAAAGAGAAAGGTGGTACCTAGGAAAGAAAAGTAATCATATGAATAATTAACTTAAGCTTGAAATAAAGCTCATAATACGAGGTTTTCCCAAGGTTGTCTACTTAAGTAATGAGGCAAAGCATTCATTTAAATGAAATGCAAACTATGTACCAGTCTCAAAAACTCTGGGGCCCATTTGAATGCACCATGGATGATGTATCCTATTTTTATCACATTTTTATTCATCACTAGGATGCCTCCAAGGAAGCTACTGAAAGAAAATGCTCAGATACATCTCTTGGTTGCATTAGAAGAGAGATTGGTGACACAGACCGAAAACATCCAACAGCTCTGGGTGAGTGCAACAGAATAGTCAGAATGGCACTGTAGCTAAAAGGAAACCTGAAACACTACATGCTGCTCATAAAACCATACTTTGCTGTGACTAAACAAACCCCTCATCGATGCCACGAAAGGCAGATCAATTATTTTGTCATTTTGATCTCAGTGAGGGAAGGCGCTGTCACCAGAAAAGCATCTCAAAGTGCTCAGAACTTGGTCATTCAGATGTGTGAAATACGTGAATGATGTTTCGAAGCCAAGTAGATAAAAAGAGTCTCAGTTTGAAAACACACGAAAGGTGTCTCATTTGATCTCTTCACACAGTCTATTTTACGGCTTTTTCCTGTTTAAGCACAAGGCATGTGCTATGAGCTCTGGAATAACACCTGAAAGGATTTTACCTGCAATCATTGTAAAAAATTGCCAGGCCAGGGGCTAAGGTAGAGATGAAAAAATTATAAAGCATTTAGCTCTATTAATAATCTTCATATATAAAAATGAAAGTGTCTGAGAAAGAAGATGAGGCGAAACAGGACGAGAAAGCCAAGATCCAAAGTGAACCCAATGGTGCCAGGTCCAACACTGAACTCCAGAAGTATTCTTCTTGTGAAAGATGCTCTGATCTCTTCTCTGAGTGCAACGAGTTCCCCTCTGCCCAATCAAATGCCGAAGACATAAAGGATTCCCACCTATTCATTTGTTTGCCTTTATCAAGTAGTTGTGTATGTTTCTGGTAGCTATATGGTTCTTTCAATCAAAACACCTCAGACTTGGGAAGCTGAAGAAGATTTCCTCAATGCAGTTTGATTATTCAATTTCCCCCAAAACAATGCCCATATAGAATTGAAAACTACTGCTTAATGGTTAGAATAAAGGTCCAAGAGTCACAGTTTCTGATTTTTATTGCTAGTGTTTCCACACAGTTGTTCTCTGCCTTTGGCAAGTCGTTTACTTGGTTTCTCCTGATTTCTAACTTTACACTGATGTAAGATGTATAATATATCTAATACATATTATGCAGCACACATTCTATAGTTTATAAAAATAGAATAAATGAACACACAAGGCAGACGTTGTAAAGAGCTCTGAAGGCCTTCAGTGGAGATGCCTAAATGACATATTTAATAACCACAATTTCAATAGCTCATCAATGTATTTCGATGCATTGTGTGCCATGGAAAACAGAGAATTAAAGGAGTATGATAAAATTTCTCAAGAGTTGTAATCTCATATAGAGATCTCATAGATTTGGTTTAGTGTTGCACCAAGAATAAGCTGGTGGAATATAGTCTGTACTTCTCTTCAGAGATTAGTATTCATGAGAAACTAAGAAATTTATTCCATTTTGTACTGTTTCCCACAACAGTCTGACACAAAATATATTAGGAGAACTTTGGCAAGCGTCTAATATAATAAAATATTCAGTTTACAAAGCAGAAAGTGTGCCCCGCGCTCTTCCATAAATCTATTATAATAGGCACTTGTGGCAAAAAATACATTTCTGAACACATAGAAAACACAGATTACCGCATAATCATGATGTAATTGGTTGAAAGCCACCACGGCTGTTTTCTGCTGCGAGCCATATAAAAGCTTTCTGCCTATTTTAAGTTCAGGGCGGAATGAAGTGAGAGGAAGCCTCTGCAGATTTAACTTTGCTGGAAGTCACATGAGCAGATGAAATGAGATCAACTTGTAAAGCGGAGGCAAGCTGTGGCTGGAAAGATTTCCTCATGGCTGCTGCCTTCGTAAGCTCAGAGGAGAGCTGAAGCCATGTAGACCATTACTGTGTAGTGAGCACATCATCCTTATTTTCTACCGTGCTGCACTCTCACATCGAGTTAACAAGGTATGGATGGGGCTCCTTCACTGATCAGCACAGCAACGTAACCCTGAAATGTCCAAATGCCAGTGCACGAGTTCCCAGCCAGTCCTGTACATCTGGCTGTTTCTAGGAGCAAAAAAATGGGATTTTTTTCCAGGAAGAAGTATTGGAAATCACTCACAAATGTGCTGCATCGATCCAAAACATTTATAATCATTTGACTTTGGTTTTTGGGCACATGATTTACATTTGCACATGCACATAGGCAGACAGATCCTCCCTGTCTCCCTCCCTCTCTCACACTTTCCTATAAAAGCAGTTGCTATTTCCTGACTGGCTTCCTTCCAAATTTGTGAACTAATTTAACGTGGCACCTTTTAACTCATTCCCTTTTGCCCACCACAAACCTTGCCTAGGATGAAAAAAAAGAGAGAAAAAACCTCATGGGATCAAAGAAATGAGGTGGACAGAGAAGAAAACTGAATGACCATGGAGCCAAGTGTGTCAATGATGGTGTATAAAATGTATGGGGCTACCAAAATTGTGCATCCTCTGTGCCACGTGCTTCTGCAGAGCCAAAGATGTGACCTAGGAATGATACAACTCTGCAAGTTTCCCAATCTGAGCCCAACGTGGCACCTAAGTGACATTACTGCTTCAGAGCCCCAAGTCAGCATCTGCACACAACCTTCTTTGGAACTGCCTCCAACTTCTCCGAGCATCGTTATTTGGGGTGGATAAATCCATCAGGAGACTGTCCATGACATTACAGGATACTGCCACACTCCAGCGTGAATGGGTGGGAAATCCTGGGACTTTCTGGAAGTTTCCAGGTGCTGTGGGGAAGCAAAGGCACTCACACCTCTCTGCCAGGTGAGAGCATCCCCCTGAGAGCAGTGAGGAAAGGACAAGCAAAGTGTGACTGTCACAGCTGGGCTCCGGCGCCGGTGCGGAGTCAGCACAGCTGTGTGCTCCCCCCTTCCCACAGCCCAGCTGTGTGAGTGAAGTGTCCCAGCATCACCATCGAGGAAACGTGTGGCTGCACTGAACAGACATTCTGCTTCTTTCCCAGGAGCTCTCAGAGCAGCTCAGAGCAGTCCTTCAAAAGGTGTAAGACATTTGGTAACTGACATGAATAGTCCAAATTTTTGTCATACTACCAGGAAGAAAATAACTCAGCTTCTAACTCTTGACTGTGTAAAAACACCTCAGAAGAAAGATTCAAAATACGTAAATTAGATCAACCCAACTGCCTCCTCTCCAGCTAGTGAAGGATCAGGATCCCTCATGCAGCAGATGTACAATTTATGTGGCACATCCACAGATCTTTTAAACCCCTCCAGGGTTGCTGACGCCAGCTCCTTCCCTGGGCAGCCTATTCCGAAGCTTGGCAACCTTTTCAGTGAAGAGATTTTTCCTAATATCCAATCTCAACCTTCCTGGTGCAGCTTGAGGCTGTTTCCTCTTGTCCTGTCACTTGTTACTGGAAGGAAGAGACTGATCCCCACCTCTCAGAGAAATCTGGGACCCAATTAAAAGGATAGTATTTGGTTTCTCAGCGTTACTACAGCCCTGTACTGAGTCTTCTGCACAGTTAATGACTTTGGGGTCAGGAGTGGAGTTACTTAGTGTGCCACATGACAAATTCAGGATTTGCAGCTGAAGTGGCAAAAATAACTGATCCACCCAGCAGAAAGTGAGGCTTACATGGAATTATCCACGAGCCCCCACCAGGATGAGGGTGGGAAGGTGTGCACGGCTGCAGAGGGGGTAACAAGTGTTCCAGTGTTCTGCAACGAGATTATCTTGTATAAACAGTCACTTGAGACTCATCTCTGCATGCTATCACTGTTAGTCTTGTCAGAAGCAGTGTCTGAGCCACTACAGTGATGTTACACAGGACTTGCACATTTTCACAGTTCCAAAAATCCCCCTCTCCCACAAGGACAACTCCCACAGGAACTAAGATTGTTCTCAGAGTAAACCAACAAGAAACCTGAACAAAACTCCCCAAATTGCTGCTGCCTTGTAACCAGAATTTCCCAGCATTACCTATCAACATTGGGGATGGAAAAACAGGAAAGTTTTTTTCTTTTTCTTCTCTATATGGTGCTAAAGAAAGCTGGGAATGGTCCCAACTCACCTGTTGAGCATGCAGCCATCCAACCTCATGTCTGCATCAGCCTGAGAAACGTGTTTATCCTTCTTAAAACGAGGTTCTCTTTCTGTTTCTGTAAATTATTTTTATGAGTTCAGAATAACAGAATGGACAGGCGAAAAGCCTCAGGAAAGACAGTGCAGCCTCTCTGAGAACACATTTTCCTGCTTAGAATACTGAGAGAGTTGGAGCACGTTGGTGGCAGTAAGAAAATAGGAAAATGGTTTTTCACTCACTCAGGAGAAAAAGAATGCAGCTTTCAGTCAAACAGAGTACTGACACCACTACCACTAAAAGCAAACGCTTTGCAAATTGTTGACTATATTTTTTCAAAATCTTGATTAAGCTTTATTCTCAGATCATCATCCATTGAATCCTGAGCTTGTGTAGGTTACCAAAGAAGGAAAATTTATACCCACTTGCAGAAAAACAAAACCAAGTGGAAATCTCATGAAATCTGGACTGCCTTTCTAACAAAGATGTAAAAATCATTTTTGTTCAATGTATACTTGTAACTTTTAAACTCACTTAAAGGAGATCCTGTTTTGGGAATGTCATCTGAAGCTTACAGAATTTTCTGATTTGCTTTCATCTGGAATGCCTACCTGAAAAACAGACTAAATAGAAGCTCAATAGAATCTCTAAATAATGTGTTGGTTATGAAAACTTGTTGGGTAACTTTGCTAATTAACCTCACCAACACTTTTGTCAGAAGTTAATCTCTTTCTTACCTACACTGACATCCCTCTGCTTTATCAGTCTTAAACTTGGAAAAGAAACCCCAATTCTAAAATTTCTCTTCAATAAGGCAAAGCACACATATGTCTTAGGCATCTTTTCCAGTCACCAGCTCACAGTTGTCTGAGTCCGCTGTAACCAACTCCTTCCATTAATCCAGTGGCCCTAGTTTAAATGTCATCATCAGGAAAACTTTCTTTTTTCTCCTTGAATAGAAGGCAAATTGTAGGAACAAAAAAAAAATTAACAAAAAAGATACTGTTAAAATAATGTTACTAAGTGCTATAATCTAATAGTTTCAAATTATATCTTGGACAACTGTGATATAGAGGCACCTACTTATGAATTTGTTAGAGGTTATTAATAATCATAACTGAATGCCCATCTATACATAAGTACACAAACCAGACAACCTTCTCCTTTTCCTCCACTTGTCAGTGCCTTTTCAACACCTTGTCTCCAAAGCAAAGCCTCTATACACGGTATTGTCATATTGCTATATGACTAATAAACCCTTTCTGCCACTGCTCACATATGAGTAAATTTAAACTAGATTTCATATATGTGTGTCTCTCTTCGAAATGAAAACTGAAATTTATTCCTTTCCACTTTATGTTGAAACTGGCTCGCTTTTTTCTTTTCTTTTCTTTTCTTTTCTTTTCTTTTCTTTTCTTTTCTTTTCTTTTCTTTTCTTTTCTTTTCTTTTCTTTTCTTTTCTTTTCTTTTCTTTTTTCTTTTTTTTTTTTTTTCTTTTTTTAATTGTGTATAGAGACAATTCTGCTTGGAACATTCAAAGCACAAGGCTGTTTTCAATAGATCGACAGAAGCTTTGGGGGGAATTCTCTGCCTTTACTGAAGCCTGGTAGGGCTGGCAAAAGAAATTAGGAGCAGCTGCAAAAACTACTAATGCATTGCCTCTAATGAATCCTAAACTATGAAGTCAAATACCCCCTCAACTTGTCGAAGTTGAGAAGAGGCAGTGATTTACCTGCACCTCCTCCAGACCAGCTCTGAGAAAGGGGCGAGGACATCGCAGTCACATGGACCCAAGGGAGATGAGAGACATGAGGTTATAAAAGAGAAGCGTGATCACTTTTCTCTCTGGTCTAAGTGCAGTCTCAAGGTGTTTGGTTACAGCAAAAAACGTGCCAAATCATCAGAGGGAACAGACTATGATGAGAGCCATAAATCTATTTAGATTAACTGAAATTTTCACCATTTGGCTTCAGCTACAAGAACTAAATATTTTTTCTTGCAACTAATCTGTTTTGACTCTATGAAAAACATTTTCATTGCAATGAAGTTATTAAAGTCTTAGCACTTACTGTTTTGTAGTTAATATAGGAACTTTTTTCTCCCTGCCTGCTAGTTTCTCTGCAATAAATTTCTTTGCACAGGTCGGCTCTTCACTCTACTTCTCTTATTACTTCATTTAAGAGAATGATTTATTTTAAACCCCAAACCAAACACAGGATCGAAGAGTAGAGGTTAAGAAATGAAATAAAAAGAAAACAGACCTTCACCTTTCATTATGCTTGTCTTAAGTATCCGCTTTATTAAACTTACTCAGTGTTTAAGTCTGGTTTATTAAAAACCATCAATGTTTAGCTTATGCTATTTTTGAAGCAGTCTGCACTGCGTAGAGTTTAACAGGCTGTCCAAAACCAGATTTTTTCTGTTGTTGTTTGAAGAGCAAACAAATTTAGAATGCTCCAAGATATCAATTTGTATAATGCAGTCAGCAGTCACACAAGCTTGTCCAATATCTTATCAAGCTAATTTTATAAGCCAAAATCTGAAGCGTGTTTATTGCATCTAGTAGGGCTACTCATTAAAGATATAATCTGGTTCCCTATTGGAAATCTCAGTACAGATTGACACTTACATCAGTGTTTAACCACACTCTTTGCCCATGCGAAAATCTCTTAACACTCTCAAGAACATGTAAAGAATCACCCGCCAGCAGGAACCTGATTTTCTGTTCTACCCCTAAATCTTGATGCTGATGCATCAAGAATCACTTGTAATCAGCTGCACTTTATTATTTATAATATATAAAAAATATAATTATATATATTGCACTTGGTGTAATCACTAGGAACTCTGTTAAGAATTTAGATGAGAAAAGGGTCGGTATACAGTGAATTTAGAAGCAAGATCCAGTAGCAGACACTACATTTAAAATGTTACCTCTGAGCTATTGCTCCCATGATGTCCACGGGGAATGCTGCCAAAAAAAAGGGACAAGATTTTGGTTATCAAGTGTTATTAGCTCTGGAGCAGTGCAATACTATCATCTGCACTGTATCATCATTTTTAGAAACGGGGAACTTGGTATGAATCATATGCATCTCCTTTTTGGTATTGTTTTTCCCTATTTCTATGTATGACACAGTTTGGAAAGCTACAACAAGAAACATCTTCATCCAGCCAGGAAAGTCCCATTTTCTCTAGTCCTTTTAAAATAAGACTGCTTAAAACATGATAAGAACAGCCATATATGATAGAAGCAGGTCTTTCTCAGCCCTGTACTGTGACTGTACATACAATGGGTGGCACAGGATAAATTTATCTGTCTAAACACAGGTACCTTGTGCTCTTTGAGATACTGTAATACATGGCTTTTCACGGCAATCTGACCAAGAACACAGAGCAATTTTTCAAACCATTGCCCCAGCTGAGGTGATGATGCAGCAGTGTCAATCCCAGCTGAAACCTGTATCCATGGAAGCCAGACAGCTCCTCCTGCCCTGGGCACAAGTCCCTCTGCAGCCACCAGCGAGGGCCAACAGTGTCCCCAAGGGCAGCATGATCCACATACAGGCAAGTCCATGCACCATCCTTTCCTGTAAGGAATGAAGCACAGCTCGCTGAAAGGCCGTTTCCCGCACCCTGTAAAAATATATCAGCATTTTGCAAAAGCAAACAAAAAGCCCCAAACTTTGCTCCATGTCAGAATGAAAAGCGGACATTTTTAAATTCCCAGTAGATAAGGCCATGTTTGAGCAAACCCAAATTGCTGGACCTCACAAGTTGCCACACAGCAGAGCTGTTGTTGCCCTTCAGTCAGCTCTAATTATGAACTAATTGAATGAGTTTTTGCCTCAGACATTTCTGTGAATAGCCTCGAACTACAGAGTCACAGCCAAACGTCTTCATTTTGAAAGCTGCTCTTGCCTCTAAACTCAGACATATTGCACACCCCTTTGGAATGCCCTGGAAAGCAGGTAAATAGCTCAAAATTTGTAGCTCTTCAGCTTATCCCAAGTCCGACGTCTAGCACCTTATAGAAATAACAGAGAAGGGAAATGCAAGAGAAAGAGAAGTCATAAAAACAAAGCTCTAGGAGGTTCCCATGTAAGGTCACCAGAAGAGTTGAGGGGGTTGTTTTTCTTCTCCCTAATAGAGGAGCCTAAATTTAATTTCTCTTTTCATTTTCTACTTTACTCTGCTCTTTTCCTCTCAATCTCCGTCCTCCTCCTCCTCCTTTCTTCTCCTCCAGTCTGAAATTCCATTCCCAGCCATATGTTTCTCATTGTGATCCACCTTCCATTTTTGGTCACACAGCAGAATGTGGTTTGAAGATCCAAGAAAGTCAGAGCGTGTTGACACAAGGACATTGGATTCTAGGTTTTGTCAACACTGAGCTGAAGAGCTTTGGGCCTTGAATCAATTTTAGCCTCCTTGACCAAGGAAACCCTGCAGAGAGTCAGACTAAGATCAACGAGAACAGATTTCCAAGTGAACAGAGCCATATAAGTATATCTTGCACTGCAGGGGAGTGGTTTTTATTTTCCCTGTGATCTGCCCTTGCTCCAATATTAAATTCAAACACTACTCAATTTTGCTTGGCATGCAGCTCTTTGCAATGAGACCCTAAAATTTTCTTGTAGGTGATATTCAGTAAAGAGTGCCTTAAGACAAACTTGACTTTCAAACATCAGACGGATTTTTTTCTAGAAACTGAGATAAATATAAGTAATAAACCCAAAACTACTCCAAGGTCTCACAGTGATCTATTCTGAAAGCAAGTGACAGAGAGCCTCACTCTTTTCCTAGATGACCTGGGGAATTTCCTGCTAAATTACTGTGCTCCCAGACGTCTGGGCATGTGAAGTGGGTCCACCAGCTAAAAGTCCATCCCTGACCTTGGGATTCAACTAAAAACATGTGTATGAGGCTGAGTAATGGAAGAGGGTGTAAGGGAAGGAGAATTAAACTGATGTTGACATTATTTGAAATGTGCTTTAATTCATGCTCTGCCAGATAGCTGCAGATTAATCTCAAACTGTTTATTTTAATGTATCGTATTTCTGACTTGCAGCTAGCTATCAGCTGGTGTAATATAAGCTTTAATTTTGGCACCAACGAGTCATCATTGTGTTTACATTTGCACTCACACTTTCTTTGGTTTTATCATAAGCAATTTCATGATTTAATGGCACTTACTTTCCTGAATAAGAACTGGTGTAGTTAATTTTTGGTGATGGGAGAGAGACTTTTTAAAAACTACCTATTTTCCTTGTGTAGTTGCTTGCTGCAACAAGGTCTTGAAAGATCTTAGTTACAGAAAGTTCTTAGTTACATGGCCATTTCTGAGGGAAAGTGAAAATGAAACAGAGGATTATCTGGTTTTGAATTCTGGATTAAGGATAGGGCTGATCTGAATAAATCTGAAAATTTTTAATCACTTTCCTAGCTAACACTCCAAACTCCACATTGAAAACATCACGGTTTCATTGAGCTCAAACAGAGCTATATTATAATTCAGAAATAACCAGGAAAATGCTGTCAATATAAAATCATAGCAACTAATAAAAATCAAGTAGGTATTTTGCTGAACAGAGCTACTCTAGCACAATCCAGTCTGGGAAAGAACTTGGATTAATGTATTTGATTCAAATATTTTTAACCACTTAAAAATATTGCTTCTTTAAATTAGCATAAAATTGGAGAGGTAGACACTTATGGCCATGGATAGGAAGTGCTCACTGGATGTGTAGTCTAGAGCTGCATTCCCATTTTCCTTAGGATAGGACTGAGTTCTCGCTCCCTTCCTCCTGCCAAAGGACGAGCCCAACTCCATACTAAATTTACAAGTGGTAGTCTGGTTTTAGGATCTGTGGCAGGTTTCCAAGATGACATAGTGGGGTGCTCAGATGCCTCCAATGAGCGGCAGTGACACGTCTGAGAGGAATTTTTATGGAACACATGGATATAAAGCTCAAGGATTCCTGTTTTACACGAGGCAGCGCAGTCTGGAGAGTCAGCCTTTATAACCGAGTAATGCCGAATGGTCCCAAGCTATGCTCCAAGTATTACAACTTGCAAAACACTGCAAGACCTCACAAGTGTGGAGACACACAAGCAGGAGGCAAAACACATCATGACTCCTCGCCAGATTTCTTGGCTTGAGAAAATTTCCCAGCGAGAGAAAGTTCCTCTGATTCTGGAGCAGGCTAGAGAAATTCAAACAGGAACCATACATCTTGAAGATGCATAAAACTGTGAAAGCAAAGACAAGGATTTTGTACCTATATCTACAGATTTCGTCCTCTTGGGACAGAATTCGTGTATAGCATCTCTGGGAGAAAATGAACTGTGGCAGGGTAACAAAAACAGAGAATGAGAAATTATAAAGAAGGCAATAAAAAGAAAAGAATAGGAGACGACTCCTAGACCTCACACAGCCTCTGTTAAACAATGGGGAGAAAATCTTCCAGGAATTCAGTAAGACCTGAGAAGAAATAGAGGGACTGCTGGAACAAATGGCTGCTGGCTCCAGTTCCACTGAATGACCTTGACTGTGCACATTAGAGCTAGTTGTTACATCAGGCACCGAAATAGAGAACAGACCATAAAAAACTCTGAACATTTCCTCCCATAAGATTCCTTTGTTATAGGACCCTTTTGTAGCATTTAGTAATAATTTCCTCTCTGACAAATGTTCTTGTGCAAATTATAATGCCATTATGTTCTGATGCGAGCTTTTCCCTCGTTTCTTAGTTAATTCATCTTTATGGAAGCTCTTCAGCTGCCAGCCAGTACTGGAAAGTTATTAATTCCAAGTGACTTTAATAATGCATGGGAGCTGAGGAGAAGTTTAGCAAACTCTCAAAATATTTCTTTACCAACACTTCACTGAATATTATATTTGCCCTCTAATTTCTTTTTCTTTGCTGGAAAACCTTCACCTGGATCTATGCCATGGTTCATAGTTTTTTTAGCTTTGACAAGGTGGGTTGCCAGTAGGAAGCACAGGAAAGACAGGGAGTGAATCCTCTCTTTATTCCCCATTTACATGGTAGGTTGATCATAAAGTTACTGTAAAACCTCTCCTCTGTTCCTTTCTGCTCTAAATGTGAATTTTGTTACACACACAGCAGAGCCAGGGAAGTCAGACAGAGCAACTGAGAAACAGAGGTGCTCAGACTATTCCTTCCTGTGTGGTTGGCCACAGCCAGCCATCAAGGCAAAGGTGTTTCCAGACAGCATGGATTTATTGCTCAGCTATTAATCCTCTTCTGATTGTCCAGGTTACTGCTCTCACATTTTATTCCTCTCTACTCGGGTATGTCCATAAGCCCTGACACACACCCTAAGTTGCACTTTAGTGGTGCCAAAACCTTCAAAAATTATTATTCTCTCTGCTTCACCAGCAGATAACTTGTGCTCAGTCTGATTAAAAACTTGGCAAAAGATGTAAAATGACTGATGCACCAGAAAGATTGACCCTAAAAATTCATCTAATGCTCACACAAAAGGTGGTAAAAAGACATTTATAAAATAATTTGTAGGAAACTCAGATTGCAGGAGGTACCACATTTTTTTGCTTTAGTGACACTCAGTACCTGGCAGCCACTCAACTGATCAAGAAGAAAGATACTCTCTTGTTCTGAACAACCTCAGAGGACCCCCACAAATGGGAGCTTACTCATCCTAAAGAATTTTTTTGTGGGGAAGGGAATATTTCACCCTTTTGTAAGTTTCCAAAAGGATTCTTCTGACTGGCTGTGAAAATCAGCATGATCTCTCTTTTCTTCTGTTTAGCTTTGTTCAAGTTTAACACAAACAGCTTAAATTCTGTGTGGTTACTGGAACAAAATATACTGCCAAGGACTGAAACTATTAAATCTTCTCTTTTATCTGTTCCTCATGGATATCACATGCCCAGACAAATTGGATTGTTCATAACAGTCTGAGCTTAATAATATTTTCCCCATTAAAAGGGAAATCCTTGTGATAACACATGCAGAGATGAACCTCTCCACAGTGATTTTTATGGTATTTTTTCTCAATGAGGCTAATGAAACAGATTCATAAAGCTGAATACTTTCAGTCTTGCAAGACATAGGCATTTGCAGTGATGCTGTGTTTAGAAGCTTGCTCAGGAACTTCAAATCATAAAATGATGTATCTTCTTTTTAAGAAGTTAATTACACCAGGGGACAGTTTTGGTAAAATTCAGGTAAAAATACAGTATCTAAATGACAAGTTTTGATGAGGAGACCAGGAAGGGAGAGGGAGGAAACTAAAATGAAAAAGCTTGAAATAAAATAGGTACAAGCCACTAAAAAACATTATGAGAAGTTCATATGGAATACCAAAACCTCAAACTTTGCCTCTCAGTTGAATTACAACTCAGCCTGACTAAGACCACTTCTGCATACAATTACTCCTAGACTACTGTTTGTAGGACATTAGCATGGTCTTGAAAACCTAAAGGAAAAATAATAATTGCTTTTAACATTTTCTCTAGTAAACAAGCTAATTATTCAGATTCTTTTTAATGCCCACCACTCCAACCAACTGGCTTGTTTGTTTTTGCTGTGTTATTTGTGCAGACATGAAAGTCCTCACAGCCTTACAAAAAGCTACAGCCCTCAATCATCAGTCCCACCACAGCTGAGTAATAGGCTGACACACTGATCTCTTCTTTCCTCACTGCAAACTGTGATAAGAAAGCACCATCTTGCAGTTTCTTGCTGTTTCTCTTTCTGTGCCAGAAAAAAACCTGCCATCTAACCTGCTCTCTGCTGGCAACCCAAGAGTGGAACAGACATCTCCCTAGCAGGAGAGCTGTAGTTTTTAACAATGAATACATCAACGTGTAAATCTGACTGCTCTGAACCCACAGCCAAACAGAAAGTCTGTCTATGGTGTTTTCCATGTTACATAAGAGAATTCAGGCAAATCTCAAATGCATTTGCAAGTGCTCTGAAACCTCGTGTCACCCAAGGTTTGTCTGTCGTAGTGGCATCAGCACTTGTGCTTGGATTCCTCTGTATTTTACCATGTCATGGTAGTGCCAGAAAACCATTCCAGCATGCTGAGCCATGCCTCCATGAGGTCAGGGCAAACAAAACCTGGGGTTCAGCCACCCAGAGGAGGGAGGGAAGGAGCAAATCTGCTGATGAAGAAGAGATTAGGCTGCCCCCTCTTACCCCAAATCACACCAATATCTGGAGCCCTGCCAGTGACCCCTGTGGTCAAGAGGACACATTTTGAAAACATGAGCTCTGCCTTTCAATGGCAATGTTGCTGATTGGGATCATTTTAGGATGAGCTTTAGGATATCTGGAGCAGAGAGAATATCTGCTGCCTTTGTTTAATTCTGTAGCATTTGGGCTTTTTGTATTACAGCTTTAGCTTTATAGAGTTTAACATTTATAATTTAATATTTATAGGGTGTTTCATTAACATTTCTTAAAGACCACCTACTTTTGCTTGCATAAAGTAATATGAAATTCATTAGTCTTTCCTAAAACAGTGAAAAAATCAGTGTTAAATTGCATAAAATAACAATTAAGTTACTGCCTATCCACAGAATTACACTTTCCTAAAGAAAAGCGTGTTTACCACAGCAAACTTTAATTCTTTTTGAGAAAAACCAGCAAGAACAACAAAAGAGATTGATGTAAATGTTTTAATAGCAGCAGTATTGTTGCAGCTGTAACAGTCTAAAGGCATAGGAGAGGAATCACTAGCAAGAAGATGCAATATCTTTCTGTTAGACTGACTGACACAGCTGTGAAACACTGGAAAATAATGGTCAAAGCTGAGAAGAAAAAGAAAGCCCAGAAATATGGTAAATCAAACATAGGTGTCCCCATGCCTCACAGAGGACATCTTCAGACAGAGCTCCATTGAGGCTTCCAACACCGTAAGGTTTCACCCCTGCTGGGGTTCAGATGCTGCACAGAGCAGTGTGACAGCAGGGACCTAACTAAATACAGCTGCACCTGGGCATGCTTATCAGCTTAAAAGAAACATATTGATATGTCTGTTAGAGGAGGTTATACATCATCAGAGGCAGGACAATGAACTCCAGGGAACATGCTAAGAGATGTCACTCAACGTGATTTGCTCTCCTGGAATTTTATTTATGACTGCTGCACTTAAAAGCACACTGAAGTGCTGGCCAAAGTAAGACTTAAATTTAAATTTGGATTAACCCTGACTAAAGTTTATCCTGAAGAGGATGAATTTGTATTTATATCCAAGGCTCAAGTAAACTGTTTTCTCTCTCATCCTATTACTGCACTTGAGCCACATGGAAAAAAAAATGAAGTTTACTCCTCTACTAAGGAAGGAAAGAGATTTGCCATGATTTACAATCAGACAGTCCCGTTAACTTGTAATGAAATGTAGGTGCTTATTACTGACATAAAATTTAAAACCTGAAACTGAGATAAAGCACTTTATGGTCATATCCAACAGCTCAAGCACTTTGTACATTAAATCAAGATGGCATGCTACAAAACAGTGGCCAAAACCAGGATTCGTTGTGGAAGAAAAATGTGATGAGGGATCACTAGTCCATCAGATCTGTCTAACATTACAAAAAGCCTACCTTTGAGTTCAATTGGCCTTTCCTTCTTTTGCATGGCTCCAGCAGGACTCAGCTCCTGTGGGTTTTCCAATCAGTTTGACACACATAAACCTAAACACTTACAGTATCAATTCAGATGTGTGTAAACATAAAAATCCCCAACTTTCAGTCAGTCACATATTCAAAATAATTTGTGAATTTCACTGTCTCTACATATATGCATAGACTCAAAAACCCCACGCCTCTTAACAAAATTACACAGGCACACACTCAGTGGTGCAACTCTGTTCCTGCCTTTAATTCTGGCAAAGATGGCAGGAGAAACAAAAGAAGATAAAAGAGTATCCTCCTTTCAAAGAGTCAAACGAAAGAAATGCCTCTGAATACCAGGATTAATCTAACCCTAATTATTTGAAATGCTCTTCCCAAGCATCACGTTGTCCCCAAAGAAGCAAATGGAATTGGGATGTTGCCCTGAAGCACATTGTTTTTCGACTTACGAAACCAGAAGTTATTGAATGCAATTGAATGTGTAAGCTGGTCACCAGGAGCACAATGGAAACCTAAAACCAGGCTAGAAATGGGGAATTCAATTGGGGAATTCACCAACCACCCATTTCCATACAAGAAGGGAGGCTTCACAATGGGTTTTGTTAAAATATAGGCTGGATTTGGCCTCAATGTAAAGAATCCTTTTAAAAACATGTTCCTACATTTCTTGTTGAATCTGTGAAGACTGTGTTGAATAAGAGCAGTGTCCAAGAATATACCACTCCTCTAGGAATGCCAGGTGCTTGTAGGTATTGAGATCAAGGCAGCTTATCAGACTACTTGACATCATGAGTGCTGAGAAATGGTAGAATATTAAGTTTCTGGTTTTTTTAATATAATTTTGGTTTTGTTTGGTTGGTTTTTTTTTTTTAGGTTGAACAGAGAGAATAGAAAAAAAAATACTATTGTAAGAGATGGAAAGAAAACATTTCCCTCTGAATGAGAATATTCAAGCAGCATATCTGACTGAAGCATTCAGATTCACATTTTTTTGTGTGTTGCAGTGGCCATTCTGTTGAAGAAAAATGAGTTTTGTGCTTTGTCAGATCATCACAAGTTTTGAAGTTTTCCTCAAAAAGGAGTGTATCACAATACGAAACTTTGTTCTTTTCTCTCCCTTGACTTAACAAGTTTAAGCAAATCACAATTCTTCTTGTTTTATTATTACCTGCCATGTCAGGAGAGAGAAAACAACAGAGGACAAACAAAAAAATCTCATTTTTGTATACACAGGTGGGTTTATGTTTCAGCTGTAATATACATTAATGTAGTTTCTGTGGAGCAACATATTAAGCATTAACAGAACTTTTCTAACAGTCTTTTCTGTCAAATAACTACAGCTGTAGCAACTTTAGGTTTTATTGTTCATGACTATGCAAAATGTGACTGACCGTCCGATAAATCTTCCTTTCTAAACTTCTGAGTTACAAAAGGAATGGTTTAACTCTGTTACCTTCCTCTTTCCGACTGAATATGTTGTAAAATGCTTAAAAATGAATTATTGTGTAAATTCTCAAGCTGAAGTTTTTATGTAAATAGTCCACACACAATTTATAGCATTCTTGTTTGTGTAACATTCTAGCTTACTGGCATTTGTCCTATGAATATACTGTTTTTGAAATTATGCTCTAGGGTTATAAAACATTGTTTTCCCAATACACCATTTTAAGAAAAAAGAAATAATAAAAATCAGTCTTGAAAGATTTGTCTGGTAAAATATTTTAAATTTAAAGACCAGGGTGAATATGTACTTTCATGAGGTAAGGAAAGAGTAGCTCATTATTAATGACCTTTGCAATTGTACAGGCATCCAGTGAAGGCCACACGGCTTTGGGACAGGCATGGATATTATCTGTATCACAGGGACCTGGGAAGTACTGAGCAGCTCATACTGACAGCAAGGATAGCCATGGCCTGAATAAATAGATTCCAAGGCAGAAAAAAATGGGTGGTATTGAAGGAACCAACCTCAGGGTGCTCTTTTTGAAAAGCAGAAAGCTTCTTCATTCATTTAATGTAAATTTTTTTTTTGTTTAATCCCTCAATCTTTCTTTGTTTGTATTCCCTGAAGTGCATCCTAGGCCCCAGAGGATGAAAAATACCAGCAGACAGCCACACCTTCCCTCAGGAGGAAGAGGTTGGAAGGGAAAAAAAGGAGAAGCCCTTTTACTAACTCAAACCTGGACATAAAGTGATAAGAATGAAATGATTCCATATACACAGAATAACAGGGGCTCATTTCTGTTCTGTTAGGTTGAGATCTCGCCACAGACTCCAACTGGATTGACAAGAGGTAATGTTTTATCTTCCTAGTGTATTAAAAACACATGCATCAGACTTAAAAACACACAAATCAACTCTCCAACAAACAAGCTAAATGATGGATGAAAAGGCAGTAAATGGGGAAGAAAAGTAAAATAAAGGCTAAACTAAACTTTATAGTAATTATAAATGTCATTACTATATATAAAAAATGTGTCAGTTTTAATCTCATGATTATTAATGCAAACTTTAGAAAAATCAATGGTGTGTTATCTATAATTTCCATTTGTTGGTTGTTTATCATCTTGCATTGGACTTCTGCTTTAAGTGCTCAGTATGGTCTTGATTCTGCAACAACAACAACAAAATAAACAGAGAAAATTTCTCATTCTTTGCAGATTCCCTCCCGTCTATGCACTCCACTGGAGATGGAAGATGTCAATTTGGACAAGGTGTTTTCCCCCAGAGAATATAAATTTCATCACAACACTGGAGAACCCTATAAAACAATGAAACCATTGAAATATGTCATTCTCCAGATCCTTACTAATGCCATGTAACTTAAACAACTCAGGCAGAATCTGAGTGGTGCTACAAGTTATGTGCTGAACAGAGGCTTCTTAAACCCCTTTGGCTTCAGTGACTCTCCCCCATCTGCTCAAGGCTGGGAGGGAGCAGGATTTAATTAGGAGTACAGCATTACAAAAGCATTCAGACCCTGGGCTTCCTTCGATCACCTTTTCCCCCTCCAAATCTAATCCTTATGCCTCGAACTTCCCAAATACTGACACTGCATTTTCCACATCCCATAGCCTATTACAGTCTCTTCACACTATTGCTTACCTGACAGTCACAGGGGAGAGCTGCCAAGAGGGTGCTACATGAATGAAAGAGAATTCCATGGTCATGTAATGAAGGAGTTATTGCAGACAGGCATAGGAGGGAGAGTGTGTTTTAGGTCATTACCCCAGAACAGTAATTTGTGTTTCCTCCCAAGTTTCATGCTACAGTTGAGAAAGAAAACCTTTACAACACCAACAGACTACAAGTAAACAAGTAAGACTTGGAAAATCAGGTAGACTCTTCTTTACGGAATAACAACCAGCTTCGGAGCCCAATAGTGATGGAAAAATGTTTCCTCTTGTACACCACATCAGAATTTCTTTGGGATTAGGTCCGCAGAAGAATCTTCAGTTTTTATCCCAACGTAGCCTGGCCTGCTGCATCCATTTGCATTCAAAATAGATGGTACTTGGTGTTCTCAAACACTTTCTTGAATTTCTCCAGTTTCTGTTGATCAACAATTTATTGCATCACTACTGGCTGGGATTTCATATCCGTCTGGTATTCCGAGTGGTGAAACATTAACTCTACCTTCAGACCAAACCAGAGCCATCAAAGTGTCCCCAGCATCTGTAAATATGAAATTACGCTAGCAAGTTAATTTAAAGCATCACCGTCAGACCCCTTTTTGCAGTCTGCCATACCCATAAATTCTCATTCCTCCCTGGATCTCCTGGGTTTTCTCCTGCCTACACTGACCATCCTCTCCCACCACTTTCAGTGGGGCTCTGCACTTGTAGCGTGGAGCAATTGGCTCTCAGCTCAGGAAAGAAATTATCTCATGCTCTGACCTGGTTATCAAATCCTCACCTCGAGCTAAGCCTGAACTACTGTGGCCTGACTTTCTTGTGTCTGGGTAAAACATGTTCTCCAGCTCATACTCTTTACAAATATCAAGAAACATGGAATGGTTTGGGTTGGAAGGGACCTTAAAGATCATGGCATTCCACCCCCCCGCCACGGGCAGGGACACCTTCCACTAGGCCAGGTTCCTCAGGGCCCCATCCAGCCTGGCCTTGGACACTTCCACAGCTTCTCTGGGCGTTCTTTCAAATGTGAGCCTTGAAGGTCTGGCTTTAAAACCCCTTCCCCAGCAGGCGGGGGATTAGGCACGGGATGAAGGCAGGCAGACAGCAGCACGGCAGGCATGGCACGGCACAGCTTGCTGCTCCCTTGCTCTGATCAGCAGGCGTGTTACAGACATCTGCTCAAAGGCTCCTGCCTGAAAAGAGCGCCACAAGCAGGGTTTTTCTCTCTTTCAAAGTCAGCTGTTCTTACCGAATCCAGACTTCGTGGCCTTATGCTCTTTGTGAGTTTTCTGACTGATGAGATGAGGCAATGTGGTGCCTTCTCTGTTCACCTCGCAGAGCTTAACATCTGAATAAGCAAATTGCAGAAGTCCTCATTCTTCCCAGACATCAGACAAAATGATATCACCTCCAGCCCATGTATAAACAGATTTAAGAAATCTTTTCAGAAATTAATCACCATCAGTAAACACTTAATTTCCTTCCTCTAGGGAAGCCCTCTATCTCAGACTATGCTATTTGCAGTACGAAAGGCAGCCAAACATCTTCTTGGGTTTAGTTTTTGTGCTATTTTGCCTACCCAAACAGCACCTGGATGGTTTGCTCCCTCCCAGCTCAGGAATAGCAGCACTGGCCACCACCACAGCCCTCAGCAGCAGATTAGACACAGCCAGTGCTGCTGCTACAGCAGCACATTGCTGCCTCCGTGGCCTGATTCCTCAGACAGCCTTCAAGGTGATGGCTTTGAGGCAAGTCTCTGATGTGCTTGCAAACTCCTGCCCCAGAGATTTAAGTGCAGTGCCTCATCAGCACCTTTGTTTGAATTGATAAAGACACACCAACCTTTACAGCTAAAATTAAAACAAGCTTAGCTTAAGTCTGGCACCATGAAAGACTACAGAGTTATGCTCCCCTTCAAATATCCCCTTGTCCAAATTACAGAGGTAAAAATCCTTTTATTTTAACCTGTTCTCCAAAAAAAAAAAAACCCCAAAAGGAATTCTGGAAGAAAGGAAAGAAATGAGGAGAAAAGTGCTGGAGTTAAAGAAAATTCCTAAAGTGGAAATAAGGAAAAGATAGATATAAGTAAAGAAGAAAAAATAAGATTAAATAATAATGATAATAACAATAGCAATAATAGAGCCTTATTCCTTACAAAAGGTTAAGACTGAGCATCTCCCTTCCGAGGTCCTCCTGTCTCAGCTTCATTATCTCCGTGGATGTACAGCTTTTTGACACTTCTCAGAAGAGCCACTGGCCTTCATCACCCCTTCCCTCCCATGCTGATGGGCTGCAGGTGGCTCTGCTCCCTGCAACAGGCAGTTGTTACAAGGGGAAATTCCCTGGGAAGAGCTCATTTTTTAACCCTGCCCCTGCCAGATCCTTCTCTAGAGCAGTTTGACCCACCACTTCCTTAGAAGCCGTGAACACCTGGACAGCACTCAAAGGGGAGGCAGAAACTGCACTCAAGCACCTTTCAGTGTTTGTGCTGCTCTCCTCAGTAGCAAGGCCACAAAATGAAAAAAATTACCAAAAAAACCCTGGCTTTTAACTGAAAGGGAGTGGGTTTAGATTAGATATTAGGAAGAAAATCTTTACTATGAGGTGCTGGAAAAGCTTGTCCAGGGAAGCTGTGGATGCCCCATCCCTGGAAGTTTTCGAGGCCAGCTTGGACAGGGCTTGGAACAACGTGGTTTAGTCCCTTGGGACACACAGAGATGGCATGGTCCAGCTGGCTGGAGGTGTCAGCAGGATTCCTGTCTGTCCACCCCTAACTTCATGGACTGGTTTTAAATTTGGCCATGCCACGTACCATCACCTGAGCATCTCTGACCAGGACTCAGAATCCTTTATTCATTAAGGCACAAAGCTGTTTCCATCCTGTTACAATTCCTAGGTTTGGGCTGGCTCCTAGAGGGGTGAATAAAGCCAAGGTATTTTTAATTTAGAAAAAAAAGGCAGCTGTGCCCACTTTCCCTTTCCTCAATTAACTGAGGAGCTCTCATACAGCTTATGAAACACCTAGACAAATTTACTCTTCTCCTTCCCTGATTTTTGAAACAGCCTTTTTTGGTAACATCCAGCACTTCAAATTTGGTTCCTCACAGTCAGTAGTGATGGTACCATCGATGACAAATATTCAGGAGCGAGTTGAAAGTGTACATCACCAGGCACCACAAAAAATGCATCCCAATATTTTTCCCACAATCCCATAAGCTCAGCACCAAAAGCTTATCTGACAGCAGCGCTTTCAGACTGAGCCACTGGAAATCAGAGTAAGGCCCTTCCACTTTACATGAAATTAATTATACCACCAGAGGATGGAGTGCAGCTCCATGAGGCAGGTGCCATGCCTGGAGGGTAGATCAAGGCAATTCAATCCCTTAATCCAGTGATTTTTTTATTTTTTTTTTTTTAGTATTCAAAATTCATAGAGAGAGCTGTGCTGAAACAGCAGTTCCTGACTGGCCATAAGAGAAAATCAGTGTGTCTTATTAGGACTGGAGTGACTGATCATGCTTGTGAGCACCATTTCAAGTATATTGGGAATTTAGGCCTGGAGTCTTGGCTAAATATAAACCCATGCAATTTATAAATGCAAATCAAATGAAATTTTCAAAACTCTGCTCAAGGTGGGTTAAAAATCCCCAGTGATTTTTTTCTTTTTTAATAAAAGAAGTGTTTACTTTTACAGAACTGGGCTCTTGGCAATGGTGTTTCTCTGCAGCTTTGGCATGTGTTTGGCCTGAAGCTATTGGAGGGATCATGCAGCCCACAGCAAAGTCCCTGCCACTCGTTTGCACCTTTGCTGTGCTGTACCAGTGCTCCAGGGCAAGTGGAGAAGGAGGCTCATTCATGAAAATCAGTACTGCCTTGAGGGGTCTGCTCAGGCTGTGGCACTCATTCCTAATACAAACCCCAGTGCCTCTGGAATTGCAGTGAATGGGACCAAAGTCTGGGAACTTTTGCTGCAGCTGATTCCTTATGTAGGTTCTCCTACTCTCATCCAAGTCAGGAGAGTGGAGACTGGGAGAAACATCTGAAATATAAGCATAGAAATGCCCATACTGATCCAGAGTAGTAATCCACTTTATCCTTTCTCTCAGAAAAGAGGTCTCAAAAGGAGAATAAAAGTGGAAAAAAGGTCCCTGAGGAAAACACTGGGAATTAATAGTTGGTTTATCACACAAAGCATGGAGATCTCTTATTCTTTTTCTCTTCTCATTCCCACAGTACTTTTTAATCCTGCACAATACAGATGGGAATTTACATAAATTTCTCAGTTCCTGTTAGATCCTTTATATTGGGTAATGACTTCTGAGAACGACATTCACACATTTCTTACAACCTGTCAATTCACATAAGAGCGTGTTTGTGTGTGCATATTTTCTACGTTTCTAAAGTGCTGTCATTGTGTTCTGTAGATCCTACTAAATAAGCCAAGGGAAGCAGAAATAGCAGCAACCAGCTATTTAAGGACAGAATAGGAAAAAACACCATTGATATACAAATCTGGAAAACAAGGGGAAAGGATTTATAGTTTTACGCTGCAAATTACAGAGCCATACACCTTGAAGGGAATATAAATATTAATATCACTTTTTCAGCGGTAAAGTATCTCTCCCTTTACCTGTTCCTCTGGTGACTGATCAGCCATCTCCTCTCCCTGCACTATTTTAAAACTTGGGTACACTGGACACAGCCAGAGCTACAGAAAATTACCTGCATTTACTTTTCACCTCTCAGATTCTGAAGAAGAAAAGTAGGAATTTAGGTGCACTCTTTCTCAACACCCCTAAGGGACAACAACACCTCTATCTCTGTTTCTGAATAGATGTCCCTAGCTGGAAAGGATTCCTGCCTGCTATTCCTGAGCAGTGGCTGAAGCCCGGCACATCAGCATATTATCAGTTTAAAAGTATTTTAAGGTCTACTTTCTCTTAGGCTTTTTGGGGATTGTTACTGAAAAATCCTTTGCCAGGTTAAATATTTGTGTTTGGCTTTGTGAGGCCAGAGACCCAATTTGCTAATGTTTTATACTGATCCAACTCCCATAACCAAACAGAGATTAGATTGGGACACTCTCGCAGAAGTATCACAAAGTTTTCTGGTGTTCTATCTCCTTCTGTTATCTTTGACGATCATTTTTCCCATACAAATGAAAGCTACCAAAAAAAAAGAAAAAAACCAAACACTCGAATTTGCTGTGCTTGAATAATTCCTATAGAATGAGCATCCATCAGAGATCTCCAATGGGACTGGCAACAGTCACTGCTCTCCGCCCACTGGGAAGTTAATGCCAGATGAAAACTTCTCTTTATCCAAAACTCAGATGTTTGGTTAAATCATTACATATGTACTTTATATTACCTATTACACACGACACAAAATATTCGCCTGATTTTAATTAGACCGATGTTATTTGACCGTCAGGGGGAGACCAGAATGAGATCAGAGGACAAAAAAAGGAACAGGTAGCATTTAAGCAATATCAGAGTGTGGCTGTGCTGTGGCTGAAGTGCAAGTGTGAAGGTCTACCCTTAATATCTTCTAGCAGTTTTCACATTAAATTTGCTTGCTGTAAAGAAGCAACAGTTAAAGAAACCCTACCAAACTGCTTTTAAAATGGAGCTGGGCATGCTCAAGAAAGATATATTGATAACCCAACCTTATGACAGCCCATCCCACAACTTGAGGAGGTCCCATATAGATATATAGATATACAGATATATGTACATGTAGCATAAGCCAGCCTGGCTTTGCCAAAATCAATGGGCTTGATAAAGACACAGCAGGAAAAATTATGCCACATTCTTTTCCCAATTGTCAGGTGTTCAAACCATCCAGCAGCAGCTCCGTTTCTGGAATCAGGCATTGATTATTGAAATTTTATTAATATATTTTTGTATTGTGAATTAATTACTTATTCAGTATCATCCATGAGGGAAGCAGCTTTCTTTTTGTTTGTACCGCCCCAGTGCCTTGTTTTCCAAATCAGGAGGACACAGCTAGGATGAATTTACTGAACAGTAAGTAATTTTCAGTGGAATCTCAGCCCATTCTGAAGTTGACAAGCACAAAGACTTTCATCCAATGATTGTTAAATTTATCTCATCCAAAAATTGCAAAATTCTGATTTTCAATTACCAGAACAACATGTTCCCAGACCTACCTGTGTACTTGTGTACTTCACTGATTCCTGCTAGTTTGGATGTAGGATGTGCTTTCCTTTTGCCCTACAGGTTACAGTCATTTTTATTCTGTTTAGAATTGGTGACCTGCAATTAAGTGCTGAACAATAAAGGATTATTTTTGTTAGGCTAGAGATTCACTGATAATGGTTTTACACTGATCTGTGGAAAGCCTTAATGGAAGAGGAGCTGACTTGGAAGGAAATGCTAAGCATGAGGAGCATTTTGGCTGTTGACAGCTTTTGTCTCTTCTCTCCTCCTTTCTCACTCTTTTTCCACTTGCTTTAAAACTCCTTCTGCAGAAGATCAAAGCACCAGCAGCTCAGCTGAAGTGATGTTAATGGGTTGGGCCACAATATATAAAAACCCTGAAAACTTTGTTTGTTTGTTTGTTTGCTTTTTCCCCTCAGAAGAGTGCCCAGCTGACAATGTATTTGACACTATTAGCAGAAATTCCATCTGCCTTTCCTAGCAAACATACTTTGATATTTGTGAAATGGCCACCAAACACCTCATTACACAATATCCTTGATCCTTCTGCAAAGTAGGTACTCCAAGGCAGGGACTTTCCACAGGATTAAAGCAAAATTGAGACATAAGGAGCTGGTGTCCAAATCCATCTGTAACCCTTCAGCCCCAGAGCCCTTCCACCAGGAACAGCCAGACCAAACCCTAGCTCTGATTTCCTGCTTTTTATTTTCTTCATTCCTTTTAGGCGATAACGTCATCAGATGATGTTTCTCATGTCTAGTTTTGATGGACAAAGCCAAGCCTGGAAAGAGAAGCAGGGCTGAGGGGAGCAGGGAAAGCGCCCGGGGTCAGGACGCATACGGGGAACAGCTGGATCGCACACGCGGGGCAGGCTGCGAGTGAGCTCATGCAGCTGAGGCTGGGGAAGGCAGCTCTGAGGCTACCCAAAATGTCCCTGCAAACAAACCCTCTCCATTCCCAGCTGAATCGCAGCTGGGAGAGTGGAGACTGTGGTAGAAACGCAAGGGAACACACCAAAATGAGTGGCTTTGGTCATGAAATCACCGCAGCGCCTCTGAAATCCCCACCCCCCAGGGCAGAACACCTCGAGACTGCACCCAGATCTATTGTGCATGCAGTGGGTGAACCTTCCAGTGATTTGTCAAAGGTTTAGGGTTTACATTTGTTTATAGAAATGGGTAAATGCTGGAAAGTTGGGAAATTCTTTCCAGTCTTATCTGAAACACCACAAACTTCCTTAAAAGGTAAGTTTGGGACTACACTTTCATGATGGATTCCCAGGACTTTGAAGATCTTATTCTGCTTGGAAAGGTCCAACAGCTTCAGGCCTTACTGAAACAGGGCTTTTCTCACTATATTTTGAAGTATTTTCCATAAATTCAACTCATTTCAAGTAATGCTGTCATGACAGGACCATAAATTACTGCAAATGGTCAAGAAGGAAACCCATGCTTGTTCAGAGTGCATACACATATAGGTAAATGTACAATTACTTGGTTCTATAACATGTTCACCTATTTAGCAAAAGCAGATTTTCAAAATAAAAGAATAACTTTTGGTATTCTGGTTTTAAAACATTTATCACATCTTATTTCCTTCAAATTACCTGTGTTCTTCTGATGACATTGAATGAGAACAAATTGAATGAGCAAAACAGCACAAATTTTACCTGTAGCATAACTAAAGGTTTTTGAATGACATTCGTAGCTCCACTACTGTAATTCTATTTTTATTTCACTCTTAATTTGTAAATCAGATTCTGCTCCTGGTTACCTCCAAGCACATCTGAGACAGCACAGTCTGAGACACTCAGAACTACAGAGGGGCAGATTTGAACCCCAGCAAAGCCCACACTGTGAAAATTTCGCTGCCAGCAGAGAGATTTTGGAGCTGCCATGGAGCACAGTGAGAGTGCCTGACTTGCTGTGACACGCTGACTCTATCAGGTTTCAGTTCTTCTGCCTCCTCCAGATCCTGCTCATTTTCTCTCTGATTAAAATGCAATCAGGGTAACTAAGGTATTAGAAAAAAAAAATAAATTAAAAAAAAAAAAAAATTAAAAAAAACCCCCAAAAATAAGGAATGGAAAAACCTCAGTAATGTTTGGTTATGTTTAACTGGTACTGACTGAGAGAAGTCAATGAATCTCTGCAGCGAAAACGCTGAAATGAAAGAAACCTTGTAGGGAGAAACTGAGCCTCTGTCACTTTAAATGTTATTACTTATGAGAACAAGCTTGGCTGCTGAGTGAAGATGCCTTTTGGAGAAATAGGGCTTGCAGGACCAGCAGTGCAGCCTGTCCATAGAAGATAGACTAAAACAAGTACAAATAACCACGGCAATGCCGGCCTTCAGCACCAGCACAAACTATTTATCAGCAAACTGCATTCAGCTGAACGAGCAGCTTTTCTTGTGGGTAGAACACCTCTCAAAGCAGAGATTAATTCTGCAGATGGACTTTCCTCACCTCTGTGAAAAAGGCAGTATGTGCTTGATGGTGATGCCCAGCAAACCAGGGGAGTTTGGGATGATGCAAAATGTGTCAGTGCTTCATTTCTCCTTTGTGGGCAGGGTACCGTGGTGCTGGATGGTGCTGCCAGGCAGCCCAGCAAAACACAGCATTTTCTAGGCTATTTTCACAGGATGTCACACAACTGTACACAAAAAAAAAAAAGGTTTCAATCCATCTTGCATGTGATTCTGAGCTCAGTTATCTGAGCATCAATCAGAAATAACTCCTGTGAAGCCAATGGAGTCCCACTGATTTAAAAATAATGAGAACGGAGACTCGAGCTGAGTTCTCCCTCTGCCTTATTTTCTGCCAATTACTGCCTTCTATTGGGGCATATTTTTCCTTATGAGGCTACAAGCCTGAGGTGGATTTCATACACCAGCACCGCTGGGTTTTGTCTCTGCCCCTGAGAGCACCAGTGTGGCTCTGCAGCCACAGCCCTGACACTCCTGCCCAGTGCACCAAGGTGCTATCAGCCAGGGGACACCTGGAAATGGATGCTTATCAGCCAGGGGACACCTGGAAATGGATGGTATCAGCTGGGGAGCATCTAGAAATCAATACCACCTCACACCATCCAGATAACTCAGCCTAAGAAGAAAACCTGCAAACACATTTTCCAAAGCACTGAGGTCTGGGTAGGTGGTAGATTGTTCCCCTCACTCAGTGCCAATATCAGTTTGTCTCTCTGAGAAGGACTTTTTCACTTCTGCTTGCATTTCAAGACAATAGAAATGCAAGGCACTTCGGGATGGTTTTAGCTTGATTATCTCCCTCCCTCCTGAAAAATGCAACCAAGTGCTCTGTGGCCCGACGTGAGGCCAACAGATGCAACATCGGTTAAAAACAAAAAAGAAAAGGACATAAGAGAGGAGAAAGTTGCAAAAAATAAGGGAAAAATGTGAAAGAGAGGGACCATCTGAACAAACTCACTGCAGTTTGCTAGTTCCTCGAGAGAAAAAAACAGCTTCAAAATACTGTTTTGGATGGTTCAGTGCTGTTTTCTCTCACCAGCCTTTTGTGGAATGACTTTAGCAGAGTTTTACTGGTTAGACTGTCAATATATACAATGCTAATACAATAATAAACATCCAGAGTCATGACTCCAGAGCCAGGCTGTTGATAGAGGAAAGCTTTGGAAACACAATGGTTTACTGAGGGTAGTCCCCCTCCCCCCAGTCCCAGCAAGCTTATTTGTTTTTTCAGGGTCTTCTTATCATGGAGTATTAAAAACAATCCTTCCCCTCCAAATAAAAGAACCACCCAGCAACACAAAGAGGAGTGTTCTTGTAAAGACAATGTGCAGATAGCAAGAATAATATTGCTATTTTTTGCTGCTTTAAGGTCGAGTGTTTGCTCCCACTTAATCCGTAAGAAGTCTATCTTTATTTCAGTGAACTCACTCACCATATAAATGCCAATAGACTCTCCCGACAGTATTTATGGAAATAAGCCACTTTGACAGTGTTCTGCTATGCTTCCTGTTATTATGAAAGCAAACTAAAGTAATTAGGTCTTGATAACTCCATACTCTGGAATCACTGGATGCTGAGTTAGGTTTTTTGATTTTATAGAAAAAGTTTAGCCAGGAACAACAGAACTGGTAAGACATGGAAGGGCCTTGCTTAATGTGCAAAGCTGTGGATGCCCCACCCCTGGCAGTGTCCAATGCCAGGCTGGATGGGGCTCTGAGCAAGCTGGTCTAGTGGAAGGTGTCCCTGTCCATGGCAGGGGGTTGGAACTAAATGATCTTTAAGGTCCCTTCCAACCCAAACCATTCTGTGATTCTCTATGGGGTCCGTGTGGACAGAGCATAGGGCTCATGTGGGGCTGCATTCAGAGGGTTAAATTTCAGTTTGGCTGTCCCTCCATTGGCACTTTGGTGAGTGCTACATGCTCTCTGAAGTTTTTCCTACATTTTTACAGCTTCTGGCTATAATTGATCATCCGTATATAGAGCACATAAATTGCTAAAAGAAGTGTGATATAACCATGGGGGAAAAGTCATCCCAGGCCAGGAAAGACTGAACAACAAAATGCAGATCAATTACCCCAGTTCTATGCAGACTGTGGAACTAGGAAATGGGCCTAAATGCTACACACAGATAACTGCTTATATCCATGATTTGGAGGATAATTCTTTAATCTGAGGAGAAACCAGAAGGATATCCCAAAAGGGCCCAATAGCCTGAGTTCTTCTAGATGAGACTTGCCCTGGGAAAGGCTGCTACATGCTCCTCAAGTGAGGAAGATTTGGTAGTTTTTGAAGTGTCAGGAACTAATGATTCCCTTTGCTTTGGGAATGGAGTTTTCAGCAAGAATTTAGCACTTTTTAAGTAGGGACAGGAGAGGAGGAGAGGAAAAAACCACAGCTGGTGTCCTTAGGGGAAAAAGCCAGAGAGTGGCAAGTCTGCAGTGGGGAGCTCCTTAAAAGGATCTTTCATGTGGTTCTGCATCAGACAAATCCATTTACTGAGCTATTTCAGCATTTTTGGTTAGCGGGTGACCGGATCATTATGGCATAAAACATAGCTTATATATATGTTTCTCTTTGTTCTTTATTCTTGACCCCAAATCCCACAGGCCCTGGGGAAAGCTAATAAGATATATTGATGAAGGTTACTGCAGTATTCTTGTGCAGAACTTGAAGAGGGGAAAGTTTTGATGCTTTAGGCTGCATTCCTACTGCTTAACCCAATCTCACTTCTCGTGTGCTTCCACTTCAGCCTATGAACATTTGTGAGTTCTCTTATCCCGAGGAGGATGTCTCAGCACCTATATTCACCTATAAACACTGTAATGTGAATGCATCTCTGTTTCTTGTGCCCAGGAGCCTGGGCGTCTGATGGGGGTTGGAGCTGCAGCCCATGGCCAAGACCCCTCTCAGCCACTGCAGCACATCCCAGAGAGGCAGACCTTGGTAGAGCAGGCACTGGTTTGTGGAATAATCACAATTTCCATTAAGGTAAAAGGCAATGGCATCTGTTTTTCTTTTTTAAACCAAATACAGGTTCTCCTCTGCCTGTTTAGCACGTGCATGTTGTCTTCGTGCACACAAACCTGGAGAGCAGAGCTTGCCTGAGCTCTTTTTACAGCAGCTGTTTATGGAGAAACAGCACCAAATGAGAAGCAGCACTCAAATACACCCATGAGCCTGTTCTGCAAGGCTGAGAGTCCAAAAAAGACATTTGCTAAGCATGGGGTGTCTTTCAGTACAGGCCTGGTGGAAACATTAAAACCGGGATCAGCAACTGCCATAAACACGTGGTCCTTAAAGCATCCCAAGACAAGCAGTGTGTTTGCTGTCACTCCCAGTGCTGGAGGTCCTTCCACAGACACGATTTTTGGGATAGCAGACAACTCACAACTTCAGGAACATCGTGTTGGGATCTTGTATTGAATGAGATCCCCATGGAGGCCGTGCCCATCAGGTAGTTTTGGGGCCTTACCATGCAGCAGCCTCACCTCTGCTTTATTTCTCTCCTTGTTCTGCTCTGATTCCACCCAGCAGCAATGCCCCACTCTGCTGTGGCTCTCCCACTAATACAGCCTGCCTCTTCCCACCAACCTGGCACCCCTTACACTGCTCTGAGATCGGATAGGGCTCTGGGCAGTCCGGGTCTGGGAATGAGGAGCCCTGCTGGTTCCAGTCTGTGAGCTCCACTGAACACCCAGGGTTCAAAAGAAGCCAGGTTTGATTCTCTTCTGTTTGATTAGCTCCTGGGAAGCCAGCTGGGAAACAGGGATGTGGTCATGTAAATCGGCTCCAAGTGGGCTGCAAACATAAAAGTCTTGCACTGGCTCCAAAGCATCGCAGAGGCGGTAGATAGCTGGACTCAAACTGTCAGGGATAACCTAAAACACCTGACTGCCTCATGGAAGTTCTAAACATTTGGGATCAGCAGAGTTTGGAAATGAGCAGATTTTATAAGAAGGACAGAACATCCTCAAAACATAGCATGGCCTTACCAGATCCTCATCAGCAGGAGACCTCACAACTCTGCTTGTGCTTATTGTGTTATTATTACTACTTTAATATTACTGCTATTAACTGTTTTATTATTACCTTTATTATTACTACCTTTAATTCTGTGGTGAGCAAGCAGGTATGGAGTGATAGTTTAACACAGCCAGCTGAAGAGCTGCAAGGTGATCCCTGAGCCCCAGGAGAACCCAGTCATGCTCCAAAGGGCCATTTCCTGGGTATAAATGCCAGAAATCAGGAATAAAGAGGAAGGAATTTGTCCTACCACAGCCGCTCCCAGGGCAGCAATCCTCAGTGATGTATGGAGTGGAAAATATGTCAGAGCAGTTTAGCAGGAACGGAAAAAAAATCGCGATGAAGAGAAGGGCGGCTGAGTGACAAAGGAGTCACGAAACAAACATCCAACCACAAATAATTTGTTGGTTTTATTTGTTCACATTATCCTGCTGACACGGCATGTTTTCCCCTGCTGACTGCGCTTGCCGTATCGGCGCTGGAGCCTGGCAAACTTGGAGGCTGCTTTCTGCAGAACAAAAGTGACCATAATCCACGGGCAACTCCTTGTGTGTCACCCGTGTCCCCACGTGAGACCAGCACAACCAAGGAAAAGGCAGCCCAGGATGAAGTAAAAAGATGAAACAGAAAAGATCTGTGGGACAGTTGACTATTTTAGCAGCAATTTCGGCCTGGAAGAAAGGCAAGCAAAAGGAAAGGCTCACGCTGGAAGCTGCACCCTGGTGCCTCTCCAAGGTGGACAAGGATTTCTCTCCTCCATGTGGGTTATGTCAGTATGGAAGGTCATCTGGGAGTCACGTGTGACCCCCCCAATCACCTCCTAAGCCTCAATAAGCCGAGGAAAGAACCCACTAGAACCAAAAGAAAGTAAAGCACAAAAGAGCTGTTAAGGCCATAAAGGGCCACTTAAAAGGAACCTTAAAAGTTTCGTTCCACAAAACCCTTAAGAGTTTAGGAAAATGTAAAGGACCCCTTGAAAACATTAGGTTGCCTGCTGCTTTTTGTTTAGGAATCGCCATCCAGCCGTCACAGGAAAGATACACAGGCTCTTGGACGTCTCCCTAACAGTTCTCATTTTAGGTAATGTAAATAACATTTTTTACATTAACATCTTATTTATGTAGGATCTTCTGTCTCAGCAGATGTCCTACAGCTGTAGGTGTGTAAAATACAAAGCAGGGCTGGGGGCGGCAGGGGAGGATTGATCTCTTCCTTGTACTCAGGCAGCTGAGGAGGCAATTCAGAGGTGCCATGGAAGTGTTATCAGCTCATATCACACAACTTGGATATTAGGCCACAGCTGACTAAAACACAGTTTGTCTCATCCCTTGATGTCCCACACACTATATTTTTAAGGCAAAGATGTAGAAGAAGTGTAATTATTTTTCGAAAAGCATTTTCTATTTTTAGGTAGAAGAGAGTAGGTAGAATAGAATCACAGAATCAATCACAGAACGGTTTGGGTTGGAGGGGACCTTGAAACCCATCTCATTCCAACCCCCTGCCGTGCGCAGGGACACCTTCCACTATCCCAGGTTGCTCAGAGCCCCATCCAACCTGGCCTTGAGCACTTCCAGGGATGGGGCAGCCACAGCTTCTCTGGGCAACCTGTGCCAGGGTCTCACCACCCTCACAGTAAAGAATTTTTTCTATTAATGCAGATTTCCCCTACTGCAACTACTCACAGATGTCTGTGGACCTGTGCTGCTGTTCTTAACTAACCACAGAGAACGAGCTCTTCAGCTGCTGTAAACCAGCCAAGTGCCCTTGTTTTCAGCAAAAAGAGGCCAGTTTTGCACCAGGACTAAAAACCCTTTGGAGCAAGAAACACCATGAGGCAATTAGACCCAGGAATCTGCACTGTTTAATCCTATCAAAACCATTTATCAAAGGCAGATTTTAGCTTCTCAACATGTTGCTTGGTGTTCAGGAACCCCACAGTTTTGCCCATTGCCTTTTTTTTCCAGGCACTATGAAGTCTGCAGCTTTGTTTTCCACCAAGTGACTGTCTCCTGCCAAAGGGCAGGGAAGTGCTGATCAGACAAATTGGAAAAGGTTCTCTTAGTTTTCATACCACAGCTTTTTTCTTGTCACTGACATTTTCCAGAGTAAAAACTCTCAGTGGTCTACAAGATTCATTTATAAGTGTAAAAAAAGCCATTTCAAAACTAGCTACAGACAAAACCTATTAAAAATCCAGGACATGGTGTACTGCATGAGCAGAACAGTTAGATATGTACATGCCTGGCTATTTCATGGATGGAAAAAGAAAAATTGACCCAATTACAGACCTGTCATACTCCACTTCTCTCTTCAGAGTATTGAATGTCACTTAAACCAAAGCAAACAGCCAAGCTCATTTCCCGTGACAAACATCCAGGGACATCTTAAAGTCAAAACAGAAGCAACCAAAATGAGAAGGCAGAGGAAACTTTGACCAAGCTTCAGAACCTCGTCAGATGCAATTATTCGGTGAGTGCACTCAAATCAATGAAAAAGAAGGGCCCCCTTTGCCACAAAAAGCATTGAAAAGTTTCAGGGGGGATGCTATTTGCAGCATTAGCTTCATAAAAGGCTGCCCTCGGTTTTAATGCTAAGAACAGGTGAATAAAACCAACACTGAGAAAACCAAATGGGGTACAGAACAACAAACAACAACAGAATTTCTGGTAACAGTAGGAAAAGAGTCAAAGTGAACAGTATTTAATATAATATCCCTCGCAATAAACTCCCACCTCACTGCAATTAAAAACTTCAATCACAAAAATCAGTTCTGTCAAAGTAACAACAATATTTCTTCCCTCCTTCACATGACTCGAGCTGCAAACCACTTCGGGAAAAAAAATGGATCAAACCCCCTAAACATAACAGGATTAGAAAAGCTCCAAGTGACACCCATACGTGGTGCATGATTGACCCTGGCTGGAAAGTAATTTCCTAATAAAACTAAGGCTACAAGTTTTGAGCATCACTGGCACTTACCAGGAAGGACCTCCCTCAGGAGCAGTAGAGAGCAACTGTGATCCTCAGGGACCTATTTGTTCCATCAGGATCTCTTTTCAACTTGTTGTGCTTTAAATGACTGGGTGGTGTTTTAAGTGCAGCCAGGGCACTGGAGATTCTGTGGGTAATTTTTATAGAAGTGTATTTGACATGGATAAAATAATCTGGTTATTTCGCTTTTCTGTGGCATTTCTAGGAAGCCAGAGTTTTATGCAATTCCATAAAAGAATTGCTGAAATGTCGGGGTGCTCCAGTAGGTTAGACACACTAATTTTTGGCTTTTAAAGGACTGCGTTCTTACATGCTGTTATCTTTGAGTGCTTTCAGCTTTGATTAAATCTCAAAAAAGCCCCCCTAGTTTCCAGTCTGTGTTGCCTATATAGAATCCAATTCAAAACCAGAACAGCAGTCAGGTGAAACCATAATGCCCCATCCCTGGAAGTGCTCAAGGCCAATTTAAAAATGGGTAACCTGGGAGCAACCTGGTCCAGCGGAAGGTGTCCCTGCCCATGGCAGGGGGGTTGGAACTGGGTGGTTTTTAAGGTCCCTCCTAACCTGAAGCTTTTTCCTGTCCTTTTTCCTGGTGACAGCAATGGGCTCGGACTGAAATCCCCCTTTACAAAAGCATTTTCTCCCTTGTAAAAGAGCGTTTAGGCAGAAATTCACAGGCAGGCAGGAATGTTGTCCTGGCAATATCAAAAGCAATGGCTGCCTTGGGACACCAGCCTGGTCCAAGCATTCCGAGGCCGAGGGTGGGTTTTCTTTATCAGAACTCACTGCTCTTTCTCAAAACTAGCAGGCTGCCTCTGGCAGGAGTTCAGAAAAACATGTCATGTTGATTACAGCCCCTCCTGCAAAGCAGGGAGGTGTCACCATCACAGAAAAGGCATTCCCTGCCACATGGGGCTGTGCAGCTCTACAAAGTCCAGCCTGTTCTCATGATTGTGATGAATTCTACAGGTGCAAAAAAAAAAAAAAATTAAATCATTTTCCTTTTTAATATGCTTAACATCAGTTGTTTTAAGAGAGACAAACCATTCCAGCTCTCACTTAGCTTTCTATGAACTACAAGGGAATCTTGTAAAACGATGCTGTCACACAGTTTCTTTGCCAAGGTTTAACAAATTGTTTTAATAAAGACTTGGATTATTGAGAGAGTTGTATTTTAAAGGAAATTACAATGCTTATTCGTAAGGATTCTAGATTGTTGCACCAAAATGTGCTTTTTGAATGATTCATCAATATCCATTTCTCATCCCCTATGTTCTTCTATATTAATGTTTGTTTTCCATATTAATGTTTATTTCTTATTCCCTAATTTGCTGTTCTAGCTAATTGCACAAGATATGCAAGGAGAAACACTAATTACTAAATCAGACTCTGGCTTTTAAAAGGCTCAGGGGAAATAAACCAACAAATGGGAAGACAGGGACCTGTTTATTTTCCCTGCTCCTTGTCTGACGGGCTGCACAAAGAGTCACAGAGCTTTAAGGGAACACACGGAATCCCAGGGAACAGTGGCTTGGGTTTTTATGGCTGGGGGGAGGCAGGTTGCTAATCTGTTTTCCAAGCCTGGAGTCCTGACAGGGAATTTGCAGGGTATTAATTGCCATGTGGAATGAATGTCCACGTACGTGTATTGCTATGCACACGTGTCACAGAATCATTTAGCCTGGAAAAGACTTCCAAGATCATCCAGTCCAACCATCAGCCCAGCACTGCCAAGTCCACCACTAAACCATCTCCCCAAGTGACACATCCTTTTCTGAACATTTTCAGGGATGATGATTCCACCACTTCCCTTGAAAGCCTGTTCCAGTGTCTGCTCCACTTTCTTCTCTTGACTGATGACACAACACGTGAGTTATCCGAGATATCACACGTCATCCTTGGGGCTCTCTCAAGACAGACTGAAATGTTTTTAACCCCTTTGCTGTTGCTTTGTCCCATCTGACACAATTTTCTGATGTGGGGCTTTCGTGCTTATTTTCTTCTAGCCTGACACTCTTTGGTGACTCCCTGAAAATGCTCCCTCTGAGAGGATGTAAATTAAACTTAAATGAATGTAGTTTAGCATACCTTTTTCCCAGGGGTTAGGAGGAGCCATTTCTACTCATTCTCCATCTCTTGCCAGGTGTGCTTGCCAGCTGTAAGGGAGGAAGGAAAGCAACACCTTGCTAGAGCCTCATTTTGCCCCGCACTGGAAGCAGAGGAGTGGGAAGATTGTGTAAGACAGGGATGAAGTCAAGCTCCAAGCAGGCACCGTGTGATCCCTTTCAATGCCAATGGAATGCTGCCATTTGACTGGCTCAAGGCACCGTGCAGGCCTTAGGGCCCTTTGTGTGCTCTCAGTGGAAAAAGTGCTTGGGGGAGACTTCTGAAAATTGCAGAAAATTGCTCAGAATTTCTGAAAATACTTCCTTGGAACCACAGATGGAGAGTCTTTTTCTTCCTCACCAATAATGGCAACTTAGAGGAACAGATATTGGTCATTCATGTGGGAATTGGTTTTTTTGGGTTGTTTTGTTTTGTTTTGTTTTTTGTACATGCTCATGAATGAAATACATACGGTCCTAAAATTGAAGAGAGAGTCTCTTGAGGATATACTTTGTGAAGCCCAGAGGTAAAGGTGCTTTTAAACTCACAATCCAACTTAGAAAGACTCTATGCACTGCTGATCATCTCAGTACAGAAGGATGATGAAACCTAAACATCATTGGAAAGAGGCTGTAAAAATTACTAAGAACCCAACCATATTTTATTGCTGGGAAAAGCTCTTGTAAGATGGCTGAATGGAAGGTGAGGTTCAGGCAAAATATAGGAAAGGCCAGTTGAGTGCAAATATCTACATTTAAAAAAAAAGACAGGTTGTGATGCTGACTGGCAACCTAACCACATGCTGTCAGTCATCCTCAGGAAGTGCTATTTATAGAAAACTAAAGTGAGCACATTGGGATGAACAAAGCACTCACTGTGATTTCAGAGAGCAGAGGGTCATGGAGAAGGATAAAATGGTGAACTGTAAAACACTAAGATGATGAAGCAGAGAGATCAACATTTTGCTTTCTTCTTCCCTCAGTCCTACTTCAAAAAATAGCAAACCTTTCTCTTAATCATCTCTTTCTCCTCGTTGGCCTTCCCAGTTTCAAAGGATCCGTAATTAGGAGTCTCTTCTAGAATTCAGTTAAGAAAATGCCATTTACACATCCTAACACAGAAGAATAATACTATTACTTGAATTTTGTGCTTCAGAAACACAATCTACAATAAAAACACAGAGTACTCTGAAAGAGGTTCCACCACATCCAATTTACCTTATGAACACTGGCAGCTCGAGTCCTTTGGCTGGCTCCATCTCCTGCTTTTGAAGACATCAGTGAGATCCCACACGCCTTTCCAGCTCCAAGCCTTCTCATTCCCAGACTGGAGTAATGTGGCTCCAGCTGGATTTTGCACTGCTAACCGATACTCCCTGACACAGGTTGTGGTCTGCAGCATAGACTCACAGTCTGATCCTTGATGGGGGATGTTTTCACCAAAATGTGGGACTTTATGTTACTTTTCAATGTAATATGTTTTATTATTAATTTCGTGGTTTTAAAGCTGCAAAACTTTGATGAAAAATACTGAAACCAGATTAATCTAGATTTCACTCCTTTTATTCATTTATTCCTCTACCACAAATTGCAATATTCTTATATTTTCCCTTTCACAGGTAAACGAGAGAATGCCAAGTAAATCTGCCACTTCCCTGCCCATTGCCCTCTAATTAGTAACATCATCAGGAGAAAACATCTCCACCTGAGATGGCAAAGGCCGTTCAGCAATCTACCAGCAGAAAGGCAGGTCAGAGACAAATTGCTGACATGAGATGTGTTTGGAGGCTCCCGTGCACCGCAGTGAGTGGTGCAGACTGTTTTTCTTTCCACATATTTATGACTTATAATACATCCCAGATCCTGAAACAGGACCGTGTAGTTCTGATGATGAACCAGGGGAATTATGCAGCTCACTCCCTCACAACTGGTAACTTCGGATGATTGCTTTGCATGATTCGCTTTTGGAATCCTTTGCTGATCCTCATCATGAAAGAATTATAAAAAAAGGGAAGAAGTGGATCATGTGTTTAAGCGTCAAAGGCATCTCTACGCTTTTCAGAAAGAGGGAAACAAGGAAACCAGTAAAATACACATTTGTCTACCATAAAGTGTCAAAATTTAGAAGAACGCACTACCACTCGATAAATTGTAAACTTTGCTAAAGTTATGACATACATTTTGTGTAAGTCCACATTGTATATTATTCTCCTTTAGCAAAACTTTTTGATAATTTCAGAACGCTTAACTGGCGTAACACAGCCCTCAATATGTTTGGTGTTACATTTGAAAGCTTTCATTTGTTAAAGTTTTCATGTGTTATTAAAATCACTGCTTGGATGTGGTACAGTTTGTATTAAAGGATAATATTCAAACTAAACATACAGCTTTTTAACAGATGTTTAATTACAGCAGCTCCTCGAACTCTGAAATCACTTGTGGATCTCATGTTATTTCAGATGAAACTACTTACATACCAGTGTGGGCTACTTTTGGCCCATTATCTTTTCACTTTTGCGGGGCATGATGAAGTTGGGAGCACTTTTAGCCAAAAAGAGCTGGTTCCTAATTGCCAGTTTTGAGACAAAATAAACCCTAAACCAAACAAGTAACACACAACCCCTCCTTGAATTGCTGTCCTTTTTCTAAGTTCTTTACGCTTACCACTAACTCAAAGTGTAACCTCAGAACTCACCTCTTGCCTGCAGCCTTAACTTTTTCACTCTCTGCATTCTCCAAGAAAGTTGTCCAAGCTCTGATTTATCCCTTTGTAAGCATAAAAGAATGCAGTTATTTATTGTCCAACTGCTGCTCCATGACAGAAAGCTCTTGTTCTCACACTCCTTACTGTTTGTGCACTGGAAAGCTCCAGCTTGACCAGTTGCTGCTGATAAAACCCTATGGACTAAAATACAGCTTTTATTATTTTATTTGAAATATGAAAGTAGATTTAGTACTTTTAGACATTATCTTAGGCTCAACAACCTCATGATACTCCTCTCCATCTTCCCGAGATAGGTACTTGCTTCTTAAAGCTTATTTTCTGATTAAAAAGTTTATATAGGTTAAAAACTTTATATCTTAAACCCCAAAAGTGAAGATCAAGGAGTGGAAATTAGAAAGAAAAGACAAAAGGTTTCCAATAACACACACTAAAGATTTTAAATAAATATTTTAATTCTATTATTGGCATTTACAGGTAGAAAGCATACAGTATGTTACAATTTTATCAAAATGTGAAAAATATGGATGTTACATAAGTAACAAATGTAAAAAAAGTATTTTTCTTACCTTCCCTGAAAGTAAGAAAACTATTCAGCATAGGAAAATATTGATATAAAAACACAGCTTAGGTAAAAAAAAAAAATTGAAGTTTTTACACAGTACAATAGGTTCATCAGGTCTGCATGAAGATGTAAGAACTTTGTGAGGTTCTATTTTACCTACAACTGTAGGGAACTGGGGGCAACTGGTAAGCTACATTAATGAATCTACAAGTAGTTTTCCCTCATATCCGCTCCAAAATGCTAGAGTGCAGTAATTTTCTATACAATAAATAATTCTTCAAAGTTTCCATCACAGAAAATCATAGAATGCAGAAAATGCCACTCCAAGGTCACAGAGGCTAGGCAGTGCTTTAATAATAATTATGATAATACTGATTATAGTGCTTTATAATGTCGAAGCACTTCAGACGAGTTAACTAATTAGCCCTCACAACACCCCTGTGAGGCAGGGAACTAAGTGTTTTTCCTACCTTTCCACGGTACAGATGGGAAAATGGAATCGGGGGAGAAGCACAGGCTGCAGCAGCAGCACAGCCAAGCTGAGAGGCCGAGAGATGTGCGGATGGACAGGTTTGTCCCTCGCTCCTGCTGCTGTGAGCCAGGGCACTGGGATGGGCTGACAAATGACCATCAGGAATCACTGAGGGGGGGGCAGGAAGGGACCAGGATTAAGTAAGCATCCCCAAAAACATTTCAAAGAGATTCAGAAGCTCTCACACAACTTTGTCGCAAAAAACCAAACCAAACAAAAACAAAAACAAAAAAAAAAGAGAAAGAAACCTGAAACAAACAAATAAACGAACTGAAAAGAAAAAAAAAAACAACTCCTAAAGTGCTGACTGGCTTGAGCTGCTTCTAGCACCTCTTGTATGGAATAAGACTTACAGCAAGCACTGTTGCCAGCAATTATTCAAGCTGATTTCATCCATAAAGTCACATGTGAGCAACTGCAGGATATGGTAACTACATTTTCTGAGACACCTCACTACTGTAATTCCTTCATTCACCATCTTACTTCCATGCTCTTCTTAAGGAAAATGAAATCCTCAGTACTCTTGCATCGTAAAACATGTTAGTAGCTGGAGACAATATGCACATCCTTCACAATTGAAACAAAAATTAGTTCATTTCCAGAACAAAGCATTATTAATTTAAGAATCACGAACCAAACAATGGTAAAGAGGAAACCCTTTCGAAAGGCTGCATGCCGAATATCTGGTTTGCAAATACAATGCATGCAGGAGAAATAAATTCATCCAAGCATAATTAAATTAAAAATGTCTTAAGTCTCTTTCAGCAGCATAATGGTTATTATTTTTAAAGTCTCCTCCAACCAGACTGGCCTGGGGTTCAGATGCTGACCTTGGCTTTTCTACAACCATATAATGGTTTGAGCAGTCCCCGTGGCTTTGCACCGTGGCAATACCAGGAGACAAAGCCTATACATACTGTTCTGCTTCCCCTTCCTTGGGAACAGTCTTCGCTGTACCACCTTTGCTGTCTTCACTCGCTGCTACTGCTGCTGCTGCTGCTGCTGTTTTTTCAGGAAGCGATGCCAAATCTTTGAAAACATCCACATAATGCCCAAAGCCCGGGCCCCAGTTCAAGAGGTTGTCCCAGTTGAAGCTTCCCGCTTGCTGCCCCAGCTTCCCGGGCAGGGAGCTGTCCCCGGCGCCGGCCGCCTGTGCCCCCACGGGCCCGCCCTCGCCGCGGCGCCCCGGGTACCGCCGGGGCTTCAGCCTGGAGCCGTAGTTGTCCTCGTCATCCGCGTCCGACTCGTTGACCTGGGATAACTTGGGCATCCTGGAGGTGTACGCCACGGGCTTATCCCGGTCGTACTCCATCTCGGAGCAGGTGAAGGACTCGTGCGAGTCGCTGTCGGAGGAGGACTCGGGCGCGGGAATGCCGTCGGCCGGGTTCCTCGTCCGGGACAGAGGCCTGCGGCAGTCCTCCTCCGAAGAGGAGCGGCCGTGGTCTGCGCTGCAGATGCTGGGGTTCCTGGGGCGAGGGGTGTTCAGTCTCTCCACCTCTTCGATGGACAGCCCCACCGGAGGGGACGTCTCCAGCGGGATCTGCCCGATGGGCTGCTTCAGGCGGCTTCCCGGGCGGGAGCTGTGGCTCGCCATGGTCTGCGGGCTCTTGCTTCTCCTCCCCAGCCTTGTGGCGTAGTTGAAGATGCCGGGCTGGCAGACATCGCTGTGCATCTCCAGCGGGCTCCCTTCCCTGATGGCGAGGTGCAGCTCCCTGGCCGGGCTGTGCCTGTAGAATGTTGAGGATTTGGAGAAGGGTGCGGGGCTGTGCCGGGACAGGGGGTTGGGAGTGGGGCACGCCGAGTGGCTCAGGGACGTTGTCCTCAAGCCCTGCCCGTAGGCGGGCTGGTAGGTCAGGCTGCTGGCGCCCAGGGGCATGGGGGACTGCCGGGCGAAGCCCAGCGGGCTGTGCCTCTGGATGGAGAACTTGGGAGTGTGGCTCCGGAACTGCTTGTAGTGCTGGATGATGTCGGCGTCGGAGGGGGCGATGCTGCTGGCGTTGTCGATGTCGTAGTGCTCAATCTCGGGCTCGGGGGATGCCAGCGGGGCGCTGGGGATCGTCTCCGTGGTGTGCGGGATGTCCGTCTCGTCGTAGATGAGATAAGGGTTTTCCCTTTCGATGATATCAGGTTTCGGGTTCCCTTCGGGCTGCTTCCTGACAGTCATGTCATCACCGTAGGGCGGGATGTTGTCAGGGTCATCAAACGCCACATTCTCGCTGCCCTTTTTCTTCTTCTGCTTTGTTTTCTTCTCCTCTTTCGGCCCCTTTGACTTCTTCCCTCGGCACTGGTTGCAGAGGATGAGGCTGAGGACCAGCAGCGCCAGGACCGTGGCGCAGCTGCCCACGATGGCCGGCACGGCCCAGAGCGGCAGGGACAGCTCGGTGGGGTGCGGCGACGGGAGGCACACGTGGCCGCCGCTGATGCCCGCCCTGCACTCGTGGCCAGGGGCGCAGAGGACGCCCAGGCAGGCCACCACGGTCTCGCACGTCCGTCCCGCGTACGCCTCGGGGCAGCTGCAGGTGAAGGCGGCGTGGGGCCCGGGCTCGCAGCTGCCCCCGTTGCGGCAGGGGCTGGAGGCACAGGCGCCCGGAGGCACGCACTGGTAGGCGAACCAGCGGTTGATGCACATCAGCTCGCCCCAGCACGGGCTGCTGGCGCACACGTTGGGGCCGCGGCAGCCCATCTTCACCGAGGGGTCTGTCCTGGACAGCGTGGCGAGGCTGTGCTTGCCGGCGAAGGGAAGGCTCTCCCCGCCGTACTTGATGTAGGAAATGCAGCCGTCGAAGCCTAGGAGGAAAAGGGACAGTCATGTCGGGGGCTGGAGGCTGAGTATGCACCGTCAAACAGCGCAGTACAGGCTCCACTGTTCAGTAAATAAGCCAAGAATTCACATGGTTGCCATAGGGAAGCATCTATTCTAACAGTACTTAATGTCTGTAAATTGAATAAATATGCCTTCTAACGACTTCATTCAATATACTGAAATGCTTTTGTCTCCTGGTTTTCCCATACTTCTAAAACTTATCATTCCCACAGAGAAACCTATGGGCAGCTGGCTTGGCTGTGCTAGCACCAAACATTATTTGAGTTTGCCCATCATGGTACTGCTAAGTCTCCTCCTGTCTTACCATCTCCTAAATTCATGGCAATGCTTTTGTATCTCTGAATCTTGAGTAGCCTTTTCCCAAACTTCCCACACCTTGGTTGCAGTTCTACACTACAACAAGTTTTAGTGCTGTGAGAGCCCAGGGAGGCGGAATTATCCTCAGGCTCTGTGCAGTGGCTGAGTGAGGTCACAGGAAAATCCAGTCTTTTGCCAGCCTAATAATTCTCTGTGTTCCCCAGACTAAATCCTTTCTGGAAGGGTTTTGAGGCAGTGTAACCTTACAGTGATCCTTGCTTGGAGCCGTAGCAAAATGGTACACAGAGACAGATACCACTCTGTCATGAAACAGCAAATATACTTGAGTTGCATGAGATGCTATTAAAGGTTTATCATCCTCAGACCTGAAGATTTAGGTTCAGGTGGGAGCCCAGGCAAAAGTGATGATCACCTTGCTGCATGCCTGGTGGTTCCTTGCAGTAGTGATGTGATGTGATGGGATAAACAGCAACGGGGAATTTGTTACATCTACCTGGATTTGGAAATTTTATTGGACACACCAGCTTCACAGCCCTGTCACCCTGGTGCATTGTCTGCCTTTAACAGCACTGCAGATATTTTTGACTCTGAGTTCATGCAGAGTTTTATACCAGTGCCTTGTAAATCCTTGGTATGTCGTACACAATGTAATCCAACATTAAAATAAAATAAAATCATATGAATAAGAGATTTTGGACTGTGTGTGCTTAATGGAAGCCAGACATTCCTAATTTGTCCGCCACAGCATTGGGCAGTGGTGAGAGGTTAGTGTCCTCAATTTTCCTTGTTCCAGTTTTCCTACAAGCCTCTGCTTTTTCCATGCACACGCTGCTCATAAAACATACATGTAAAAAGGATAAAGGTCAGCACAGCATCCACATGATTTCGTACCACATTTCATACATATTCACAATACACAAGTGTAAAGTGTGAATTTGCTCCACTCAGAAATACTTTATCTGGTCACAATTCATGAAGCCAGGAAGATTTTTCAATATAAAAATATGTGAAAAATACAATCTGTATTGTCGGGAGTATCTCATGTTTTGCAGCTAAAAATCGCTTCCATCTTTACTTAGCACTTGGGAAATGATATCAAATATGTGTTATCTACTTCTTTTGCCAGGGTTTGAGACAGTTACTTTAACTCTTGAGGGAGGTTGATTTACTTCTTAACAGCTAGACATCAGTCAGAGGGTGGTTCCTCATTGTCCTTGCTCAGAAATAAATCCTATTCTTCATGTGACAGCAGGATAAAGCAGGAGGAAGTTGGAGTTGCAGAAAATATTTTAATCATATTAATAACAGGCTAAATCCTGCAGTACTTACCAAATCCCTACACAGTTTTTGTTTAGCATTTTTGCCCAAATGAAAGACTTGCCTTGATTTTCCCGATTCTGACTCCGGTAAAGAATAGATCCTTTCTTCTCCATTAGGGTAACAAAATCATAGCAACTGATGTAAAGACAAGCAACACCCCTGTCTCAAAAAAGCCCTGCAGATGGAGTGCCTGCTTTTGGAAACAAGAAGCCTGCGGTGTGTACTAAATGAACAAGGTCTGTAATCCTTGCTCATTCAATTGGCATTTTTTCTGGCAAAGGATGGAAATACATTAATTACTAATAAAGAATTACAGTACTTTGTGCAACCTGAAAGCAAACAGAGACTCTTTGTCTGTTCAAATGTGCTTATGTGCACTCTATTAAAAAAAAAAAAAAAAAAAAAAAGAAATTACCTGCAACTGTGCTCTTGAGAGGCTGGCTGGATGGAATTCCTCCCAGAGAAATGGTGAGGACATTCAGCCCACCGAAGTCCTGTGTGGCGTGGAGGATGTCCCGGCTGCGAGTCCTGTCCACCGACAGGACGGTGGCAGAGCCGTTCTTCTCCAGGAGGACCGAGTGCCACTGGCCATCTGCAGCATACACCTCAGGGATGTTCCTTTCCACTTTCCCAGCAACTCCAGCGTCGGATATGTAGTGCACCTTCCCACCTTTTATCTGGTCAGAAGAACGCATGAGGTGACATTTTAAAATGGTATCACATAACAACTCCTACACAGAGCTAACCAGAGCAATGCCTACTCAGTACAGCCACAGTAACATGCAGCTTTGGTGTAACAGAAAGCTGGGGTGAGTATATTTTTCCCCAAATAATTGCTTTGTACTAAAAAGGCATTAATTATTTAGTACTAAAAATTTGGCCAGAATTAAATACATCACACTGTAGAAACTTCTGCAGGAAAATTCCATCTTAGAGCTGCCACCCACTCATTCCCTGGCTAATCCTATTGAGAAGCCAGCTATAGGACATGCACATGACAACACATTTTAACCAGAGAAAGAATAATTCTTCCTCCTTCTTCAATGCAAGTGTGGAAAATGTTATGCAGAGTGAAGAGATGTTGTCCTTGCCCAAGAAAATTGCATCCAGTTTTTATTATGACACAGTAGGAATGCATAAGGCATGGCAGGGCTTGAGCAAGAGTCCCATTTGATATCTGCTTTTTCTGCAAATTGGTATTTTTCAGAAAACCACTTGTATTTCAGAAAGCTTTCTGAAGAGTTGCAAAGTGCATGATGTTGCGAGAATTTTCAACTAGTGCTTTCTTGAGCAAACTGCTTTAAAACTTATGAACTGCTAGGGAAAAAAGGAAGAATATTTTGGCTTTTTCTCTTAAGAATGATGCCTCGCAATTCTACTGAATCACGAGATGCAGGATTTCAAACCTCTTATTATGATCCCAAAATGAGATCAGTACAAATTCCGCATTTAAGATGTAGGAGCTTAAAAAGAATCCCTAACATCCAGCCCTGCTGGCTTCTCAAATATTGCATTAATTTGGGTATGTTGGCTGACCTCCTAAGGGTGTACAGACTTGTGTAAGCTCACGAAGGATGGCTCTGAAACTTGCTGCAAGTTTCCTTCCACGCTCCACATGTTTGGTCCCACGTATTAAGTGGAACAGGTGCTCTCCGTCCCGCGGCTCGGTCAGTCCGAGATCCATACCACGAGCCTGCGGGACGTGCACAGGCAGAGTCCAGGAAAGGTCAAAGCCCCAGGTTTGCAGAAAGCTCTCAAAGCCTTGCATCCTTTGTTCCAGGAAAAATAACGTTCACCTGGGAAGAACTGCCAGGTGACACACTGGCTACAAGAATGCTGCTCTCATTTCCAGAAACCCTTAAATGCTCTGGATTTGCCTCTCCAGTGATGCAAGCTGAGGACTTTGTTCAGACACTCCAGCTTTAATAAGGCTGTAAGACCACGCTCATGTCTTGGCAGCAGCCTGAACGAATGCATCTAGCACGTATTCCATTTGGATGGAGGATACAATGGTTAATAAGTGCATCCACTTCATTTATGAAGGCAGTAATTTGGACTATTTGAAAATGTATTGTTTGATAAAGCTGCCCTCGGAGACAGGATGCTTTTGTTACTGATGAAACACAAGTGGCATCTGTCTAAACTATCACACAGCCCAAGGAAAATCCCACATTTACAAATGCAGCCACACAGACTATTAAAACATATTAAACACCATTTCCCATAATCACTTATAAAAAGGTTGACCGAGACGAATATATACATATATTTATGTCTGCAACCTGTAATTGGTTTGTTATGTCTTATTCTGTCTTTTATGCCCCATAAAAAATACTGCCTTGTATTTTGGTCTTTATGTAAACAGAAAGGAAAACACCATGCCAGACAATACCCTCCGAGCTTAAGGGAAGACTGAGCACAGAACTGAAATTTTTAATTCCACCTCAGAAAAGAACTGTAGAATTATTTACCTGTCAGCAACTGATATTTTCCATACTGATTTATGATTCTTTAACCCTATTTCTGTTTCTTTAAAATTGCATGTGACTAATGCTAACAGACTCAATAAATAACATACTAGGGGCATTTGGAAAAGAAAATTTCCAGAGACAAGACTGGTCCATGACTGCTTCAACCAGGAAAAGATAAGGAATGTTCTTCTTGGTGCCTGGAAGCAGAACATGTTTCTAAATTTGAAACAAAGGCTGATGCTGACAGTATTGAGTAACATGAATTTCTGGGTTTTATTTAAATGGCTGAGCAACTGACAAGTAGAATATAATGAAAAGAATGAACCACTACAGCAAACATATTCCTAACTACAGGGCTGATTCAACTTTACTAATATTCCAAGTCTCATTTACTGAATAAATTGGTTTTTATTTGTCTTAAAACTGAGCACTAGCCTTTACAGATTTACAGCTCATAGAATGGGATATCATTTCAAAGGGTTATGTTCTGATTAATTCCTACAACTGGATATGTGCATAGAACCATGGAATGGTTTGCGTTGGAAGGGACCTTAAAGATCATCCAGTTCCAACCTCTCTGCCATGGGCAGGGACACCTTCCACTACCCCAGGCTGCTCAAAAACCCATCCTGGCCTTGGACGCTTCCAGGGATGGGGCATCCACAGCTTCCCTGGGCAACCTGTGCCAGTGCCTCACCACCCTCACACAGAGACATGTCAGCTTGTGTAATCCACATCCTCTACCCATACAAGTCAGAGATCTCAGAGCTCCATTTATGCTAATTTAATCTGACTGCAGATAAGATTTCCAGATAAAGCAAGACAAGACAGGCAATTTCACCTTTAACCTGCTGTATTTATCCCATTTCTTCTAATTGAATTACTGGCAATGTGCATTTGTAGGAAAATAACCTGCAATGAAGAGCCATAGTAATAAGGAATCTGTCACCTTCTTCCTTGTTGTGGATTTTGGAGATAGCATTTTCCATCTGAATTTGACCATTATTTAATGTAACCTGAAATATTTTCTATCTTTCATGGATTAAGGATGCCTTTATATCATAAAGTCCCCTCTTGGGTTCTTTGGGGGAAGTTTACATCCATCATTTAGTGACTCAACTGCTCACAATCTGAGTGGGTCTGAGATTCTCTGGTTTTACTCCAATCCCAGCTACCCTAAGACCAAGAGGAAAAAGTGTGAAGGCGTGAAAGTAGCCACAGGACATGTAGCTTTTCGCTAGCATGGTTTAATATTAAAAACACATGGCAGGTTTTCTCTGAATGCTAATACTTTGGATAACAAGCATATCAAAAGACTCAAAAATCAAGTTATAAAATTGTCTGTTTTGAAGGCTGATAAGAATTGTACAGACGGGTCCCTAAAGCCCAACTTCTGCACCAGGAGTAGATGGAGATGACAAGAATACCTTTTCTGGGTTGGCTTCACTGGCATCTTAGGCCACAACTGAGGGAAACACTCATCATGATATCTACTGTGGGAATGAGGAGCAGTGCAGAGGCCATAATGTACTAGCTACAGTTAAATTACTACAGTTTTACTAACCAGCATCACCTGAGAACTGCTTGGCAACAACCGGCACGCTGATGTTACCTCTCCTTCCTCAAACTTCTGCATCTGGTACTAGGCAAACCTCTGCTCTCTGCCCTTGCACAGCTGGGGCTGGGACTTGACACCCTCTGCTTGCTTGTATAACTTCACCAATATTAACAATAACAAGAGTGTTTGCATAAACACAGCACCAGTGCTTTTAGCCAGGAAAGGCAACTCTCTCTCTTTTTTTTTTTTCAATAATGCTTGGAGAGCTCACCTAGCAAATTCTGCTAGGGGAGAGAAAAAGGTTTTTTCTCTCCAGAAGTCAAAATAATGAGATCTTATCTGCTAATACGAGCGAGGCAGAAACTTCCTATGAAATGATGTGATAAAAGCATATGCCAGGGAAGTAGTGCAGACTTGCTTCTTAAATGCAGCCGGTGTGTCAGGAAAGCTTTGTAACTCTCGACTAGGCAGGTGGAGAATATCCATGGGGCTGAAGCTTAGAAAGTGTGAATTTCTGTATGAATTTCACTAAAAGTCAGGGAAGAAAAACCTGGAAAGCCTTGCAGCAGTCAAGGAAACTTGGAGCTTACACCAACCCAATAAAGGGGCTTGCCAACATCACTGCTGTACTCATTTAGAGTTACGAGTAAATGGACTGAGTCATCGCCAGGAACCGAACCATCGCTTTCTCTTGAGAAAGGTAACTTCTGCAGCAATAAGCTCTTTGAGGAAAGAAAAAACCAACAAAAAAACCCCAAACCAGTGTGGCATTTGAAGCATTAATTCAGCTATGCATGCCAAAATAATTTGATATTGACACTGCTCTGTGAGTAACCTCATGAATTTGAGTTATCCCTCACTTCCTAGTTTGATAAGCTTGAGCCATGTTGGTAGGAATTAATGAAAACTTTTTGGCAATCATTTACTAGCTTAAGGAGGGCCTGGGTTCAAGGCTCAAAAAATCAGAAGATAAAAGGCCAGTAACAGAATGATTTGTTCTGTAAAGTGTAATGATGATAATAACCATGGCAATGAGCACCGTTCTCGCCGCCTTAAAACCAGTCACTATTTGGAGTCTAGACAAAACTGATTAGATATAAAACCATCAAGATCTTCTGATACCTTGGCAAATAGGAAGGGAATGGTTGAGAAGATGAATGATACTGGAGCGGTGCCTAGGCGCAGTTAAAGACCTAATATTTTATAAAGGAAACAGCAAGAGTAATGGAAAAACGCCATTTTGATCACTGCACACGAGGCAGTCCAATCAAATCAAACTCGGCATTAGCTGTAATCTTACCTTCACGGTAGTGAAGTTGCTGCTTTCTTGGACGTGGAGTAAAACTCCGTTCTCGCTCCTTGTCCTGAACTTCACTTCCAAGCGCTCCACGCCGGGGGGGCCCTCGCCAGCGCCCCGAGCCCCAAGTCTCATCAGGTAGTCCCGCTTCTTGTTGGGGCTCATGTGGTAGTCGAGCCGTCCCTTGCCTTCCAGCGACAAGGCCGTGTCAGCAGTAATATCTGGGACAAGGACAGGGAAGCACTGAGCACGCAGCGCATTACAGCTCCAACCATCATCTGCCTCATCGCGACCGCTTTCCCTCGGAGCAGAGATCAAGTTCAGAGCAGGTCAAGGAGGGGAGCAGGAGTGAATGGCAATTTCAGCCCCTCTATTCTTTGGCTTCCACCAGAATGTGTGTTTGAGAGTGGGAGTGTGCGAGTAATTTACTGCTGCTATCAGTCAATAGTAAATTAAAACTCACTAGGGAACAAGTGAGGGAGTAGAGAAAAAAATCTGGCTCTCAGAACTGTAATTCCTTCCCAGGGATGTTACTGTTTCCATTACTGCAAGCAGGGTTTCATGATAAATTGAACTCTAAGCTCTTCAGGGCAGAGATAATGACTTTCTATTTGTTATGGCATAAAAAAAAGTGAATAAAAAAGGCATTGCATTGACTACCAAATGCTGTTAAAATTATGGCTAAATTCTTTTGTAAACTGGCGCAATAAAAGCATATAAATCAGCTAAACAATAATGGGACATGTAAAAAAACAAAGCCCAGTCATTATACTACAACTACACAGAAATAAATCACTTTGGTCTCCTGGACAATCCCGTATTGATTTACAGGGCTACTCCTATGAGAGTTAATCACCCCCGAGCGTAAATGCCTTGTTTTCATTTACATTTACAATATTTTCTTGCATATAATCCACAGTCAATTTGATGAAAAGGACTTTATTTTGGAGAAGCCATAAGCACATGAACTCAATGGTTACGTGAAGGGGTTTTTGGTTACCCTCTTACCTCCCCATAGCAGACAAATCCCTCCTATGGGATACCTTTATTTTAGTTACGGATTATGTGTTATTGGGAAGCAGGACTTCAAATGAGTGAAAGTTACCTGAAATGCTATACACAGACCAGAAAACATTATGTATTTAAGTTGTTGCCATTTTTAGCTCATGAAAGGACAACAGTCCATTGTGGACTTTTCAACTACTTAAGAGGCACCATGCTGCTTGTTTTCACTATTTTATAAAATTCATTATCCCGTGGCCCTGAAAAGAAGCTCCTAATGGCTTTTGGCTGAGCCATAGTAAGGTGTGTGTTAAAGACAGTGAAACCTCCTCCTCACATTTTTCACAGTGCTTTCCGGTCAGTCCATCCTTGCAGTGACACTGCTGCCATGACCACTGATCCACACAAGTGCCACCATGTTGGCAGGGGCTGTTTGTGCAGGCGCCTTCCAGTCTGGGACACCTGAAAGAAATCGGAAAAGTAGATGCTGAAGGATGTGCACACAAATAAGCAGAGCAAACGTGCTGGGAAGTGTCCTGTGTTTAAATGGTACTCCCCTTCTTCCCCTCAGAGATTCAAAAATGGCTCTTCTTCCCATCCCTGGAAGTGTTCAAGGTCAGTTGGATGGACTCTGAGCAACCTGGTCTAGTGAAAGGTGTCCCTGCCTGTGGCAGGGGGGTTGGAACTGGATGATCTTTAAGGTCCTTTCCAACCCAAACCCCGCTGTGTGATTCTAAGAATCTCTGTAGACAGCTCAAGTTTTTAAGCAGATCCAAATTTTCAGCATCAAGTTACAACAGTCTTACAAAAGAGGAAGGAATTCAGAGACAGCCGAACTCCTATTATCTGTTATGCAAGAGAGAAGAAACTTTTTTAGGCATTTTTTATGCTGCAGACTGCCAGAGCCTTTGTATTACAATGACCAGCGCAAACATGAGGATTGAGGGAGGAAGCGTGAACGAGGAAACCTGGACGGAAGACTGACATTATTGCTACAACTGTGACTTCAAATACTGAGATGGAAAAAACAATAGAATCAGATAGTTCACCATTTCTGAAAGACCACTCAGAGGATATGAGGGAAATTCAGTGATACTTGAGAGGCAAAGTGAGAGAACAGACATGGTGGATTAAGAGGAAATAAAAGGGACAAGAGGGTTAGCAAACAGTATGAGTACAGTCAAACCCAGGTGGAATTTATAAAGAAACCCAAGAACAGAGGCTACTCAATTTCAGCCTGCAAAGCAACTTGAATAATCATTGACAATAGAAATGTAATGATGCTGCTTTTTTGAAGACTCTAATCTTTAGTGAACCTGACATCTGAATTCACTTTCTTCGTACATTTTTCTCATTTTACAGTAGGTTCTACAGTAATTTTTTTCTAACATGAAATATCTGTTGGTGTCTGAATGGAATAGCATTCATGACAGCTTCCTTTATTGCAAGCAGGGTCCATTTGATCCCATATATAGCAGACGTACTGATCTAAGATTCCTTGAGCTGCCAAAGCCTGGCTGGGCTCCAGGGGACGTCCGTTGACTGCAAACTCCATTATGCAGCCCACAAAATCATGGCTTTCCACCTGTCCTCTCCTCTGAAGGATGGGCTCTACGGACCTGATGCCACCAACAGTAACTCGATTTGGTTGTACATCGAGAGTCCTGTAAAAGAGAAAAATAACTTATCAGTACTAGACATTAGGATAGTGATGACAGCACAGGAACTGCAACCATCAGCTACAGCCTGTGGCTAAAATTCCTCTTCCCAAACTGGTATTTTACATTTAGAATGGGAGACAGAGAGATCAATAGCTCTTGAACAGTTGTAGTGGGCATGACTCTAAATTCACATTCAGTTTGCATGTCAAAATTTCTATTCACTTGACTGAGCAGTGTGCTTGAGATCACAATGAATAAGGTTTTGTACCCAACTACAATTTAGACTGTAGGTGATAATTAAATAGCAGGAAGATGAACTGATTGTTTTGCAAAGATGTAACACCTCTGCTAGCAGGGGAACCCTGTGTGGTAGGAAATATGATTGTGATTGTTGTAAGAAATTAGCTAAAGTGATTTGGATCCAAGTTATTGTTATCTCCAAAGATGCAGCCCAAAGACTACTGAGTTAGTTATGGTAAACCCCAGAAATAAAGTTTGCTTTCTTTACTGGACACTGTTTATGAACTCAAGACTGTAACAGAAAACACCTGAGAACAATTTCAAAGTAATTATAATAATACTTTTTTAAAGACAGCACTAATCAGGTGATTTTGTTTCCTGTGTCTTTATGAGAAATGAGAGGTGCAGTTTAAATAAATACATGACCCAAAATCATTAGGCAATAGATCCTATCCTCATTTACACCACAGAACAGACTACTCAGGGCCATGCATTTCTGGACTGCCACCAGAGCCTGGGGACAGAGATGGTATCAGGAACTGGGGATTTCTGAGCACACCCCTTGTTATGATCCAGTTCCATGCAGAAATATAGCCTGAACTAGCAAGTAGCAGCACATGTATAAAATCCAGTTTGCTTCCACAAAGATGGAAGAAACTGCCACTTGGCAGCCTTATCATTACTCCAACTTTCTCTGGCTTTACAGGGAGATTTCTTTTTAATTTTACTTTAAATTTTACTCCAAAAAAAATCCCACCCAAACCCCAAAGTAACCCCACAAAATGAAGAACCATTTACCAGTCAGTTGAAACAGCAACGCTGCTAACAGTGCAGTAGCCTGGCTCCTGGTCCTCAGAGCAGGAATCCACCGTCAGGGATGCCGCCTGCAAAAGGCACGCGCGCATTTATGCTGAATATTACAAGGCTTTCGTCCCCAACCACATTAACTATTTGTGGTTAGTGTATTATATCAAGGACTTGGATAGAAGGAGCACTTGTGTATTATGATGTCACTCAGGATTGCAGGGTGCTTCAGAGCCACTGCTCAACTCCATACTCCACCAGCACAATGTGGTCACCACCAAGGCGTGGATATGAACAGAGAGGGAGCCAATTGTCTACTTCATACAGACAAGTAGTTAAACACCAATTTTTCAGATTTGTGTAGAGTTTCTTTCATGTTTATTTGCTTTACTCCTTGAAACTGCAGTTATTTTGGCTTGTACCACATCCTACTCTGATATGGTTCAGCTAATCTGAGCAAAAACCTGCTCCCTCCAATCACAAAGTTGTTCTTTCAGGGGCTTCACCATGACATTAAACATATTGAACTTGATAAAAAGCATGTTACAAAAGCTGGGACTTCAAACAGTGAGATTACTAGTTAAAAATAATAACCCTGGGAGTAGAAACACTGAGATTACTAGTAATAAATAATAACCAACCACTCAATAAAACTCCAAAAGCAACCAACTGGACCTGCTTAAGGTAACCCCTTGACCAAGAGGTCATGAGGGATCCTGACTCTGATAATGGAGAAGCATCTGGACACCGAGAGTGGGACTGAGCTAATGTTTAGAGAAGTACCACACATTGTCAGTACTTACAGCAGTCTTACTCTTTATTATTACTATTATTATTATTATTATTTTTATCCCCAAGCCACCAAGTCCCAAACAATGAGGTTGTCTCAACCTGGTCTAGTGAAAGGTGTCCCTGCCCATGGCAGGGGGGTTGGAACCAGGTGATCTTTAAGGTTCTTTCCAACCCAAATTCTGTGATTCTGAGACTACCTATCCAACTTATTCACACTAAAGCTACTCATGGCACTTCTATTTGTAATCTATAAAAGTCTAACCAAAGCTGTCACTAATATCATTAAATAACTCCTGCTGATTTAAAAAGGAGTTTTTATTTTATTCCTTATTTAGCAAAGAATTGTCCCCACAGTGATTTATGAATAACAGATGCGCTGAACAAAAAAAACCCAACCAACCCTGAAGGTTAGTTATTCTTTAAAACAAATTTTCAGAAAAATAAACATAATCTCCACATTGTACATCTCCTCATGTTTCAGCTAGATGTGTGGTACAGTTTTACAGCAAATTTAAATCAAACGCCACCTTTAAAAATGCCTGGGTTTATATTTTGATTTAGATTACTCTATGGGAGCTGAGCAAGCAGCACTGGCTATCAGTACATCATTACTCTGCAGACATTTTTTTCTACTGCCTGCAAATAAGTTTGCTAACAACAGCCTGTTGAAATCCCCACAGATTGTCCGTGCTAGTTCCAAACACACGCTGCAAGCTGACGCACTGTATTGACCAAATAAATTCAGAGCTCTTAGCCCTAAATCATGCCCTTCAGTACGATTAAATTGTTCAATTTGCTATTTTTAATGAAAGCTTATCTTGAATTTCTTTCCATACAAATGAGCAAAGTGCTTCTCCCAAGAAATGTCAGTCTGCAGTTCCAAAGCAGATTATAGCCCTGTGTAAATGAAACAATTCAGAGAAAGAATAATAAGCTGGCTGCTCTGTATGCCACCACATGCGTACATATTTTCCTTCAGAACATCAACAACAAAAACTGAAATGAGTTTTTTGTTCTTAGCTCAATCAGCATAATCTCCCTAACTTACATCGCTATGTGCTCTGCAAGCCAAGCTCCAACCCCAGCTGAAGGGCTGGATATTTGAGAATATATTTTACTTGGAACAGAGTTCACACAATTTATTTTCTAAGGTTAGTCAAATGTTCCTGCTTGTTACTTAAGCATTACTCTACAGTTACCTTGCCACATTATGAGCCTTTCTATCCTGTCACTCTGCAATAGCTCAGGACTGACAACTTAATGATTTTACCAGTTTCCGATAAAATCCCACTGTGCTGTAGGAAATGACAGATTTGGAATCCTGAAGGGGGCCTATTTTATACAGTTTTGGACACCTGGGAGACATTTTTCCTGCAGCAGAAATATCTAAGACAAAGGCGATTCTCTTCACATACTGTTTGTAAACAGCTGACATTACTGAAAAGGTTTAAACATTAAAAACAACAAAAAAAATCACACAAAGGTATAGGTTGTCTTAAATGTTTGCTTTCAGCCTGAGGCATTCATAGCTGAATTTTGCTATAAATAGCCCTTTTTATGTTCTCTCTTCTTCTGTAGTCCTCTGGCACACTGACAAGTAAAACATTTTCTTTCTCTGTTTTTTTTCATCAGTATACTTCATTTATTTGTTGCAACTTTTACTGTGTGCCCCTATACTTAGGGATTTAAATCTTATTTCTAGAAGTAACATTCAACTTTAGTTACTAAAATGGAAACCTGGTGCGTCTCAAGATTAAGGTGCACCTTTGGGCTTTACCATTAGGAAGCTGTGATATAAATTATTAAATTTGCAAGATGCAAACTGATACCCGATATCAAGGCATGTTACACCAAAGTCATTGCTCAACATCACAATTATTCTTCATCTTATTTGGATATATAAGTCCTACAAACACAAACAAATTGGATTTTCAAATCCAGCTGAAGAGTGGATTTCACAGAACCACAGAATCCTTTATGCTGGAAAAGATCTCTAAGAATCCAACCACTCTCAAGCACTATCAAGGCCAGCACTAAACCATGTCCCCAGGTGCCCCACCTACACATCTTTTTAATACCTCCAGGGATGGTGACTCAACTACTTCCCTGGGCAGCCTGTTCCAGGCATTGACAACCCTTCTGGGGAAGAACTCTTGCCTAATATTCAATCTACACCTCCCCTGCTGCAACTTGAGGCCATTTCCTCTTGCCCTGTTGCTGGTAACTTGGGAGAAGAGACCAACACCCAGAACAAATGGAGGTATCAGATCTTGTACTATGAACTGAAATGGAGTTTCAGGCTCAAGACTCTGCAAGGACTAGAGGGGAGCCACACTGGGTAAAAGAGTTTATTGCTTTTATTCCCTACATCACTTCTAGCTTGAAATATACAAACCAAAATGCGGAACCCTACCACATATTACTGTTCTATGGCTTTAATTTCAAACATGGGAGGAATATGGAATTCCATGTATGCTGGCCATTTCTGCCTGAGAAGGGAACTGTTGGGCAATAGTTACTGATTATGGATGGCAAATAGATTTGGTTTCATTTCTAACTCAAACATTGTGGAGTCAAAAAACTTGGCTTGGATTCAAAGAGCATTTGGTTTATGTTCTGCTTTGGAAATATTATTAAAAAATGAGAGAAGAGGAATAGAAAACATTTACTGGAGAAAAAAATGAAGGCAGGAGAGGGGTCAGAGTGCCAGGCATATGGCAATCAGTTGTCCCAGTTTTTGGCAGAGTTCCTCACTTCAGATGCATTCTGGGGGAGAGAGAGAGAAGTAACTTCTCTCCTTCCCCTCAAAAAATTCTCTTAGTGTAGCACCTTTTAACTCTTTACATGTATGCTACAGAGGAAAACCAGGCTCCCCGTCTGATGAGATTGGTAAAATCTCTGAATTAGCTCAAGGAGGTCAAGGATGCCTGGAATTTGAAGTTTGTCTACTTCTATTTTCCAAATGTTGAGAAAAATTATTTTGAGGCTTTTTGAAATTACTGTGGTTAATTAGCATTCCCTGATAATCATCCCTGTAATCTACACCAGTTAATTAGCCCCGTGCATAGTCATCTATGTCATTAATTATTCCTGACTCTCATTTTTCACATTGAGAGTATGGGGACATTTTGCACATGTTTTTTTCATTATACTTTATCATCATCATACTAAACAAACCACCATAGGGCTTTGAGTCAGTTGGAACAAGACAGAAATGAAGGAGGTTTTTCCCAAAGTTGGACTTTCTGCTAGCAAACGCAGTGGCACTAACTCACGTTCCTCTGAGTTCCCCTGGAAGCCAAAGTGATTTGGCTGAACTTGCCTTAAATCCTCATTTTAGCGTTTCTTACCATTCCAGCCCGGCGGGCAATGACGGTGTGGAACTGTCCATCAGACACCTTCTTGGCTGTGGTGAGCTTGTACGTGCCACTGCCCAGGTTGTAGGAGAACCTCAGCCTCCCTTCTGCTATTTCCAGGGCCAGGAATTCTGCCCGCTCCCCGGTTTGGTTGTCGTGGTTATACAACAGCAAGGCGTTGCTCTTTATAGTGGCAAACTTTATATAGATGTAATTATTGTTGGGATCCATACTGGGGAACTCCATATAGGACAGCTCTTCAAATCCATAACTGTTCAGCTCGCAGTGGTTCCCAAAAACACCTGCAAAATGAAAAGCAAAATCTGGAATCGGGGAGTTTTTTCCTCACTGTGCATTCTCCCAGGAGCAAAATATGGATGTGCTCTCAGCGTGGCTGTGATGGCAGAGGCTCCTTAAGGAACCTCTAATGTAAAATAAAAACACACAACCAATAGAAGAATGCTACTACCTACAGCTGGGTGCTGAGGTACGTTGCATTTAAAGTTAAAAATTCAAGTTACAAAGGACAAGTTACAAATAGATGCATCTACTGAAAAACATTTCATTGAGCTCTGTGGCTTCTTTGGCAAACACCAAAACAAGCCAGTTTGACAGCTCTGACAAGACATGGTTGTTAATTATCATCAGGCATTTATTAATCCAGTTATGGAAATAAATGTGCAAGTTGAGTTTATTTTTCGCTCTGTGGCTGTTATCTGAACTGTTTCTCACTGGGTGGTTCATTTTTTATACTTATGAAATAAGCATGTATGATTAAAACATTATGCCTTTTCATGTTTTTACTGATATGAATATTTTGGTGCATTCTACATACTTCTTTTCAGATCTCTGTCACATAATTTCCTTTGATTTTTCTTTCACTGCAGCGACAATGAAAAAGATTTAATTTATGAATATTAGTTACATTTACAATGGACTATCTCTATACAGGAAAATAATAAACCCTGAGGAAATGTACAATAAAGGAAATAAAAGGGAATAGAGAAATTATTCCCTATGTTAATAGAAAAACATATTCAGCATTAATCACAAATGCTGTAATATTGAGAACCATACTTTTGTGAGAGGGTTTTCAGCAACGTTAGAATGCTGTAGATGATTTCTGTATGTTTCTGGTTTCTTTATTAATCTGTTACATTTACTTTCAGACTTTTCCATACGAACAATGACAATTCTGGATTAATCTGTATTCAGACTCAATCTCGCTGCAATTGTGTCATGATACCTTAAAATATCCATGTTGTTCTATGTTTTTATTGGGTTTGTTTCACAAACCGAATCTGGGATAATTAAATTCTAAAAATTATGAAACTATTTTGGCACTACTATATGCTTCTCTGATGTAAAATACTGATGTTATTTACAGTGGTCTTACTCTTCAGCTCCACTAAAAGCGCCTGTTATTCATCAGGAGACCTTTGTTATCATCATACCTCCTCCTTCAGACTGAACTTTGAATATTCTTGGTGGTCAGGGTACTTTAGCCCTGATCCAGCTGTGGTTGAGCTAAGTTTCCTCTTTAGGAAATTAATGGTTGTGATCTAAAGATTTCAAGCATCCATTCTTACTTTTGATCAGTTATCCATATCTATCTATCCATCTATCTCATTAGAAATATTCTTTTTAATTTTTAGGCACTGAGTTGTTTGGCTGGATCTTGTTATGTTTTTGTGTGAGAGTAAAAGGAGCTGCAACCAGGAATGATAAATAAATATTTGACCACATCACTTTTTAATTTTCTTTTAAAGAAAAGCGAGTTAATTGAACCTCCAGTTTTTCCAAACCATGAATCATTTTTGAAACAGAAATCATTTATGCAGGTAAAAATAATTAGAAACATGAATAGGGAAAGGGGAGATGAAGAGGAGAGGAGGAGAAGGGTACTCACCGAAGGGACAGTGGCAGAAATACCCCTCCAGCCCACTTTGGCAGGACCCACCATTGAAACAGGGGTTGCACTCACAGTAGTTGACAGTGGAGTCACACGTTTTCCCTGTGATGAGGGAACAAAAGCAATTTCCAGGTCAGACTATTCAGGGCACTAGGAAAGTCAGGCTGGTGCTGTTGGTAATGAGGTTATGAAGCAATGCTGAACACATGGCCAGGAGAGAGGGTGCCAGGGACTGGCTGTGGGATGGAGAGAGGAATCACAGACAGGATGGTGGGCTGCTCCCAGCCCTGTCACAGGCATAATCTGGGGCCCAGATTACTTTACAAGTGTCTCATTGTGATTATAGGTGCTGGTGGACTGTTGTTTTAATTGAACTGAATTTTATTTTTTATTTTATTTTATTAATTGGGGTCTATAAAAGAGAGATCATGAAATTAAAGGAAACGCTGAACTAAAAAACTGTAAAAATGTAGTTTTTTTTTTCCTCCCTGCTGAATGCAATATACTCGTGAGTGCAAATGAGATACAGACAGCCCTTGCTGGACCCTGTACAAGCAGGTCATGCTGAACACAGGCTGCTATTGTACATGATATGATTTTTCTTATTTTTCCTCATCAATTACAACCTCCTTCCTGACTCGGAGAGACCACAGTCCTCTGGACCTAAAGCAAGCTACCGTGGATACAGTCCTTTCCTAAGCAGACATTGTCACATGTGGTAAATATTATTCCCCAGAGAACAAACTGAAATCACATAATTCATTTCAGCAAGGAAGGGAACCAAGAGAAAAAGTGAAGATTTTAACAGACACCAAATACGGACACGGGGATTCTTTGTACAAAACTAAAATTTTCTTTGTATGGAAACATTAACTACAAAAACATTGGTCTTCATTTCTAAGGGTTTCATTGCCTGGCTTTGATGAGTTTAGCAACACATCCACTACATCCCACTCTTGGAACCTGTCTTCCTGTTGCCAGCAGTGCCAGCCTTCACTGCCTGTGCTCAGCAAAAACTTCAAAGTATTGTTATGTTTGTCCTCCCTGTTTCACTGCAAAAACTCACAAAACCAGCCACAGTCTTCCAGACTTCTCCTGAACTTCATTTCAGCCAGGATATATGCACAAAGCAAGGGCTAAGACTGCCTTAATGCTTCTTTTTGCATTGATAATGAATTATTTTATTTCTTACTCCATATGCATATGTTTAAGTTAAAAGTACAACATGAGCTTGCACAGAGGGTGTCCGTTCTTGTATGTCACATATATCTTATAATTTTACATCTCCCATGACAGGAACGCACAATAGGGAGTCCTTAGAGGTTGCTGGGGCTTAAAACTGTAGAAAATCAGGACCGTGCTTTATGAACCCTGCTACCATTTTCAGGGTTTCACAACTTGAGTGACCTAAGGAAGAAAAGCTTTTTTTCCCCCCTCTCCTACTTTTCTGTTTAACCTACAGTTTGCAAGCAGCTCTTCCATGTGAGCAGCAGCTCTCCATGTGTGACTGCAAGCGGGATGGAAATGGAGCGCTGGAGGATTCCTGCGGTTAATACGTCACTTGTAGATGCACCATAAATCCAGGAAACTTTTCCAGTGTCTGAATCTAATTATGCTTTGGGGGTATTTATTTATGTTTTATTCTCTAATGGGCATGACTGAAGGATGAGCTAACTTTTTATGTGAGATTTTGCTGTTTTCTTTGTTTTCAATTTATGGTCCGTAGTAGAGATCTTTGACTTGTGAAGGAGAGCACATAGCAAGAGTGAGACAGACATGCTTAAAATAGCTCAGTGATGTTGCTTAGTTTTTACAAAAATCAAGTGTAGCTAATAAGGCTTACTCAGATTTTTGCAGCTCAATCTAACTAAATACTCTTCTTTTTCTCAGCTAACACTAAAGCTGGCACATTTGCTGAGTCAGCAAGAGAATACAGATGTTTATTTCAGCTGCACTTACTTTAACCAGTGAATAAAAGCATCTTCTTCATGCTTAACTATTGTTTGAAGAGTTCTTGAAACCAACAGAAGTGTGTTTAGAATAACAGAATTATAGAATTATAGAATGGTTTGGGTTGGAAAGGGCCTTAAAAACCATCTTGTTCCAACCCCCTACCATGGGCAGGGACACCTTCCACTAGACCAAGTTGCTGAAAATCCCATCCAAACTGGCCTTGATGAAAATAGCAGCTAGCTGAGTTTATAGACCAATTCTCAGCTGAACTTCTGAAAGATGCAAGGCATTCATTTCTGCATCAGAAAGATCTTTTTCTGAAGACCATGAAAATTAGGAGAATGCTGGATAATTGGTAACAGACAGCACTCAACATTTATCATTCATCACCTCCAGCTGATGCTATCACAGGCAGGGGCTTATGCAAAAATCTGAGTTCCTCAGACTTTTTAAATTGAAAAATGTAACAGGAACAGATACCAGTTCAATGCTCTTGAGTTAAGATTTCAGCTGATTTGAGAGTTTTAGTTTTTGTGATTCTCTGTGTCCATCTTTTAAAGAGGTTGTTCTAATATTCTAATCTTGCATTTGAAACAACTTCACAAACCTACATTCCTTCATCTTAATGAATCCTGGAAAACAGGAAATGAAGGGTTCAAAGGAAGGGCAGACAACTACTGTAAATCACCAAGCATATTCCCTCCAGAAAGTGATTATTTTAAAAACAAAACCTGTTCATCATTAAGAGATATAATTATAACAGATTGTTTAAACCCTAATGATGTTGCTCTGAGGTAATCTGTCTTTAAAATCCTATCCAGTGAAAAAAATGATATTACCTTTTGCAGTATGATGAAGCGAAATGCAGCTGACAAAACATTATAAATCAAGGAAAAAGTAAGACTCTCAGTTTTCAGGTACACCATTATAAAGATCTACAGCTCATGTACTCTAATTTACAGTGAACAGAGCGTCTGTCTCAGAAAACACTAATTTCTACTTGCATGCAGTACCATGTAAATACTCTTTTTTTACCAAGCATGCAAATTCAATTATCAGACTGTATTTTCATTCCAACAGAAGCAGCAAAGCTATGTACATGGTAAACTGAATTAGAAATCCACTATTTTGGACGCCTCTTTTTTGTCGCTGTTGAAGCACTCAAGGCTTATATTCATGAAGAAACAGTTTGAGGCTTTATTTTTACATCCACTGTGGCTATCTTTAATCACATATGAATGCAAATTAAGAGCCCAGGCAGCTGTGTTCTCTTTCTGTTGGCAGTATAATAATGACATAATAGCCTCTATGTCAAGCATTCTCAAACAATCAGTACACTGACATTTGTTTGCAGAACCTATTGAATATTTAATTTGCAGAATTTCAAATATGCTTTTGCAGACATAAAATGTCTAAATATACTGTGTGTTAATTTTGATCTTATCTAATAAGCTCTGTTGATATCAAACTCCAAAGTTGGAGTTGATATCAAACTCCAAAATATTTTGTCTTTTAATTACACTGGTGCCATTTGTTTTCTGTCTTGATCAATTAATCTCAGGACACTTTAATAACTCTTGATTCTGCAATGGCCAACTGATTAAACAGCATCTGACTCCCAAATAGAAATGTCTGCCTCAGTGGCAGTCTATTTTAAGGTTATTTGTGTTGACAAGGAGTTTAAGAAAGCTCCTATCAGATGCCACATTTAATTCATGGCATGAAAGAAATCCAACACTTCAAACTCTAAGAGTCTCTCATCACATTCTCTTAGTAAAAATACTCATCTTTTTTTTTGAGCTTGTCACGTGCAGAGCTTGATTTTTAGCTGACATAAGGGTTGAGCATTAAGGTATGAGCTTTAATACCAGAAGAAATCAGCTGGATGTTTCATAACTGTTTCAAATTACAGTCTAGAGGCATACACTGTAGTTTGCTTGCTAGAGTTAATGAAGTGTTTTGATTCACTGCAACAGCAAACATATGCCCATTTACTCTCTGGTGCTAATGACCTCAAGAGTTACAGGGCATAGGTGCCCTAGAATTATTTTGCCATGCTCCTGGCAAAATAATTTGATGTGCTAATACAACATGAAATAAAATCCTGGACTGGTAACTTAATTAGAACTGCTTGTCAATTAACAACAATTGCTCCTGACCTAAGGCTCAGGAGCACATTTGTGAGGTTCACATGAAAGATCTCATCAGCATCCTTGATACTGCACTGAGTATGTACCCAGTGCTGCAGCTGTGATTTAAATTAAGTAGTTAAACCTTTACTTTGAAATTAATTAACTTTCTCCTCTATTCTCTCCTGCACTGATCTGGTTTAAGAAAAAAACCCAAAGGAACAATGGATCCCCTAATCCCTCCATGGGTTACAGGTGAGTTGTGGTGGTGGCAAGTCCCTCACCAGAATGGACACAGCTGTGCTGAGCTGGGCTGCCCTGGGGCAAAGGCAATACAGAAATACTCCCTAGGAAAGGCACTGAAAACCTTACCTAATCTCCTCTGGTCAGATTTTTTTTTTCTCCTGATTTCTATAAAAAGTATAAGCACTGGTTAAAATTGTTCAGACCTTCCTTAAATATCCTACTCAGGGCAGAAGCAAAGACCAGCCTGCTTTTCTAGGGTTACAGTGCTGCTGTGTTTGAATGTGTAATAAATATCAGAGCAAAAATACTCAGAAGGGGTAGGAATGCTGCAGACATTTCTGTGCCTAATGAAAAAAATAAATGACAAAGGGACAAAATACAGAGCAGAACAGAGAGGTTGACCACTTCGCCTGAATTCTGTTTTTTCCCATATCCTCCATCTGTTTTCTGTCCTGCAAGTAATTTGGGGCAGAGGCTGGTTTTCTTGCTTGGCACACTTCTAGCAGACTTGAAATGCTCCCACAATATGCATAACAATAACATGTACAGAAAAATCATACTTAAGCATTGGAAATGGCTTCTACACATTTAATAAATTTAAATAGCTCTCATAAAAATCTTTCTGTTCTAATGCAAATCAGGTAAGTGAGATTTGCCTGGGGACAGAGCTAAAATAAAATAATATCGTGGGCACCTGATCTTCTGAGTTTTCACACTATTAATACCTCATTTTGCATGACATCTTCATCTACTGGGGATGCTTGTATTCAGACAATCTTGGGCTAGGAAGGCACATCTCCACACTCCTGCCATCTTTGCTGGACTGTAAGGTATAGAGGAGTAAAAGCGTACCTGTGTACCCGGTTTTACAAACGCAGTTGAAACTTCCTGGGAAGTTCTGGCAGGCGGCCCCATTTTTGCAGGGGTTGGAAAGGCACTCGTTGATGTCCCTCTCACAAGCCATGCCAGTGAAACCCTCCGGGCAGCTGCAGGAGAAGCCCCCCACCAGGTTGTGGCAAGTGCCGTCGTTGTGGCAGGGGGACGGGAGGCACTCATCGATGTCGGTCTCGCACAGGCTCCCGTCGTAGCCCGGCAGGCACCTGCACACGAAGGGCCGCAGGGGCTCGTTGGCCACGATGATGACGGGAATGCTCTCATGGGTCTTCAGGGCCGGGCTCACCGCCAGCCTCCTCAGGCAGCTCCCTCCATTCTGGCAGGGGCTCTGCAAGCACCAGTCGTGGTCCACAGCCTCGACCCGCACCCCGCTCTGGCGGAAGAGGACGTCCTTGATGCTCTCAAAGAAGGTGGCCACGCCGCTGGGGTTCACGTACTGGTTGTTGCCGCGCTTGACGGCCGCCATCAGGAAGGTGTGGTTGCTGTCCTCGTACAGCCCGTAGAGCTGGATGGCCGTGCCCAGCCCCGTCAGCTGGGAGCTGGCGATGCGCAGGAAGTGCAGGTAGTGGTTGGTGAGGAAGTCCCGCACGCTGTGGGCACTCAGGCGAAGGAGGATGCTGTTGTCGATGGTGGTGTTGCTGAAGCCCGCGAAGAAAATCCGGACGCTGCTGGTGACGGCGCCGTGTAACCCATCATTGCTGAGGACAGCCAGGTCAAACGTGCCATCTGTGGACCTCGCCTGCGAGTGCAGCTCACAGGTGCCTCCAGGAATGCTGAAGAGGCTGGTGACTCCTGAGGTGAGGGAGCATTGGAAGCTGTCCAGCACATCTGGATCCTGTGGTTTTACACTGCCCAAAATTCCACCTGGGAAGAGGTTGCCATAATAATGAACAAAGATTTCTACTGTTCTGGGCTGAGACGGGTTGTCGTTTTGGTCTATTACCTTGATCTGCACAGTTCCTGTGGAAGACATCTGAGGAACACCAGAGTCTCTTGTAATCACTGACAGGTAGAAATCACTGATTTGCTCCCTGTCAATCTCCCTCGTCGTTGTCAGGACGCCAGCGGTGCTGAGGCTGAAGTAGCTGGTGGCAGGGCCAGTGCTGAGCAAGTAATATGTGAAAGGACCTTGGTTGGGAGGGAGATCAGGATCTGACGACTGAAGTGTCATCACCAGAGTTCCTGCGCGGTTATTCTCCAGGACTTCTCCTTGGCTGGTGGACAAGGTAGGGCCGTTGTCATTGATATCTTCCAAAGTTACCAACAGAGAGGCACTTCCTGTCGCAGATGGTGTTCCCGAATCGATGGCCAGCACAGACAGGTTGTAGACAGGCAGTGTTTCTCGATCCAGCTCTGCAGTGACTGTCACCTGTCCCGTCTGTGGGTTGATGGAAAAGGCGCTGTTCTCATTGCCAGACCCGATGAAATAGGAAAACCTGCTCCAGCTGGGGACAGAATCTGAATCAAAGGCACTGACGAATGTGACATGGGTGCCTGGAGGAACACCCTCACTAATTTGTATATTGTAGGTTCCCAAGGTAAAAACAGGAGGGTCGTTGGCATCCAGGATTGTGATATTAACAGTTACTTCATCTATATCTGCACCACGAATGCTCCCCAAATTTTTTGCAAGGACTTTCAAAGAGATTCGTTCTTCTTTTTCTCTGTCAAGAGGTCCTGAAACGTAGATCTGGCCACTTTTTTCATCTACCTGGAAGCCCTTCTTTCTGCTGTTGCCAAAGATGAGGTAGTGGACTTCTCCATCAATTCCCATATCACGATCACTCGCAAAAACTTCACCTACAACAGTACCTTTGGAGGCTGCCTCTGAAACCTCAAAATAATAAAGCTTGGACACGAAACGGGGCACATATTCATTTGTCCCTTCTAACTGGATGTTGACAGTAGCAAAGCTGCACCTCTCTTCATCTGGAACATTAAAAGCCTTTACCGTTAAATGGTAACTCTGCTTTGTTTCATAGTCTAAAAATCCCTGGGTGGTGATGGTTCCTGTGTTGGGGTCAATGACAAAGAGGTCACTGTCTGAGGACTGAATGGCATATGCAATCACAGCGTTAGACCCAGAGTCAGCATCAGTGGCGTTTAAACAAATAACAGTTGTCCCACTGGGGGCATTTTCTAACACGGTGGGAAAGTAGTCCTCAGGGCTGAATGCTGGGGAGTTGTCATTGACATCAATGACATTAACAGTGACACTGCAGTAGCCTGTTCTGGACACCCATCCTCCATCTGTGGCAGTAACAACCAGCTCGTGCTTTTGGTGTAACTCAAAATCAAGTGGTTTGGCTAGTGTCAGTGTACCAGTGGTTGTATTAATAGCAAAAACTCCAGCTTCATTTCCAGAGGAAATATTGTATCTGATTAATCCGTTCATAGCAGCATCTCTGTCTCGTGCTGAAACTGTCCTGACCACTGCTCCAACAGAGTGACTCTCCGGGATAGTAACACTCATACGGCTCTGGGAAAACTCAGGTGTATGGTAATTTTCTTCTGTCACTACTATTTCAACAGCTACCTCAGATGAGAGTGGGGGATTACCCTTGTCCTTGGCTTTCACTTTAAACAGGAAGTTTTTGTTCAAATCAGCCATTAGTGAAGATGACACAGAAATCCAGCCTGTACTCCTGTCCAGTCTGAATTTATTAGTTTTACTCTCATCAGAGATGAAGTACTCCACTTCAGAATTCAAGCCAAAGTCCTTGTCGTCCACTGCAGTGACTCTAATTAAGTTTGTGCCAACCCTCACGTTCTTAGTAACAGGCGTGAAATATTTAGGAGCGAGGAAGAGCGGTGCGTTGTCATTGCTGTCTACTATGTTTATGGTGACGGTGGTCTCGCTCACTAACGGGGGACTGCCCCGGTCTGACGATGTCACGATGAAGCTGTGCCTATTGATGTTGACATTGCTGGAACCGCTGGAGTTTTGGTACCTTAAATGCTGCTTGTTGAAAATCTCCCCCGTGGTTGCGTTAATGCGAAAGAACTCGGACTGGGATTTTATGAAGTAGAAGACTTGGCCATTGGACCCTTCATCTGGATCGGTGGCTGAAACCTGGGTAACCTTTAGCCCAATCCCAGGAAGCTCGGGACACTCCAGGTAATAGGACGGTTTTGTAAATCGTGGGGCATTGTCATTGACATCCGTGACAAATATGGTGACGTCTGTGCTCACTGTCCACCCTGAGTCATGTGCAGAGACCCTGATTCTGTAGCGGTCGGTGTCCTCCCTGTTGAGTGGTCTGCTGATGGTGATGTCCCCAGTGCTGGGATTTATGGTAAATGGGAGACTCGTATCCCTTATGGAGTACCTGCTGACCGCGTTCACCCCAATGTCCTCATCTGATGTTGTGACTCGCGTTACTGTAAAACCCAGAGGTGCATTTTCAGGCACAGAAGCACTGAATATCTGGGAAAACCTCGGCGCATTGTCATTTTCATCTAAAATATTAATGATAACTTTGACAGTCGTGCTCTGGAGTGGAGTGCCTTTATCCGAAGCTTTAATGGTTAGTGTGTACTGAGACAGTTTCTCTCTGTCCAAGGGTCTGACACTTCTGATCTCACCAGTGGCTCGATTGATACTGAAACTGTTTTCAGTATTGCCCTCGATTATTTCATAATTTAGCTGTCCATTTAGACCACTGTCTCTGTCAACAGCAGCCACCATCAGTATCTTCCGTGGGGACAGGTTCTCCGCTATTTCTGCAATGAAGGGATCTTGCTCAAACTCCGGCACGTTATCGTTGACGTCAATCACCGATACTTCCAATTTCTTGTATGAGGAAAAGGGGGGAAAGCCCGTGTCTCTGGCCTCAATCCACACCACGTATTTCTGTATGGCTTCGAAATCTAAAGCTCGCCCAACAGAAAGCTGTCCTGTCACCTGGTCTACCAGGAAGGTGCTGCCCAGGTTACCGCTGGCGATGTAGTATGACAAGGAGCCTCCTCTGGCTGAAGATCCAGAGACCGTGGTGACAAGCGTCCCAACTGCTTGGTTTTCAGGAAATGTGAAGGTTTCCTGATCTGCCTGAACACGAGGAAATTCGGCTTTGTCCACAAACCTCACGGTGACCGTGGTAGAGTCTGTCTTGGGGTACCGGCCACCATCCCTCACGTGAACAGAAATGGTGACTTCAGACTCTCCCGCCAGTGGTTTTGCAGCCAGGATTGCCCCCCTTGCTGGATCAATGTGGAATTTCTCAGAGTTCTTCCCCATGAGGGAATAATGGAGCTCGGCATTGGAGCCAGCATCTGCATCGGTGACGGTCACAGCAAAGACGAAAGAGCCTGAAATGGAGAACAAAGTTAGGTCAGTCCTTTAATGAACGCACTGACTGTGAGAAATGTGATACCAGCTTTTCACTTGGAAGCGCATCCTGGAGCAGCATGCTCTTCCTTACACTGCCCTGAAAATGAACTGCTTTTTTCACAAGATGGTGAGTTCAGCAAGGGGCAGGTGAGTCTGTGAGTGCACAAGACACGCACGCAGCCAGAAAATGTGGAGTTGAAAACTAGGGCACTGCATTCAGAGAGATGGACATACAGATCTCAGTAACTGCACTGGGAACCAGACCTGCGGCCTTTTGGAAGCTTACTTCTAGAACATCCACAGTACAAAAGCCACAAATCCAGTAAGATTGAATGCTATTTTGATTTTTAAAATTACTCTTAGCTTATTTATGCATGAAAAAACTCCACCCTGGAATTCAAGGACTATTAAGGTTACATAACTGAACAGGCAGCATCCACGGATATTTACCCTACACATCCACCATCCCCTGCAGTCCCTTCTCTTCCTATTCCCCAGGTGCTGCTCCTTTCTCCCCGCTAACCCATTACTTCTAGTTTTCTAAGAGTATTCCAAGGACAGTAATTAAGTGGACTGCATTTTTAAAAGCACACCGGTCCTCTGAGAAAGGGGTAAAATAGAAATACAAAACTATTGCACACTAGTACAATAACATGATTACATCCAGACTTTTCAGGTCTTTTGAATTTATGCTTCACAATAAGCTTGACTGTATGGGCACCATTTGCATTAACCTCTACATTTGCCCATCTGCAAGGAGAACTCAGGGTGTTCTTCCTCACTGGGCTTTACAGATCTAATGCACGGCACATCTTTCAAATTTGACACTGTCCAACCAATTTGCAGAACACTGTTGATGTTTTACTGTTACTAAAACTTTGAAAATACCCAGTTTTGTACAAAAATCATGCTGTTTTCAACCTCTTAAGGGAAAATCATTTACAGGCAGGAATGACTTTGACAGTATCCCTTAAAACTATACTTCATGTCACTATTTGTCATGTGCAGTGATTTGTACTCCAGGGGCAAGAATATTTAGACAAGAACAGTATTCAAATCCATGTGAGAAATGGGGCAGGAAGAAATGAAGATTTTTTCCTTCAGTTATTGAAATTATATTACTAATATTATTACTAGTTCCCCCTTTTAAACTTGATTAAAAAATACCAAAAAGAAAAGAAAGTTGCAAATAAAAAAGTGGATGCATCCCTAGGTTTTTGCTAAGTTAAAAACAAAGTAAACATAGCTTAGGCTTCTAGTTATACAAGATTTTATACAAGAAAGCACCCAAAAAGATATTGCCAGAAAACATCAGGCCAACCTATGTGTACTCCTCATGAAAATAATTTAAAGAAACACCCCAAAAACAACCAGACAAAGTCACTGTGCCCTAGTCAGATTACACAAAGTTTCACCAAGGCAATAATAAAACAATTTCATAATGTTGTTCTGGGAAGAATTGTAAACAAATTCATTCTTCCATAAAAAGGAGAAGTATTTGCAATTGTTTAAAATTTAGAGACAAAATCCAAGACATGGAAATCAGCCTTTTTTTCTGTTAGAAGAAAATTCGTTTTGTAAACCATTTGTCATGGAATCCTCTCTGTAGGCATCACATATCCATGTATGTGTACGCATGTCAAAACATGAAACATGAACTGAATCAGAAATTAACTCCTGTGTTGAGTGAAGTAACTTTAATTTGGGTGTACGCTCAACAAAAAGAAGATCGCTGCATGGATTTTCTTTTATTTTATTTTACTTCACCACTTGGCTCAAGGAAAGGCAACATAATTAACATCTGACGTAGACACAGCATTTTTGGAAGAGGTTGTCAAAATCCTCTTTAAGAATTGCTCAGAGGAGACTTTCAGAAATAAAAACAGGTCTTCCTAACCCTGGCAAAATAATCACTTTTTTGAGTGGGTGCTCATTTACAGTATGTCTACTTTACGTAACTACAGGAACATAATTGAATTTGGATGGGAGGAACACAATAGAAAAAACCTGCTAAATTGTGGACAGTAAATTGAGGTTTGTTTTTCCTCATTCCCACAGAACACAAAGATAATACCAGGAAAACAGCTGCACTGGAAGATGTCAAACATTTCTGGTGGCACAGATTTGCATTTCATTAAGATGTTGCCTGGAGAAGCTGTGGATGCCCCATCCCTGGAAGGGTTAAAGGCCGAGTTGAGATGGGACTTTGAGCAATCTAATCTAGTGGAAGGTGTCCCTGCCCATGGCAGGTGGGTTGGTACTAGATGATCTTTAAGGTCCCATCCAATCCAAACCATTCTGCGATTCTCTGTTTATGGAAGTGCTTTTATCCCAAGCACTGCCAGTGATCAGGTTACCTGAAGTGGTAGGCGATGGGACGTGGGTGACGTAGGGGTGGTGCTGGAATTTGGGTGGGTTGTCATTCACGTCGGCCACAGACACGAGCACGCTGGTGGAACTGGAGAGAGCCCTGGGGAAGCCCCCGTCGCTCGCCACCACCACCAGGGTGTAGTTCTCCCTTGCCTCTCGATCAAGGAGGGCACTGGTGATGATCTGACCCGTAGAAGGGTTGATGGTGAATTGTGAATTGCCGCCCATAAGCCTGTAGCTGTTTGAAAGGAAAACCAAGGAAGAAAAATTGGATTAGTATTTCAAAAGGCAGCCTGCTGCCTTAAAATAATAACCATTTTCTATACTCTTCAGACTACCATGCTGATGGGTGTCAATACAGACAGTCAGATTTTCTTCTGACTCTCCATCTGTCCTCACTGTTTTTCGTATTTCAAGGCCTGTCAGAAATGACATTTCTGGGGATTTCCAAGCATAGTTGTTTAACACACATAGATTTCTAATACATGAGTAGCTGACTGAGCCTATGGATATTTGAAGACACCATCAGACACTCTCAAAACTCCCTACTGGAGGCATCCTCTAGTGCTGATTTTCCTGGACTAACGTATTAAGTGTTACTCCAAAAGGCCGATGTACCTCTTAACTGAATCTGCAGAATATAATTAGAAAAAGTACTGTTTTCTGGAATAAAAGTATGACAATTTTACAAAATAAAATGAGCATTTAATATCCATATTGTTTCCTGATGCTAAATTTTGCTGTTCAAGATTTCAATGTTTATTTATAGCAATTCATAGAAAATTAATAACCAGAGATCTCTGTTAACAGACACTAATTGGGACCAGAGTTTGACCCTTGGTGGGTGCATGTGGGTGCACACATCCCTGTGTGATTGTTTAAGAACTGACTGTGTGCTCACTGCAGCGCGTCGTACGGGCTACCTCTGGCTCCCTACCACACTGAGTTTGTCCCTTCTCTTGGAATGCTTATCCAGCTTGAGTTCATACAGAATGAATCTCAAAGGTGTATTTTTAAAGGCACTTGGCTAATATTACCTTTTTCAATAACTCATATAATGGATTTTTGAGGAAACAATGGAAACAAAAACTGGCTAAAATGAACAATTCTCATATTCAATATTATAACCCAACACAGCTGTGGTTAGCATTGCTTCTCTGGTAGAGCACAGTAGCAGCCTTTTTAGGTAGTTCTGTGAAAGATTCAGAAGAAAGTGCCTTTAATGAAAGAGATTAATATTCCTATCTTCACCTCTTTAAGACCAGAACAGGTTATGACAGCAATAATAACACAGCCCAGAAGCTGTACCGAGAGGGCTGAGAGCCAGCCTGTGTAATAAGCTATGGCAACTTCTCCTGCTCAGTCATTATTCTCTACACAATGCCACGAGCATACTTTAATTGCTTAATTATGATATAATGTGATGGCCATATGCAATTATTATCCAGCCATAGCAATATGCATCTAGAATAGAAAGAATGTGCACAAAGCCTAAAGCACCACTTAAATCTCCCTAAACAGCAGCAGCACAGGCAATTTCATCTGTGATTTGCAGTGATTTAACCCTGAGTGAGGTGTGGCAGAGACAGAAACTTCTCTTCTGTGTTTCCACATACACGTAGTGGCTCTAATGTTAGCACTGGCAAGATACTGTGATTTTTTTTTTTTTAAAGGAAATAATAAAGACATATTACATTTGTCATAAGATATTCTGAATTATATCTGCATGTAAACCAACAAGACAATGTAAATGTGTCTCAACATAACTGCAAAAAATCCAAACTCAACCCAAAAAAATCTAAACAAAACCAAAAACTCCTTGAAACTCTAATGGTGACAAGTAGCATAAAAAGAATTTGATCCAAACACTTAAAATCTGGCCTTTTGACTCTTATGTCTGCTATATTTAACAAGACTGCTCAAGTGTGCATTGCCATTTACAACCCCATCACCTTCCTTTAATGACTTCACAGGTTATCACCAGAAACAAGAGGAGTTGGCACATATGGACAGGTGACATTTTTCCAGAAGGTTAACCACTTCTTTCAAGACACAGCACATTTTTTGACTTTACATGAAAATGTTAGCCAAGGATTTTAAAAATCCCTTTTGGAAACCAAAGGTTTAATTTTGAAACAGACTTTAACAAGACCAAAAAGGAGTCCTGAGTGCTCAACACCTCTGACAAGATGACCTTGCATGTTCTGGTCCTTCTGGCTTTCACCAGTTTTGTAATACCAGTCATATTTTAAGATCTACTTTAAATGCTGAATCTGGACAAGTTCTGTCCAAGAAAAACAAAGTCTGTTCCTGAGCCTAAAGAGTGTAAAACAAAACCTGAAAACAAATTTTTTAATAGCTACTTATGAAGGGAAAAAAAAATTATCAACTAATTCTATGATGAGGTACTGAGTGAATGACAAAGACTAATGGCAGAGATATTAAAGCAATTTAACCACACTAAAGAAATCCAAGAGCACTCTGATAATTTCTGATTATGGGACGCAATCATTACAGTCATTCATGCTTTGCATTGAATTCTTTTTTTCTAAAGGAGCTTGCCAGAAATAGTTTCTTAAACTATGAGTGAATAGAATTAAAAGCTTCATTGCTTCACAATTTAATAAATGGTAATTCTGGATGATTTTCAAATATCTGAAGACGTCTAAACGTCAAGTTTCTATTTTTGGCTTGTAGCTAGTTGGAAAGAAAATATTTCAGTATTTTATAGGCATTTCTTTGCCATAACATAGTTCTGTTTAATTTTACTTCCTTTAAAAAAAAGTGACACAGTGGTATTCTTACGCTCTTTGAAGAAGGAACTGAGGTGAACTAACAAAGGTAAATAAGGAAGCTACTTTTTTACCTTGCTTTGTGAATTTAGAAACAGTGATGTTTGTAGCCACAATAATTAAATGTGGTAAGATTAAGAACTAACACAAATTTGCTTTGCATTCCATTCGCAATGTATCTGTCTTCAGTGGACACTCTTCAGCTTGTCACTGCCACTCAGCATCTTCATTACTCTCGTCTGTGGAACTGGGAATGGCCAGTGTTCAGCCCAGTGCCCAGCTAAGTTCCATCAACTGAGCCCTGAAAACCCTTTGGCATTTAGTGCAAAAATGCCAAATTCTAACTTTTTACTGGTTTTCTGAATGGCATAAACTTTATGCCTAGCTTTGTGTGATTTTCATGTTAAACTGAAGACATTAATTGACCAAAAATTTACTCAAGGACCATGCTGCCTTGCAGTGAAAATTGCTCACTACATGAAAAGGTGTGAATGCAGCAACAAGGCAAGTAGTGGGTGCAGGTGTAAGTTAAACTGGTTTGCTTTTCACTCAGTAAAAAAATAAAGCAACTCCACAACTCTATTTGTCCTTAATATAACTCTAAAAGCCTATAAACAACCGAAAGACAGATTTGCCCAAGTAATTTAGTTACACACATAAAGCTGTCTTATTTTGTCTTACAGCTTTAAGGCACATTGGTGGTGGACACTAGGGAAAAAGAAAACTTCTTCAGGCAAGATATGAGGCAGTATTCCATGGAGCAACAGTAATCGACCTACCTAATAACAGCATTTGTAGAAGCATCAGCATCTGAGGAGTTTACGAGCAAAATATCTGTCCCCGTGGGAGCATCCTCCGGAACAGTGGCAAAATACATGTTAAAGGCGAACGTGGGGACATTGTCATTGACATCATCCACTGTGACAGCAATGGTTCCAGTGCCAGTGAGGGCAGGAGATCCTGCGGGAAAGGGGGGATACAAAGTGCTAGAGGTTACAAACACCAGCATGCTAATCGGAGGTCTGCCAGCCCTGATTTAGAGCCGAGCGCTTGAGCATGTCACAGTTCACAGAGCAAGAAAGCCAGCTCAACACAGAGGACAGGGTCAGGTTTGTTTCAAAGTCATCTTGATATAAAGTACAAATTGTGAAAGACAAAAAAAAAAAGTTATTATTTTTCTTGCTCCATCTAATTCCAGAAATACTTTGTAATACAAGCTCAGTGGAAAAAGATGGTCTTGGAACTGCTCAGAAAGCCTTCCTGTAACAATTAGGACCAATTTGAAGATGTGGTTGACTTTCCTATTTCTCTGCAAGAAGACCTTCAAAGGTGGCACGCTGACAGATGTGAAGACTCCAGCCCTCAATTTATTTGTCCGCAAAACAAATAGAGTGGAAACAGTGGCAAAACCCAGCTTTCCACGTGGCTTTTCCACTGCCAGTCGCACCCCTGACCTGGGGAGACCTTCTGGGAGCAGGCGAGAAGGTTGCAATGAGTCTCCAGCCCTGTTCAGACTCATTTTCTTCGTAGAAGCAACCATCTATAGCAGCAAATAATGCTTGCTCCGATGGGATACTGGCTTACGGGAAATCAGACTGAACTTATTTAACCCAGGGCTTTCATCCTCCTTGTTATTCTAAACTTAACTCTGATGAGCAGCAACGAGCATGAAATAGCATGTTTATTCATGTGCAATCTCTCAGTATTTGTCCTCTTAAGCTTTTCCTATGTCAAATCCAAAAAAAGACAATGGAGACATTTACAAGTTCATGTTAGTTTTGTCAGTCCATTTATTACGCTTCTTTTCAGCCAAGAATCAGCAAGACATCTGCTAACGAAATCCTTTACTGAGGGTCCCCTGGAAAAAAGGGACTATTCCTTTCTTTGAACACACAGGAAGGAGAAGGAAAAAGTGATAGCAGAGCATAAAACACATAAGTTATGACCCCTTTTACTCAAAAGACAGATGATGACCGTGCCTGTTTTACCCAAGATTGCATCGCTTTCCCCTTCCATCTCAGATACAGCAATCAGCATTTGCTGGACTGGGAAAAGAGCAACGATAATGAAATGCTTTGGGCCAGAGACTGGTGGAGTCCTTGCCGTGAGGCAGGCATATTACACGGAGCTGTCACTTGATGGAACGCAGGCCGCCCCGTGTGACCGCCCCAGTCCTTCCAGCCCAGCAGATGATTGGGTCACTGCTGTCCAAGGTTATTGCTGGAGCTCAACCTTAGCGCTGGGAAGGAGGCAGGCTCCGCTCTTGGGTCTCATCTGCTCCTGGCAAGGGCTCCAAACACAAAGTTCTTACATAAAAGGAGAAATAATGACCCATTTTCCCACATGTTAACCCCTTGAAGGCTGAAGAAGCATCGCACTGTGCAGCGGGAAGAAGCTGGGAGCAGCCTCTGCATGGGAAGGAGGATTTTTCACCACAAAATGCTTCGCAGTAACGTGGTTTAATGCCCACACGGGCTGAATGACAGAGCTTCCAATTGAGAGGTGTTATAAATCTCGCAAGGCTGGGTTTGGAGGCTGCTGATCAGAGGGGAAGGATCACAACGCTGAGGAAAGAACGTGCAAGCCAAGGAGTATAGGTTTCACATCACACAATAGAGGCCTTTCTCTGCTCTAGTCTGAGGTAATTCACTCTGCCAATTAATCCGCTTTCAGCCAGGAAGGTTACATTAAGGCAGTAAGTCTGACTCATTTTTTAGCCTTTTTTTTTTTTTAAACTCACGATTTTGTCATTTAGCCAAACACATATAGATAGAAAAGCCTGAAAAAGTGTTCTTGATTGCTGAAATATTGCCTGTGAAGTGTTTATTATTACTGCATTAAGCGAAAGAGAGTCCTCAGTGGCATTTGCTGCGTGTGTCATCAAGCTCTGGCCTTCCAAACGCATTTTATTGACATTCATCTCGCAGCTAATGAAATGAAAGGTTGAAAGTTGTAAAGTTTCGCAGCTGATTAAACAATTTATATATAATTCAGAAATTAATCTTGGGTAAGTCACATTCAAAGAGCATCAGTAATGCAACTCAGCCTAGAAAAGAAAGCTAGCTCACAGCTAAAACCTGAAACTCACTGTTTAAAATGTATTTGCTAAGACAAACCAAGGCCAGAAAATTCACGCTGTGGGTTTGGTCACAAAAATGAAGAGGTGGCAGTGCCTTTAGAGCCCAACCTTTGCCTCATACTCCAATCCCTTATTCTCCAATTCCCCTTCCTCCCTGGAAGTGTCTACAAGGCACCATGCAGTGCAGTGTGGGCTCATTTGTGTCAGCCTCAGGGAAGGGACTACACCAGCCAAGGTTGAGCACCACACTAACAAAATTAGCTGGGTAACATAAGTAACCCAGACCTCATCAACACTAGCTTGTGGCTGCAGAGTGCTCACAGAGACATCCCAGAAGTCCAACATTAATTCAGCTCTTTGTAACATCCCAAGTCACTGCTCCTCAGTTCAAAACCCCAAACCTTTCTCATCTTACTTAGATGGAAAAACTCACGTATTTACATTGGTTTCCTGTCTGTGTAGTTATCCAAATACGTTTTTTTTTTTCCTCTAAGTAAAATATCACGTCCACAAATTTACTCCTTTATTCTATTACACTGAAAGATAAAGTTGCAATTTCACAGAGAGTCCTCAAAGCTTTTACTCAGTTGAAATTAAACGACTAGCTCACATTTCTGCAGTTACTGAGAAATATAAGAAGAGGAAATTACAAATGAAGTAATTTCATATGGAAAAGAAATAGCTCGGGGCCAAATTCTACCGTCCTCAGTGAACTGCCAGTGAAAGCTGTGCTTGCATAAGGACCACAGAATTTGGCCCTTGGTAATAAGCAGGTTTCATAAAATGTACATGTCATATTTGTGGTGAGAGAAGTAGTTTCCATGGTCAGGCTGAGTTCCCAGATTTCTTAGTTTTGCTTCAATAGCAAATCTTCCCCGAGTCAGTTATTCTTATTATGGTAGAGCATCACCCCAATTTTATTCAAACTGCTCTTAATATTTTGCATAAATAATGGCAGTAAGTTTAGTGTGAATTCTGCAATATTAGCCAACACACAAGATGACCCCAAACCATTCTTAATAAACCAGATATGTTACAACCTATCTAAAATTGCTGTACACAGCTACACAAGCCTCTGAGTACTTTTAAAAACAGCCCTGAGGGCTAAAGCCGCAAAGAAACATACACTTTTCCCTTAGCGAACTTCCATTAAAAACTTCTATGATTTTTCATGATAGCCTGAGCCATTTTTCAGCAGAAGCAGCAACTATTTCTTTGTCAGACACTCCTCATTTAGAGCATTTCTCTAGTGTTACACAACTAGTTTTTTTTTTTCCCAAATCCCAAAATACCATGTCTCACAGAGGCTTAGAATATTCATGTTGGAAAAAAGTTTTCTAGAAGTATGGAGGAGTGAAGGAACCATCAAATGATGAAAAACCAGACAACATCAAGTTGACTACGTGAACTAAATGGGAGAGATCGATTTGGCTGCTCCTGTTCAGTGAGTATCAAATCTTTAAAATGTATAAGATGGTGCCATTCATATATTATTATCATTATTATTCTGAATTTCCCATCTTTGTGTGCTGAGGTCTGTCTCTATGAACTGCACAGTTTATTTTCTAGGTGGCAGCTGTACATATACACTAAGCAGACGGTCCCACAGACGTTCACACACGTCATTGTTGAAATAGAGATTAACCTGGGATAGTGTCAAAATAGTAACACTGAGTTCAGGGGGAAAATTGCTTCCCACGGATGCTCTTCCAAAAATTTCAGCTTTTTTGCTTACATCTGCAAGTAAACATGTGTCTGGGGATGAAGAGAAGGAGCAGACCTTGGGAGCCTGCTCCTTGGAGGGCCGTGGTGGAGGATGAGTTACAGAGGGAGGTTATGAGAGGCCACCTTGGGCTCGGCCAGCACTGGGCTGTGGCTCTCCTCTCTGCATGGGACACTGGAGGAAGTGACATGAAGAAACAGCCGTGGGGAATGTGGGTCAGGCAGGCAGCAGCACGGGGCAGGATCTCTCTTGTCCCAGCCAGATGGGCAAAGAACTATGAGCAGGTTTTCTGTTCCATTCACCCATGCTTGCTTGCAGCTGATCACCACAAAAAATATGATGATATTTGTAATCTGTCACCTTAGAAATTATAACAAGGCCTCTCAATTTTTTCCTCTCCCTGTCCAGGAGAGGTGGGATGAAAAATATTGGCTCTGTGCAGCAGTGCAAGTAGAAGAAAGGAAACAAAATGCAGGAAGGTGGCGGTGGGGAGAAATACCATTTAACTTGACAATCTCTACTTTTCAAATGCTGGATAACTAGCAAAGAGAGGACAATACACCTTTCTGGATGAACTCATCATAAGTCACTCATTCCCCCAACTTATGCTGATGCTTTGAAGCCACAAAGTCGCCCTTGTCCCACAAGGGATGCACCTAAAGACTGCTTTCACTTTTGCCTTGGTCTATCCATGCACCCTTGTCCTGAGGAATGGGGGAGGGAAGCTGTTTGGGCTCCCTGGAATCCCCAAACACACGGCAGTGTCTGCTCTGGTACATGTTTAGCTCTCCACGCCACATCTGGGTGAGTGGGGAATGATCAGAGCACTTAGTGCACTGGAGCAGCAAGAAAAAACCACAGAAGGAAACTTGCAAAGCCATTTAGGTTCTTCAAGAAAGCTCAGGAAAAGATGATGCTATTGGAAATTATCTCGGCTGCATGGTGCTGTTTGGCTCACAGCAAAAATTAGAAATAGGAGAATGTGTCCAGCACACCATCCACATATTGTTTGAAGCCTTAATGGCTTCTAGGTTCTGTCTGCACCATGGTTAGCACAGCAGATAGTAAAACCATCATTCCTTTCAGAAAGCAGGAACTCAAAAGTTTTTGCCAGCACTAAAATATCAAAATCACGTGCTAGAAAACTAACAATAAACTTAAGCAAAAAACCCACAGATACATTTCACTAAAGTGAAAGAAAAAAAGGATTAAAATGAAATAAAATGAATCTAAATGACTAATCAAGACTCATACTGCAGGCAGTTTACCATGTTTTGTGGTAAATTAAACACATCATTATCCTGAAAATTGGAAAGCGATTTAACAGAAATGGAATTTTTGCCTCACTGAAATGCGTTGCTTTGCAACAAAGCGGATTTCACTTCTCCAGTCAAACACTCAGTGAATGAGTCCCAGGACCAGGACTTGTATGTGTTATCACAGAAAATTAACTTTTTCACTCAAGTAAACAAGGCTTTTCTCACAATAAAGTGGCCAATCTTTCTAAATGCATTTAAATGCAGACAGAGCATGCTGAGCCTCACTCAACTGGTGATTTCTAAAATTAATATGGAGTTAGATTACGTGAAAATGCCACAAGCCTGCATTGCACTTTGCATTCCTAGTGCACACGAACCTTGATTTGGAACAGGAATGACTTTAACTTATTTTCCAAGAACACAGAAGAGACTGCGTATGTGAAATGAGAAAAAGAAGCAGTTCTTTTCACAAGATTGCACCACAAATATTTGTCCTGGCTGGGTATGTTGACTGTGCTTTGTTTCCTTCTTACTCAATTTTTCACCACAGGCTGCCACGCTAAGTCTTAAAAAAACTGGTGAGCCTAGATCATTTTGAGACAAAAGCTCAAGTAAGTAGCTAATAAAAGATATTAAAAAGTTAGAAGCTGTACTCTCAGTCAGGTCAGCTGGTGACTGTGGTGAATGAGACCATGCAGGAACTCAGATTTTCAAAATTTCTGAGTGTGTCAAATTTGAGTTTTTCTCATAGTTAGGTACAAAGCAGTAGTTGTTCCCAAAGCTGATTTAACAGAACTTGTACTTCAAAACCCAAGGGAATAGATTGTCAGCTGGGACAGAGCTGTACTTTTGCAAGGATTATCTAACAAGAAAAAAAAATATAAAGGGACTTTCTGTACTACATCAGGTAGTAGAAATGTCAATGTCATCCCCCATCTAGCAGCCTAAATAAGCTGGGAGCAAACAAAACTAAATTTGAGAACATCAAAAGTGAAAACAAAATAATAAATTAATCCCTAGATCAGAGCCCAACCTTGTTCAAGCAAAAACATATCCAGTTATGCTTAGGCTGGTGCATGTGCACGAACACAGATACTCACACCTGTTTTGAGAGTGCAAAAGAAAACTTTGTCCCAAACAGTGATGCACGATGGGATCTCTCATCTGGTTTTATCCACATGGGTTTTAAATTTGGATACCAAAATTCCTGACTGACTGCATCCTATGAATTCATGAAGCTTTGGAACTTCAGAACAGGGGCAACATCACATTACAATAGATTTAATATGCTGTTGAAAGAACGGGACTTGCAGGCACACAGAGAGGCAGTTTTAAGGCCTCTGGTGTATATGCACATTTCCCTATCCCTGTTCTCTTCCATAGATCAGGAGCAGTTTCCTGCAGCTGTTAACCCAGAGAGGTAAAAAAAAAAAAGCTGGAGCACTTTTATAGACCTACAGGAACACAGACACTGAGTGAGAACAAAACACATGCAATAAAGAAAAAGTGTAATATATATTTAGCGCAACTTCAAGATGTTCAACAATCTCACAGGTACATACTGCACGTTTCTTAGCCAGAAATGCATTTATTTCCAGAGCAAGAAGCTGCCTTCTACCAAATGTTTCAAAACACGAACAATTACGGAAAATGCTGAACTTAATGCTCATAAAAATGGTGGCGTGGGACTGGTTGTAAGGGTGCAAGGAAAAAATGGCTCCCTGTGAGGGTGGCAAGGCCCTGGCACAGGTTGCCCAGGGAAGTTGCGGCTGCCCCATCCCTGGAAGTGTCCCAGGCCACTCTGGATGGGGCTTGGAGTGACCTGGTCTAATTCAAGGTGCCCCTGACTGTGGCAGCAGGTTGGAATTCGATGAGATTTAAGGTGCCTTCCATCCCAAACCGTTTCATGATCTCCCTGTGCCCACGAGGCAGGCGGTGCTGGGAGAGTGGGCATGGCCATGTGCCCCACCCAAGGCCTCTGGTGACCAAAGTGAGATTGAACGAAAGTGCAACTGCAACTCAGAAGAAAGGCAGGGCCATTAAAAAAAAAAACATTTACTTAAAACCACCGAATTACTCCTCCTCGTTATAAGTTATTGCTGTAAACAGAAAAAACAGAGAAGCTGGCTCCTGCAGGGCCTGCTGACTAAGGCAATTTTTGATGGCTTGTGACTCCTGAATATCCCACAGCGAAATTCCTGTAATGCACAATTTTGAATTACGCTTTAAAAACACGCTGTATAAATAGAGAAGATTAACCAGCAGGCTAAGTGTTCAGGCCATATGGGCATGTTTTACTTGTTTTATCCTTGCAATTAAGGCTTCCTGAAATTGTAACTTTGTATTTGAAGATTGAGCTAGCAGACTTACAATTTATAAGGTGTAGTATTTAATTTAAAAAACAGTTTAAGATCGCCAAGGCTGGAAAAATCTTAGTATTTCTCAAATGCTGATAAACTGTTTAACAACTACTCTAAGTATTCTTCTGCAAAACAGATTACATGCAGAGATCTCATTAGCAGATACGAAATAGAATTTCACAGGTAACTGATGTAAGCAGAACAACAATTTTAAATTAATTTTGATGTAGAAGTTCCAAACTAATCAGAGCAAAATGGGTGAATGAAGAAGTAAGAGAAGAAGTGTAACAGCTTGGAAACTGAAAACCACAATTTTTTCTAACCTGAAATTTTTTCACATATTAAGCATTATATTCTAGCTTGTTTTCCAGTTTAAATAAATGAACCTGAATATTTTTTTTTGAAGAGATATGCCTGCTTTTTTTCCCCCGTGAAACTACTTTGAGCTGGTTTGAAAATGAAGTGCTATGCATTAGTTTAATCTGAGTGAAAATCTTTCATTGCTTTCACAGATATTTCAGCTTGAGCTGGCCAGCCTGAGCCCTTTGCCAACCTGAGTATGTCTCCTGCACCCCACCCCAGAGAACTTATATGCTTGGATTTAGCCCAGAGACTCTCGCTGGACTATTTTGAAAATAGTGATCTAATAATGAAGGTTTAAGTCCAAAAAGAGGACTAGATCCCTCAAATGGCCTTCTGGGGCTGTACTGTGCATCTCGCGGGGCGACTCTCTGAGGGGATGGGCTAAAGCCCTCATCTCCTTTGGGGAGGAAATGTGTCACATCCTATAGACACTGATATGCTCTCTTCCTTGACAATAACTCCTTAGGGGATATCAGACTGACTTTGCCACAAATTCTCTTCCTAAATAGGTTTTGGAGCCTTTGTCTTCTAGAGAAAAATGTCAAAGTGCTAACAGTTTCTAGGCTCTGTGATAGGGCAAGACCCTGCTCTTAGATTCCCACAACCACAAAATGCCACTCTCAATTCTCTTGTCTCCTGATTTTAGATGATGGTAAGAAAATATGAACATTATGAACTCATTGGTGAGTGTCGCCATCTCAGTTCTCCCACGGTGCCACTTAGAAATAAATTAAAAAATCACATGGGACTACTGCAACCATAGTTTTAGTACCAGTATTAAAAGAGCAAAAATAATAAAGCCAGTGAAATAGCAGACCACTAGAACTAGACCAGAGTAGACAGCACTGACACAAGGAAGAGTTTCCATAAAGACAAGGAAATAAATAGAGCTGGGGCAGAACCCAATATGCATTTTGAAACAGTTGTGGCTATAAAACAAGACTGCAGAAGAGAGCAATCCTTCTGTCAACTGCTAAGTACCAAGGTGAGCAGACATCAGCTTCATTTAACCCACCAAAGCCTCAGCAATCATTGCACAGAAAGTCTGGCAAACAGGACATCTCTAGCTGAAATAAGTGAGTTGCTTGTTTGTTTTGACAGCACCAAAATTTAAAAATAGCTAAATTTGTTCTAAAAATAATATTAATTCTTTTCAGGCAACATCTATTCACACTGTAGACTCCATGTTAGGTAGAAATACAGCGTCTGCTAAGGAAACAGGATTAGTATAAATGTCTTTAAGCCCAGCCACATAAACCTCACACAATGTTGAGTCTTAAGACTTTCTCAACATCACTAGAAAATACAGCTGTCCTTCTGTTGTCACTCCAAACTGGGAAATATCTTGAAATGTGTTAAAAAACCAACACAACTGCACTGTCATATTTCATTTGATTTTAGGATTGAAGGGAACCAAAAGCCCAGCTCAGAAGAGAATTCCTGAGAAGGATATAACCTCTCTGCTTGGTTGCCCTCCTACATTCTTGAAGGAAAGAATGCATAAGTTGGGGACCAACATTTTCTAAAGAAAAAACATATGGTTGTTTTTCATCCAGGGCAGGGATGTATACAAAGAACAGCTAACAAAATATAATAATCAGTCCACTGACTCATTTCTTGCAGGACTATTTATCTAAATCAGTAAATAGATTATTTAAGAAAATAAAATGAAAAAAACACAAAACACAGGAACACAGCTTCTAATTAGAAACATCACAATTTGATTTTGGTTTTATTGTGGCAGTGTGCCATTCTGACCAACACAATCAAGAGATGGTGGCTGCAGTTTATTTAAACAGTAGTCCTAGGCAGTGAGCAGGTTTCCAGATGTGCTACTCCACATCCCTGCAATCAATAAATAAAAGGAGGAGGACTGTTGGAATGCTAACATTTGTCCAGAAAATTGCTCAAAGAGTTAAAGGCACAGATGATAAAAGCAGCTGCACCAGTTCTTGTCATGCTGCCAGAGTTGAATGTTTACCTAGTGCTGCATCCCTACCCCATGGGGTGAAAAGAAGAAATGTAGAAAGTCTCTTTTCCCAACCATTTTCCCATGAAGAAAGGTATAGCAGAGCAGAACAGATTTATGTGGTAAAAGCAGACCCATGAAGACACATTCAAATAGTTGTGTGTAGGTTTCTTGGCATTTATGTTAGCAGACATTCTGGGGCAGCATCTGCAATCTAAACACTATCCTGTTATTCCACAGTCCATCACCTTGCCTGTCGCTGTATTTATAATTCATGCACTCTGGTCTTACAGCTTGTGCTGCAAGAGGGTCTCTAAATTGGGATGGCTGAGCTTTGGGGTTGAATTATGTTTTATTTCTCGACCAAAGCCACAGGTGTACAGCTCTGGAAGATGCTGAATGTTCCCAGTGATGGATGCTTTGCATGTCCTCATAAATCCCCCCTGCCTAGAGTGGCAGTCTAGTATCCGAGACCCAGCCGCAGTGAGAGCACGGTGGAAGTGCAGAAGTGAGGGAAGAGTGATGATAAACCAAGGTAGGAATCGAAACCCTTTCTGCAGACCGTCCTGTGGAAACTGGGCATGAGGCAGGCTGCATGGACACAAATCACTGAGCTGAGCGCCAGAAGTCATTTTGTCCGTCTTTTCCCTCTCCCAGTGAGGAGGGAAGACTCTCCACCGACCCATGATCCACCCTGAGGACTGGGCGGAGGATTAGCAGCCAAGGCCAAGGAATAGTTGGGCCAGAGCCAGGACAATGCATATATCATGACTGACTTCCCTGGGCCTGAGGGGAGCTCTTGCTTGGGAAAGCATTTCTTCAACAATCACCCGAATTTCCATTGCTGGCACACGTGGTCCCACCAGCAGTCCCCCACCTGACCTGTCCCCAGTGCTTACGAGCAGCTCAGCTCTTCACCACTCACAGTTCTTCTCACGAGCCCTGGACTAAGATCTGGGCTCGTGGAGAGCATGCCTGTGTGCAGTGAAAGAGCAAAGAGATCCCTGAGGGCACAGGCACTGTATCCTATGCAGCCCCGCTGGCTCCACACTTTACCACGTCCTAATCCTTCCCTTGCTGTTATACTCAGCGTACCTGCTGCCAAAACATGCTGTAAAACCTACAAAGGTGCATTGGATGGACACCTCGAGATAAAAATAATGAAAAATTACAAGTCATCCTTCTTCCAGCAACTTCCCCTTACGCAGGCTAACACTGCAAGAATCCACAGTCACAACTTGATGAAGTGAAAATAAACATAAGAAAAGCAAGAAATCCTTGATTATGGATAAGGACACCAGGAAAACAGCCAAAACTAAGTTGGGAATCCATTAGTTCTTATGTCTAATGGTGCTTCTAAGTATGTATTGTGTCTGCTTCCTGGAAAGAACAGGAAGAGTTGGCATAGACTTCTATAGGAGCAGGATATCATCTCTGAATACTTTAAACCAGTCAGTGCAACCTATAAAAATTGAGATGCAGACCCTAAGAAAAATGGGAGGAGGGCTGGACAGACAGAATTTTGCTCTTGATGGACTTCTTCAGAGTTAACTGCATCTGGATGTGTACCATGATTTTTATCTGTTAAAAAAACCCCCAAACCTTAAATGAGATGCACCATATATGGCAAGACTGTTCTTTGGGCTGCTAAAGACTACTTGAAAGACTGTTTATTACAGCAATTAAAAGCCAACCTCAAAGTGCAAAGGATAATACCTTTTCCATGATTCATTTTCAAATATAATATGGATGTGGACAATTTCAGACAAGTCTGCTTTCTTCAACCCTTTGTCAGGCACATCTTCCCTACCTGTTTTGCGTGTGTATTTCTGGATAAATGATCTGTATGCAAAATCCTTCTTTCTAGGAATTATCAAACAAACAAACAGAGAGGCTCAAAATAAATGGTTATGTTAGGCAAAGAGCTGGACACACCTGTGAGAGTTTCTTTTATAAACATGTAGCAGCTGCTCAAGAACATAAATACTCCAAATACTTTTATTATCCATTTCAAGACTGTGTCATTCTCATCTTTTTTGCTAGTATGGCAAGAAATACATCATTTAATGAAGCAGGCACTGACTAGCAGCAGCCAGTGTGGTACCACCTGGATATCTACCATGCCTATGGTTGACATTCCACTTCCATGAAATCAAGTTAAGTTTTGCCACTTGACTTCTATAGCACACTTCTACTTTCCTCTGATGTTTTAGATAAATCATGGCTAGCATAGTTTTCAATGTATTCTTAGCTGGTATGAATTCTGAGTAAGTCTTCAGTGCAACCAGAAGATGATAGCTAATGCTATTCACCAGTCTGGCTGAAAACTATCCCAAATCACACCAGCCACGGATTAGTCAGGTTGTAAACTCAAGCACAGCAGAGCAGTTACATTTAGCTTAAAGTTACTACTGAGCAGCTGCTTCTGAACACACTTGCTAGTACATTTTACCACTGGCAGAAGGGCATGGGAACTTGTGAGTTAGCTTTACAAGAACATAGCAAATTAAAAAAGGAAGTTTCAAACAGTGTTAAATCAGTGCGATATCTACACATTTAAACACAGGAACTCATAAAACATGCTGCTGTTCTTGTCAGCCACTTACGGCAAGGGTCCCATGCACACTTCATGTATTAACGTCTCCCTGGACTACCTGAAACTCAGAGATCTCCCAACACAAGCAAATATTTTCATTTGGGACTGCTGGATTTAACTGTTGGTTAAATCACCTAGATTTTGTATTTTTTTTTAGGAACCAGAGTCTAGGAAAAGCCTGTGCTCTGGTCAAACTCTTGGCTTACACACAGTGCTAGGCGTAGGGTACAGCTGAGTTCTGCTCCCCTCCCTCTTCCAAGAAGGACAATAATTGTTGGCTGCATGACACCCCTTTTATCAGTTTAGTCTTTGGGTTTTTTGTTAGCCCTCACTGATTTCTGCCAGCTTGGACTGAGAGACCAAAGAGACATCAAGACAAATCCAGCCTCAGCTTCTGAAGGAACACGAGGACGTTCAAGCAAGTCCAAGTCACAAGTGAGCACTTTGAGGCTACAGAGTAATGGAAAGCCAGTGTAAAAACCATAAAGCACACAGTATCTCTAGCCAAAGTACAAGACAAATGATACCTCAAGCCCTAAAATTGTGTTTTGCAGCTTTAGCTGTGCTCAGACTGTGGAATACCTGAGCACTGCTGCAATAGGAAAATGTAAGCCATAGCTATTGTCACTGGCACAAGATACTGCACACAGCATGGCAGAAAACAAAACTGTATTCACTTGTCAACAAGTCGGGTTTGGTTCCATTTTTACTGCTAGAAAGCAGGAACAAGTTCTGCAGTAAATTAAATCCATCAAACCATGGGAGACCGGAGATCAGTCCAAAGTATGATGCAGGATGTCTTTGTTAATAATACTCACACCAAAATCTGAAACCAAAATTTTGTGCTTGGACACCTCAAGTGAAAGTGCAATTAATCTTCATAAAAAGACTTCACGTCCTGTTTTAAAATGAAAAAACTTGGAATACATTTGGTATTGTGGAGCAAACATATGACTGGATGCTGAGCAAAGCAGAAAATTAAAATATTGCATTGCAAATTCTTGTTACTTTTCAGGGCTAAATTTCTGTAAGATTAACTGGGTAGTCCATAGCTGTTTTCTGGCCACAGATGTGACCTCTACACATTAGTGATGCCAACATTATATAGGGTTTTATTACCATTTAAATTGGTTTTTTGTACTCATGCATGAAGTTCTTATGACTGAGGTAGGAGCACTTACTACTGCAGGGTAAAAATCCACCTACCTAAATCTGTACTGAGTATTACTAACAGCAGACAACTGGACATAGGAATGAAATCCTGATTTCCAGAAACCAAATCCCCTTTGACATCAGGTAAGCCCAGCTCTCCCCACAGAGATCTCCATTCAACGCGGCTACACTATCCCCATCCACTGAAGTTTCAGACCACCACGAAAACATCTATTTTCTGTCCAGAATGCGATGTTTTCCACACGACCTCAGCAGAAGAGAGGTTTTTGGTTGCCTCACCTGCATCAGCAGCCGTGACCAGCAGCAGGTACTGCTCCTTGGCCTCCCGGTCCAGGCTCCGCACCAGGCGCAGCTCTCCGCTGCCCGAGAGAGTGAAGGCTCCCTCCTCGTTGCCAGCCACCAGCACGTAGGTCAGCTTGCTGTTCAGCCCTTGGTCATCGTCCCTCGCTACAACCTACACAAGCAACGCAAACAGAAGAGATATCAAAGACCTGATGAGCGCGGGGGGTCTGTAAAATTATACTGGGATAGAGGAAACACTCTCTACGATAATAATCCAAATTAACGGGTCGAATTAATGCAAATGCTACAAGTATAAATTAGCTGTAATTGTAAAAAAATACTCAACACAGTGGTGGTGGATTTAAAAAACATAGTTTGAAAATATTAAATAGTTGATCACCTATTTTTCTCGAGCATAAATACAGTAAAACTGTGTTGGGGCTCAGTGAAAACCACAAAGGACCTGGTATAGGCTAAGCTCTGTATGAGAGCAAGCACTGCACGTCTTGCTGTCAGAATCCATTTAGTTCTCTCTCAATATTTGGCACATAGCCTCATCCCATGTAGGCAATGACCAGATTGAGAGATTTGTTGCATGGAAGTTGAGAATGAGATGAGAGATAGAGCAGACTCTTAAAGTCCCAATGGGAGCATGAGGATAGGTACGGAAAACACAAACAGAACTCCAAAGCATAATATTAACTTTTGGTAAAAAAAACCCCACCCATACAAACAAAAAGGAAAACAAGCCAACAATAACTGCAAGTTCAATTAAAGCCAAGAGGCAACTTTTCCATTGTTTTGCCCCTTTTTAATTTTGCAGGAAGGACACTGGGCATTAATACCATGTAGGCATGCTGCTAATTGTCAGAGACACATATTTATTGCTGAATGTACCCACCTGGAGAATAACTTTTGGGAGCGTCTCCAAATTCTCGGGGACATTCACAGAGTAGGGAGAAAGCTCAAATGTGGGAATGAAATCATTAACATCCTTCAGAACAATACTGACTGTCGTGGTGTCGGTCCTGGGGCTGCTCCCGCGGTCAGAGGACTGAACAGTCAGTGTGTAGGAGGGCTTCTTCTCTCTATCCAAAGGCTTGGTCACAGTTATCACCCCCGTCACAGAATCGATCCGAAACTCATTGCTGGCATCCCCGCTCACGATGGCGTAGCGGACCTGCCCGTTTGTCCCTTCGTCTCCATCCGTAGCCAACACCTGGATTAAATCCGTCCCTGTCAAAGTATTTTCTGCCACCTCTACTTTGTAAAGCTTTTGGGCAAAGAGTGGGTTGTTGTCATTAATGTCCAGGACTATCACCACCACATCTGTAGATGAAGAAAGGGATGGCTGGCCCTTGTCTGTGGCTACCACAGTCAAGGTGTAGTTGGCCACGGCTTCTCTGTCGAGCTCCCCGGTGAGCCTCACTTCCCCATCGATGGTGCCGATGCTGAACTTGTTTCCCAGAGGCCGGAGCAGGCTGTACTCGATGTAGCTGTTGGGACCACTGTCGGGATCGGTTGCCTGTGCTTTGAACACAACCGTATCTATGGGCGTGTTCTCCGGGACGTAGGTCAGCTTAGGGGAGATAAAGCTCGGAGGGCTGTCGTTCACGTCCAGCAGAATGATCGAAACCTGGGCTGTGCTGGTGTACCTGGAGGCTGGGAAGGGAGCCATGTCGTGGACTTGCACAACGAGGCTGTAGAAGGACTGGCTTTCCCGATCCAGAGGCTGCTGGATGCTCAGCACCCCGCTGTTGTCGATGCCGAACTGCCCCGCGCTGTCCCCGGATGCGATGCTGAAGGACAGCTGGGAGTTGGGGCCTGGTTGGGGAGGGAGAAGAAAGGTAGATAATGTGACTTCATCCCACTGACCTAAGTATCAATATTTCTGGCCTTGTTTCCACAGGAAATTTTCTTTCATTTTCCTATGGAAATGAACCATGTGGTTCCTATACAACCACATTAAGTATTCAGCCTCCTCATCACCATTTTTGAATCCATCTGCTAATTTCAGGCAAGTTTCACAGTGGAGCAGAAGCCTTTGAAATGATTATTTTCTGACAAGATAATATTCATGAAAGAGAGAGGGAGGATGTTAATTGGAGAGGCCGCAGAGGGAACGTCTGGCAGGGTTCATCTCTGCATTTCATTCAGCAGGAGCTGCACGGTGGCACCACGAGTAATTTTTCCCCATCTGCAATGGTTGGGGATAAAGGGTTTGAAGGGTTTTCTTCAGAAACCAAGACTTAGTAGTTCTGCTGCTCATTGAACATCTGGTTTCCTCCGTTCTTCTCAGTTCAAGTAAGCAACGTTATTATTAATGTAATTATTTCATGAATTCTTCCACTCAATTAAAAAAGCCACAAGCAGAAACTCCCAAGCCTAGCTGGAGCAAGCCAAGAGTGAATACTGGGGAAAGGTATGCTTCCCATATATGGCATGGTATTCCAAAATATCAGATGAACAGCCCTCACTCATCTCATGATCAAAACATAACTAGCAATTATGGTCAGGGGAGAGATTTATCATTCTGGTAAGGGAAATGCATCCTGAACCTGGACAGGGCTGTGAAATAGCCTTACATACTCCATACAGGAAACAATGTGCGTTACTGCTTCGATTCCACAGTTTGCTCTAAACAACTAATTACTGGGAACATCTAATTGTGAAATGAGTTTTCTCTCCTCCATGCATCCTACTAAAATCTATTTTAATTAATTTCAAAAATTTTTTCTTGTTTTGTGTATTCAAGACTGTGTTTAGGATTAGTAAAATAAGCAACCACTAGCTACTAAGCTACCCCTCAAACTAGCTTGTTCATGCAAAAAACACCAAGCTGCCCATTTCACTGATTGCTGTGCATTTTGTCATTTTTACTCAGAAGCTCTTTTCTCTCTGAGTGAATTGCTTTGATAATAAAATTATTCCTGCATTAGATTTATTAATATCTGCTGTTTATTATGCTCAGACTTGAGAAATCTAGTCTTACTTGTCTTTCCCCCAGTGGCTAGTCTAATTGGCATCTTTCCCTCTCTCTTTTTCCTCTTGTAGGAGTTAAATTATAAAATGAATAGAACCAAACATGAAAGACAAAATATTTGAATGCAATTAAAGGAATTAATACATTTATCTGCCTGATATTAGTGTTTCTCCATTACTTTGATCAAGTGAAGGATGGTGAAAGTTTAATGCTACTCTGCTTTTTGTTCAGTTGTATTTTCAAATGACTAATTATATGGATAGAAGTCTTGATTTCAGTAAAGTACTTCCTGGCAATTCAAGATTTTTGTTAATTTTTGGAGATGGGTAGAATTTGGGTCCTGCAAAAGAAAATGACTTTAAAAAATTCTCTATTTCCCTCCCTGTCCCCCACCCCAGTGCTTTCTATGGTGTTTATTCCTAAGAAAAAATTAGTTTGCTCTTTTTTATCTCACCTCCATGAACCTTTCATTCTTTGTCCTGATTCTCATGGGTTTCCATGCTGGTAATGCTAATATAAATTAAAACTGTGAAACAGAAGAGTTGCCTAAATATCAGTGGAGCCAGGAAGGCCACTTGATGAACTATTCTCTTTTTTAAACACAGCATGCCAAGCTGGCATTGTGCACCTCGTCCATCCCCCCTTCCAAAGTTTGGAACTGGGCTTTTCTTAGGAAGACTGTAGGGACATCCTCTTTGTTGAACTTTAGGTTTATTTAATCTGATGGTTAATCTGATAAAACACTGAAAGGACAGACATGGAGTCACCAATTTTATGATAATGCTCTTCTAAAGGGTTTTGTTTCTATTTGTATTTATTTACTAATGAGACTAAAAAAATCCCAACAAAACTACTTCCCTCTGCCATTCTATAAATATCTGTAGAGTTTAGCTGGGAAATTACACCAGCTTTGCCTGGAGGAATACCTTACCATACTTTTTAACAAACTGACAAATGTGTGTGTGCTTTCCTCTGAGATTTTTCCTGTTAATTCTTTGAAAAAAGTAAAATCTGAATCTCAAAATGAATGTCTTTAAGGTAACTGAGTTCTTTAGCATATATTATTCTATTACTACGTTATTAAATATCCAAGAGCTGTAGCTGATATTTACTATGGGTCTGTATATGAAACAGCCCAAGCTGAGATAAACAGCTGCTGTTTCCCAAGGGGTGTGCTGAACAAGAAAATGAAAATTGAAGCAGTTTCACTATCACCATATTTCTGTCCTTTATCAGTGTTTCTCCTAAAACAACAGCCATACCTCATTATAAAACAATGTCTTTTCAGAGCTCCTTCAAACTATGGGATCATGTAACATGAATAATCAACAAAATTGTATTTGTATTGAGTGCATTATCTGTGAGCACATGGAGAAGAGTATAATACTAGCACTAGCTATTTCTGTGCTCTAGATAAATATAAGACAACACAAGATAAGAAGCTTGAGCTTGAAACAGAAACGACAATAGATCATAACACTGGCTTAAGTTACAGTCCTATGGGAGAACTCAACCTGGCACGCTCTTGGAATGATATTTCTGCCCTATTAATTTTAAATCCAGCCTGCTAGAAAAACAAGTGTGCCAGAAAATATAAAAGGCAAGATATCTGACTTCTCGTTGCACTGCTCCTCAAATACTCATTTGCCTCCTTGATAACTGAGTGTATGATGAATGTGAATTGATATGTCAGTGCTATGATACAGTTCCCATCCACTGTGCACAGATGGAAATTAATGTATGAGGTGAAAGAGAAAAGGAAAACAGACTCATAAGGGTGAAGTGAAATTAACTTCCAAAAAGATTTGAAACCAAGTGTTGCAGCCCTGACAGGAAAATAAGAAATAAAAGAGGAGATAGACACAAACCCATTTATCTAGAAGTCTGAAGAAACAATCCCTTCCCTGGGTATGCATGATACAAGCACAACTTCCTCCTCCAACTTACGTTTAGTCTACATAAAATAAAAGCCTTAACGAGTGTGGTGAAAGAGAGACTCATGCAAGAACAGCCAGTATCACAAAGTTATGACTTCTGGTTTGTTGGCTTATCTTATGGAATCTCTTCTCCCTTCCTCAGTTTGATCTCAAAACCAGTTACACAGTTTTTACCATGGAAAGTTCTATCCATCAGCGCAAAATTTATCTCCCCACAAAAATGTTGGAGTTCAACAACTCAGCATTTCCTGAGGAAAAACTGCTTTACTGAGTAATCTTGATAGGTTCAGTCAATTTAGGTGCACAAACTGGGATTCCTCGAAGCATGTAGGTGCTTTGTCCTTGAAGGACATTTCAGCGTGAGACACTTCCATGGGCTCTGCTGAGCCCCTGTCAAGTTGAGAGGAGACAAGGTTGCTCAACATGTCACAAAAATAACCTTCACCTGTAAAGTCACTATGAGTGTTATGAAGAGTTTTGCACTAAGTCACACTGGGTAATGTCTGTGGACACTTCAGAAAATGCAGTATACAATGGAATGATGCTTAGGTATTTTATGGTCATCTTCTATAATTATTCTTGCTTGGGCACAAACTGTATGGCAAAATGGTTAAGCAAGCTATAAAAATTGTACCTTTTACACTCAACATATTAACACCCTCTAGATGCCATAAATAATCCCAATATTAAAGCTTATTTCAATGGGAAATTTACTTAAGATCTCTTTCAATAGGTTTTTTAACCTCCACTATCAACACCTTGTAGATGACAATTGTCTTCATGATAGACTTAAAAGTTACAGTACATTTATGACTGCAGATAACATCTGATATTACCACAACCCTCTTTAGAATTTACAATAAGCTTTCAGAAAAAGAGTTGGCAGACTCAGGTCTAATTTAAATGTGAATTTAAGCACATGAGAGCAGCGACTTACGGGTAACCCTAATTTTCCCTTTTTAGTAAGTCTTCTAATAGGTTGCTAAGGTGAAACACAGATTTATGATCATAGAAACAGAATGTGAGGGAATTCCTACCATCATCGGCATCGGTGACGCTGAAGTTGAGGATGGCGGATCCCGGGGGCAGGTTCTCCATCACGGAAGTGCTGTAGGAGGCCATGCTGAACATGGGCGGGTTGTCATTGACATCCAGGATGTTGAAGTACACCCTGATGGCCGTGGACTGGCCTCCCCCATCCTCAGCACGGACGGTGAGGATGTAGTACTGCTGTGCCTCGTAGTCCAGGGCCCGGGTGAGGTTGAAGACCCCGGTGACGGGATTCAGGAAGAAGATTCCCTCCTCATCATCCTCGCTTACGGTGTACGTGATCTCCCCGTTGACACCCGAGTCGTCATCAGTGGCAAGAATGGCTGCCACCAAGGAACCTGCACGGCACAACAGCAGAGCACCATCAGGCACTTGCAGCAGGCAGCTCCCCGGGCTGGCCAGAGCCAGCTCAGCATCAAGCAGATCCACAGATGAGAGATGTCCTCCAAGAGAAATTCAAGCCTCAACACTGTCTGAGTAACTATTGCAAAAGGTTTTTCAAAGCTGAAAGGGACCAACATATTCTTGCTTTAAGGGGCTACTCAAACACCCTAAGAAATAGCCAGGAATGTTTTTTATCTTTATGAAGATTAGATATCAACAGGGGCAAAAATACCATCTCTCCCGCTAGGTATTGTCTTTCTATGACTCAAAGGACCCTCCCTTTGCCGCAGACAATCACAAGTTCTGGAACCTTCTAGATATTTCTTTCCAAATGCAGCAACCAAAATATGAGTATATACCACATATCCCAGCTCTGCTTTTTGAAACAGTGCCTCTGCAGGGTAACTGCGGTTAGAAAACTGGAAACCTTATAGGGGTCCGTTCTCTGCTGTTTTCTGAAATTCAATGCCCTGTGAATTTGTGCCAGTGTTTTCATTTCTGCATAGCTGCCCTCGCATGACTGACCTATCTGACTGGAGTTTGGAAATCAAGTGTCACTTTTTAGTATTTCGAACACTAATTATATTTAAGATCAGCTCATTTCCAAGAAAATAAATCATTAAATTTCCTTTCCCTGGAACCAGATGAACTACGTGCAGCACAGTTAACTATTTTCAAGCAATGTGATAATGAAAACTGCTTATATCATCGGAACAAAGAAGAGTGCTATAACCCCCTTTAATCCAGCTGGATATGCTGGTATCTTTCACACCCATTTGATTATCTGAAGCTCTAATGTTTCTTTAACTGCAAGGGGAATGGGGATTACTCTCTGGGATAGAAAGTGGAACCTTGAAGGGGAAGCTTCACAGTCCTTCCCTTCCAAGGTGAGCCTGACAGCTGCTCTGGGACTGCTGGAGAGCAGAACAGGAGAAGATGCAGTACTTTAATACAAAATCAGCCTATTTGTTCCTTAAGCATCCATCACTGCTAAGCTGAGTATAAAGCACTAATGTACACCCTATAAATGATTAACGAGAGAAGTCTCATTTTAATGTGGAGGGAATTAGACTTTCCTTTTCCAGGGTTATTCCTGCTACAACACACGGAGACTCAAGGCTCTGAGAGAAAAGAGCATGGCTGGAGATCAGCAACCAAAGCACTCTGTGCTATACAGACATCTCAATTACTTCCAGATCAGATTTCTGAGGCACAGCTGATTGCGCTGTAAACCTTTAATGCAAAACACCACCAAATTCTGGGACAGGGACTGTGTGGCAGAGTGCAAAAGTTTGAGGCATGGGGGTAATCTTGGTTATCCCAAACTGAGACTCCCATGCTTATGAAAGCCCTAATAAAAATGTAAAAGCTATCACCATGTTATTTGCATCTCCTTGGTTTATTCATGTTTTACAATAAGCTTCTAAGATGCTACTGGCAGATGCTGCTTTTGTACTAGCAATCTGTATAGAATCTTGGAAGTAATATTCATTTTTCACCTGGAGTCATGTAATACAGCACAGTATTTGAAAACTCTTTTTGAGCTAAATATTTTCTAGTTTACAACCCACCTTTTAAGCATCAAAAGACTCTTGCATATGAAACCACCTCAAAAAGAAGAAAACAACCACTTGAGAGGTCAGCGGTCATATTTCCATTTCCTGTTTACCTGGAGTGGCATCTTCTGGGATGTCAAAGGAGTACACTGGCCTGGAGAACTTGGGGATGTGGTCATTGATGTCGCTGACAGTGATGTTTATCCTCATGTCCGAGGACTGCAGGCCGTCGTCAGCACGGACCAGCAGGGAGTACTTGGAGCGGCGCTCCCGGTCCAGGCGCTTGGTGGCTATCAGCTCCCCTGACTCGGGGTCAATGTGGAAGCTATCATCTGCACCGCTGATAATGGTGTATGTGACCAGGGCATTGGCTCCCTAAGTCAAAACAGAAGTGGTCAAATCCCGTTATTTGCCAGGAAAACCACATCATAACTTGCAGTAAGACAAGGATCGTTCCAGTAACTGCACTTGGAGATTATTTTTCAGAACAGTTTCCTTTAATAAACAGCCTTCCTGCCCAGTCCCTGCTTCAGTCCCGCAGTAAAGACACATACGCACACAGTTTTTATTTATGAGATGTGAAACGATGAGATTACCCAGATACTTTGTGCTCCACTGTTCATAAAAGGATTTCATCCAATCGATACCAAAAAACTCTGTTACCTGTTTTAGTCTCAAGCCAGCATCACTGAGAAGTGTGACATCTTAATAAGGATCAATGTTTATTCTTTTTTTATGTTTGAAGGTTAAATTAAATCCCTGGCAGTGGGATCTGCTCTGCCTTTCTTGCTCTCTGGAGATGGGATGGAGGGAGCAGGAGAGGGAAGGAGGCATGGAAGGAGGGGGGACCTGAGGCAGCTGTGTGGCTGCTCTTCCAGCTGCCACACATGGCAAGGGCCACAGCTTGTGGTCAGGAGAAACTCATAGAGGCTGTGCTTGCAGCAGCCCCTCAAAGGTCAGTTTCTGCATGGATATATATATTTACCCCAGTAAATAAAAAGCCCCAAAGTGACAAATCACACATCATTAAAATCATGGTTCTGATCTCTTGGGTTGTGCTGCAAGTCAAAAGTATTTGCTTTTGGGTCAAAAAATTTCATTTGTTCTTCAGGGGAGAAAAAGCATTCATGTGGACTTTGAGCATTTTGGTCGAAAGGAAAATTAAGGAAAAGTAATGTTACGTAGAAAAATGTCAGATACTTCTTTTTCCAAGACAGGCTTAAGGATACTGAAGGTTTGGTAGCCTCTAACATCAGATACAGTACCTAAACCCTGTGTGCTGATGGTGCCTGGAAATGCAAGCAGATATTTACTGTGCCCTCCTCTGGTGCCAGGCCAGAGCTCAGGTTTCACAGCTCAAAACTGCTGCTGACATGCCAGTGGCACTTCTGCAATGAACAGCAGATCAAAGAGATCAGGCAGAATGGAATTCTATGGCTGTTTGAAATACTCCTGCCTAAAAAAGCAAATTAATAGAGATAAACACCTGCTTGTATTTGTGAGAGGAGAGACAAGCAGTAGTTACCTGACCTTAACAGAGTGCTCCATGCCAAACTTTCCCTCTGGAGTGTTGTTTCAAAGAGTCAGACTGAGATAACTGATAAAAGGAAGTTTAGAAAGAAAACAGGCTTCTGCAGGTGCCCAGCCCTGAAGAGCTGCGTGCAGTGCTTCAGCTGTGTGCTCAGGTGTGCCTAGGGGATGTCACACGCTTTCCTCCAATTGTGTGGCTTAGCCATCACATTTCATGAGAATTTCAGAGGTGACCACATTCTTCACCCCGTGTTTGACCAGCCAGAGTCCTAACAGAGTGCAGCTAAAACCACAGCCATGTGTGATACTAGTTTATACCGTGCCCTCAACTTCAAAAAGGCAGGGGGAATAAAAAGGTATCTTGACCCTAAACTGCACATTGCCAGGAAAATTTGGGGTCTTTGTAAAGAGTTTGAGTTACAAATGTTCTGGTGGGAAATTGAAATCATTCCTTATGATAAAAAGACTGACTGACTGATTTCTCTCTAAGGTGACAAATCACTTCCCCCTGGACGGAGTGCTTCAGAATGGGTAACAGATTAGGTGCAGTTCAGGAATGGTTAAAAAGAGACTGGAGCATAAGATATTCCTATAATCTCAGATATATTTGCCATACCACACCAGAGAGTGGTAGTTCAGTATTTACTGCTTCCTAAAATAACGACAAACAGCTAGAATTTTTGTTACAGAAGTGCACCTTTCCAAAACCCTGGGTTTTGTCTGTATACCAGGCTACTACTGGAAAATAAAGAGAAAACCAAAATATTTACAATCACATTTGCACCATTCCCGGGGGTGTTCCCATGGCTCCTGCTGTAGTAGTAAGATTAAGTACACCAATTAACAATCACAGGAAGACTAACCAAGCTAACACAAAAAAGGCCAGGAATAAAATTTTCTTGAAGAGGTTGACTTGCCCTATTATTTGAAAGCAAGAACTGCTTGTTGTTGTCAAGTGTAACTTTATATTTTAATGATAACACAAACTTTTTGCATGATTATATTGACTTTTTAGGCCTTTCCCTCGTGGAAAGAAACAGTTCAAGTAAACAAAAATAACATGATTAACATTTTTTTAACTTAAGTTTCTAAAATAAACGAATGCATCAACAGCATTTTAAGTTCTTCATAGCACTTGAGTTGCATCATTCTCACAGTAATGAATCTAAGCAGGCAAAACTATTTTGCAAACAGGTTCATGTACAGAGCGCACATTCAAGCATTATTTCTTTTCCCCTCTTTTTGATAAAATCAAACATTCTTTAGGAAGGGATAATATTGATCTTTGTTAGGTCTAGTCAAAGGGAAAGCAAGCATTATCACCATTTTTCTTGTTTTCCAAGGCTTGTCTCAGAATAATTCTATTGCACACCTTGGAACTGGGCTTGGAACTGTAGCTACAACATCTTGGTTTCAAAGTTACTTTAGACCTCCATGATGCTGGACAGAATTCTGTGAATGACTGCCACGATTCCTAAGGCCAAGCTCACACAAACGGATGAAGGGAACAGGTAAAAACATATCCAGAATGGTCTTAGTACCAACATTCAAAACTGAAACCATGCTCCTACCTCATCAGCATCCATGGCTGTCAGCTGCAGTATTTTAGATCCATCTCCTATATTCTCCTCTACAGTCAGATCGAGCATGTCTGTGGGGAATACTGGTGGGTTGTCATTGATATCCTGAAGTGTTATTTCTACCTGTAAAAAGCAGGAATGGGAAAAGAGTTGAGCGAGCGCTGGATGCTGATAGGACCTGAATGTTACTAATCACATAATTCTGAAAGAAATCAGGTAAATTGCTCTTAATCACAGGAATTAGCACATTCCCAAATCACACCAACAACAGGAAAAGCCCGTCCAGATATTAAAATTCCACGTTGTTATAAAATACTCCTAGGAAAACCTCTAACACAAATAAAGTTAATTTGACTTGTTGATAGCAACTGATTTTAAATGGTCCTAGTCTAGTTTATATTGGAAAAGATCCACTGATAGACTGTCATTGTAATCCTCAAAGTCAGCCCCTGGAGAATAACTGCCAAGTGCTGGGGCAGGAGATCGTTCAACCATTAAATGCTGCCTGACATAAAGATGAGGTGGTGTAAAATTCTCTCTGAAATGTTTATATATTGGCAACTCTCCGTTCCGAGAGGGGAAAAAACACCCTTGCACTTAATATATTTTATAGCAAATAATCTGCTTTTCTCTCTCTCTCAAAACTCCCCTCTAATTGCAAACATAAACGTTACTTTAGGAGCACCCACTAGCATCTACTCTCCTTGCCTATCCAAAACTCAACAAATGTTCTTTTCACATGCCATATTTGTATGCTTTTCCAAGTAAGAATGATAGCTCCTGAAAGGTTGTTTTGTGATCTTTATCCCTAGTTTTTCATAAGCAAGATTGCTGCCCTGCTGATGCTAATTCAAAAAGATGCAGAGCTACGTTTTCTCTTGTTGCTGGGTCCAGAATGTAATATTCCAAAATAGAAAAAGAAGACACAGCTGTTTTATATTTATCATGGAAAAAAAAGGTATGGTTTTGGACCCAAAATATTGAACAGTCATCAAACTCCGAACACCCACTAAGGAGAAAATGAGTAGCTGAAAGTCTTACCAAGGAACAGAGAAAGGTAAAAGGCAAAGGTATGGATGACTTAAAGAAGGTACCTAATTTGACAGACAAAATATTATTTACACTACAGTATCTGCTACACACTTATCCACAAGGATTGTCCCTACACTTAGTTGAAAATACATGAATTGGGCTGCTCTGGATATACCAAACACAGACATTGCTGGTGATCCAAAGTCTACGATTTCTACTGTTCCTAGTCCCCCGTCATGACATTTTCTTCTCTGTTCTGTTCTCATAGGGACCACCAATTGCCAAGCTGTTCTGACTTGATCACCAGGATGATCCAAAAACCAGAGGAAATGTTACATTAATATTAGTGTAATATTAATATAATAGCTATATGTGCTGGAAGTGGAGACAAAACAGTGGTCTTTTATAGAAGGCCATTATTTATTTATCCCCTATTAAATCCCTTTGGCCATTCACAAGAGGTACACAAAACAATTCACAGCCTGAGACAGATTAACCCAGAAGGTTTAATTGTTAAATTTATATCCCTGACAAAAGAAGCATAAAGAGTGCTGAGCAGAGCACCACGAGCAGTGATTGACAACCACCTCCCCAGACACAAACTTTCAGAGAACAAACCAGCCTAGGTTGGTTTTCAAAGAGACTGCTGCATCTGGGTGACAATTACTCACAGAAATGGGAGGGAAGTGGTAGAAATGACAGATGAAGGGCTTTGCCAGCCCTCCTTGCCCACTAACTGGCACAGCACACTCTTCCTGCTTTCCTCCCCAAAGTGCAGCATTTCCCCAGACAGGGTTTCAAGGTAAAGCAGCTGCAGAGCTCTGCAGCTCATTTATTCCTACCATACATGTCATTCACAGCTAATGTTTCAGCTGCGGGTGACATTTCACCACCAGAACCCATTTTCATGATGAGAGATTACCCTTTGTACAAATCATATGAAAAATATGTGACAACTTCTGGGGGGCTTGGGATAGGAGCTGTGCATCGCCTGCAGCTTGAATAATGTAAAATAGTGAGGATCCAAGAATACAGATGGCTAAGTATTGGGGGACAAATAAATTAATTACAAAGTCCGATTCCGGAGGACTGAAAAAAAGGAGAAGAATAAAAGAGGTGATTTTAATCTGAAAAATCAGTTCACAAATAAACAAAGAAACTGTCTTTTATACTGAAGACGTGCTTTAGATGGTGGAAAATTAAGAAATTCTCAAATAAGGATGAGAATTTTTTAGAAAAGAACACAACATTTTTAAAGAGCATTTGTACCATGATTTATTACTTATCCACAGGGCTTAGATAATGTGTATTGCTTCATAATTCACCGTTGGCTAAGTCTAATTAGCATCTGTGTCTAAAGCTATCTTTTTACTTCTGCTAGAATTTACTATTTCAGCTTACACACAGAACTAAGGAATAAGATCCTTGTATGGACCTGTTTGCAGAAATTTCACTGAAGTAATCATAGAATCAGAGAATAGTGTGGGTTGGAAGGGACCTAAAAGATGATGTAGTTCCAACCCCCCCCTCACCATGGGCAGGGATGCCACTCACTAGACCAGTTTGCTCAGGGCCCATCCAGCCTGGTCCAAGACATCTTTGAGAAAGATTTGAGAAAAAACATCACATCACTCTCAAAAAAACAAGAGTCTGTTACATTTCATTTAAGAGAGCATAGATCCTGAATGGGACCAGATGTAAACTGACTGTCCAGGACCTCACAAATTAATTTCACTTTGAAATTATTCCGACACGAAGCAGAAGCCCACAGGAGAACCACAACCACAAAATCTTCCACTGCCACAGAGCACTGGAAGATTGCAGCATATCTTATCACATCTCTACTGGAGAAGAAAAAGAAAAAAAAAAAATCCACAAAGCTTTAATCAAAGATCTAAATGAAACCTTTTCCCAACCAACCGCTTCTATCTTCCTAATCCCACTTCACATTTGCATAAAGATATCAATGTGTGTCACTTTAGGAAATACATGGCTTGATTAACATCATATGCTACCAATTAAAAATTAAGTGTAATTCTGCCTCGGACATAACGAAGGCAAGACAAGGTGGTCAAGGGGGTATCACCAGCTGTTTGCACCACAGGAGTCATGTTCAAAAGGGTCTGCAGATCATGTGCTGTGCTCTCAGCTCGCACTGATGGCAAAACACCCACCAGTGACAGCAGCAAGTGCAAGAATAAATATCTAGGAAACCAAAGGCCTCGAAACCTCAAGTACACCACAGGATGGAAAACAAGGGCGCTGAAGGGATTTATCCAAACCTTGGAAGCAAGGAACCATTACATGCCAATGCCTGTAGGACTGTAGGAAGCAACATGCCCAGGCTACGTGGAAAGGGATAATCACCACCCCCTTCTCAAATCTATCCAAAATGGGTAATATCCTTCCCTGACCTCAAACTCGTCATTCAGTGCAAATCTAGGATGTAAGACACATACAAACCAACCATCTGAGAGCACTCCAAGTACTGCACTGTGCAACAAAAACTTCTGCAACTTTCCATCTGACAACTCCTTGATTCCTATTTGTGTCAACAGCACCTTTAATACAGGACCCAAAATTCAGACTGTCACTCTGAGGACTCACACATAATAAAATACAAAAGGAGCAAAGGTAGTGAAGCACCTCTTTCATTCTCTAACTTGCTCTCTCCAGTGGTCCAGGCACTGATGGGGGCTTTGCTCCTCTGAACAGCCTTGAATTTCTGCAGAAGCCATGGGAACACAAATAGTTACAGACTCTTCTAAATCTGTAAAGACTGTGATGGAAAACTGATTAATAGATTCATAATAATGTCTTAATTTTGTTGTTCAAGAGAAAATGAAAAAATCAGAAAGCTTTGGTCAATCCACATGCACATAAATCTCCACAAAATTACTCTACTTTTGTACAAAGTCTAGTGTAGTGCTTTCCCTTCACACATTTAATGCATCTAGAAAAAAAGACTGAATATCAAAGCTTTCCCTCAGAGCTTGTTCTTCAGACAAATACATGTTGTTTATTTACTAACCCTTGTAAAATAAACACAGTAATTTTACATATCAATTTCTATGCAAACCATCTTTGGGTGGGGGTCTTTTTATTAGTTTTGTTTGTGTGCTTGTTTCATGTTTGACTCAAGCGAAGATGCAAAAACACAGGCACACAACAAACCACAGAGATCGGCAATATGGAAAGCCAAACAATACCACGGATTTCCCTGTGCATGAATCAAATTTCTCCTTCACAGGCTTAATAACATTCTCACAATAATGCTCTGCCCCACCACAGTTACAGATGGCCAGCCCATCCTCATCTGTGACAATTCGATTGCTGCAGCCTGTTGTCACAGACATTTTCAAAGCAGAGGAAGTATTAATTGCCTTGATCTTGTTAGGATTCTTATTTGCTGCTCAAATTAGCCTCTCGTGGATTTTTTTTTTCTCCCTAAGCAAATTCAGAACAGATTGAGGCAGGGCAGCACTCACCTCAAACAGTTCTGCCTCAACTTACTCTGAATGAAGATGTAAAAAAAATAGTTCTTTCTCCATTAAGATGAACCTCAGCTGTTAACAGATACAGGAATCATATCAAGACCTCAAGTTTTAAAGCACACAGATCTATCTAAGCATTTAGAACATAAACTATTCTTAAGCTTATTCAAAATGATTTGTTGAATTAGGAAACAGTTGCTAAAAGATGAAGTTTCATTTCTTAGAGCAAAAACACCAATTCCACTTCAAAAATACTAGTACCCCAGGTAACTATTACTGAACAGGCTAGACAAGTTCCACGCTCAACATAAAAAGCTTAAAATGAGAGTTTTATTCTGGAAAAAGAAATTATTTTAGTGACTGGGTTTATGAGCTACAAAGGTATGTAAAATAAAACATCGCCCTGCAAGGCAACGTGCCAAATTCTAACCAATCATAACACCTTCCATAAATCAATGGGCTCACTTGGCCAGACCCTAGCCTTCTGTTTTATTATAGTTATTAACATTTAGTTTTCTTCTATTTCAAAGTCAGGAGGGTTTACAGACAGAATAGTCTTCTGAAGTTCTTCCACCTATCAAACGACAATAAGAGGAAGAAAAAAGATGACACAGGAAACATGAATGAGCTCACGTGGCAGCAGCAAGTTTCCCTGGGAGTCCCAAAAGAGTAATTCTTGCCTGGAGCCACGCTATCCATGGCACACACTCAATCAGAGATCTATAGATAGAACACGATCTGAGAAGGGAGGAACTCCCAGATGCCTCACTGGTTCGATACCTCTTCAAACGCTATTTGATTAAAGATCAAACAGAGTGGAGAGGCAACAGCTTTTCTTTCAATTTATATGGTGTTGAGTCATTCTTCTTCCCTTTGCTTGCTGCCATGACATTCACTGCCTCTCTCAAGAGATACCATCTAATAATCTACGGGCAGCATAGGCACAAATCACCCTCAAGACTCTCGTTTATGCTTAAGTCATTAGATGATCCTTCTTCTTAAAACAAAATTAAGGAGCTTTTTCTTCTTCGCTGGAGACCATGGCAGCACATTATCAATTTGAGCCGAATAAAAGTGAAAGGATTTTATTTCCCCCTCCCTTGGTAACTATTCTAAATAATATCATTCATGATGATAAAAGGAAAGAATACAACTATTAATTCACCCAATCCATGTAACTGACTGAAGAACCTGGCCAACACTAGTCCTGCTGCCATCCCTTCAGCCTTTTTCTTCATCCAGCAAACAATCCTTCCCTAATCCTGGAAAACACTCATGGATGTGTAGATTCCATTTTTTATTGACGTGAGTGATCACACTGGCCACTCACACCAGTGAAGTTGTGGTTACACTCAGTGCTTGAGGACCAGTGCATGTTTGCTTCCTCCAAATTGGAGAGGCAAGGGAATGGGGAGATTAAGCATCAGAGTACAACGAATTTCTGAAAATCCATTTTCAGAAAGAAAAGAAGAAAAATGTTCTTTAAAAGAAATAAAATTATATGTATATAATATATATGTACACACATACACATATATATATTCCTAGGAAATACATACAGTAAAATTTCTAATAAGATAAAATCCCATAGCCCATTTTGAACCAGCTTCCCACCTTGCTCTAAATCACTGGGAAACAGTAAGTTTGAGTGTAAAAAATAAACACTTACGCTTTAAAATTACTTGAATATCCAATAATAGCAGAGCTCAAGAAGGTGAAAAACCTGAACTACAGATCACGCACATGTACAATTTTCACAACAAGATGGAAAGCCCATTTATAAAGAAAATATCTTGGGACAAGGCAATAGCTGAGGCTGAATGAGGCATCTGAATATCCCATTTTCCAGGAGGCAAACAATCCCAGTGCACGCTAGCACAATAAAAATCACATTAGTCTATTGTGCTGCAGGCCAGCAAACCTGTTAAATAGAAATGTAATGTTGTTAAGAATCCCACTATTAACAGGGGGAAGATTGCAGCTGGGGAGAAAATGTGGGGGGAAAGTGCTAAAAAGGCACTGTTTGGGAAAAAAAAAATTAAAGAAAGCCAGGTTTAAAAGACTTAATTCCCATGTCTGAGGTCAAGCTTAATGAAATACAGGATGTGAAAGCTGTCCTAGGCCCCACCACTGCCCACTCCAGTCACCCCAAAGCAAATAAAACATCAACCCTCTAGAAGACAACAGTAATTTAGAATAGGGATTATAGAGATATTTCCTTTTTCCTCACAGAATCAGGAATTACTACTGATTACCAGCCTTGAAATTGTTTGGAAACTTGGAGCTCAATGCACTTTGGAAACATGTTTTGCTTTGTCCATTAAACAAACATGCAAGGAGCCTTATAAATCTTATTAAGATTAATACGTAGTGCTGGAATTTCCCAGGTCAGTTTAATCTGTGGGCTCCAACTCCAGTATTTTAACACTGTGTAACCTTCCTGGAGTTAATATCATATTATGTGAAGTTTAGTAAGGTGATTTGATGTTTTCCAACCCTGACCCTTTTATAAAGCACCTCTATAAAATGCTGGGAGATCAGAGTGATCAAAAACTCAGTGATTTAACTGACACTATCAGAAAAATCATAGAATTATAGAATAGTCTGGGTTGGAAGGGACCTTTAAAGACCATCTAGTCCAGCCTCTCTGCAACAAGCAGGGACATTTTCACCTAGACCAGGTTGCCCAGAGCCCAATCCAACCTGGCACTGAATGTTCCCAGGGATGGGACATCCACCACCTGTCTGGGCAACCCATGCCAGTGTTTCACCCCCCTCATCGTGGAAAATGTCTTCCTTACACCTAGTCTAAATCAAGTGTAAATCTGCTTTCATCATCATTTAAAATTAAAATTCAAAAAGAAGCCACTTCCTTCTGTTGTCTCTAAGAAATATTGATCCTAGTGCTGAAAAGAAAAGGTGCCATAATTGTTTCGTTTTCTCTCCCTTTTTTTTTTTCTATCCGTTAAGGTGACCACTGGGAGTTGCACTGCCTGGAGCCTTGATTAAATGTTTCACTGCATCCAGAACACTTCATTACGCAGCATAGCCAAAATCTATTATGGCTTGCAAGTGACTCATGCTTCAGCTATGAGAAAACCATAATAAAGAGCATTTTACATAAAAATGCCCAAAAGGTTGGTAATTTAATCTTGATTCTAAGTAGTATGCAAGGTCGCTGCGTCCAGGCTGAGCAGACAATAAGGCATTGTCTGGAAATGCCTCACCTACTGTGGTTACATCTAACTTTTCTTGCCAAAGTCCAGATGAAAGACACTGAAAAGAAACCATCTTGTCCCAGCAGAAGGCCACCAGCCAGGACAGGACATGGACATTTCCAAGCCAGAAGATAAAAAAAAAAAAAGTTTTACTAAAGGCAAAGCAAGCAAGGCTAAAATTGTCATTCTTTCTGACATCAGTATTTTAAGGTAATTTAGGCACTACATCATTTTCTGCTCCCTCAAAAGAGACACGGTCTCACATGCAACAGAAGGAATTAAAACTGGGTTAGGGAAAGCACTACTCAAACCTTGGCTAATTTAACAAAGTAACACCACGCTGACTTTAAAACACACATCAAAACATACAGAATCATAAACATGGAAACCCAACATGATCTAGCTTCACAGCAAATGAGAGATAAACATCAAATTGGTACAAGGGATAAAGCTGGTAAGAAATGCCACAAGCAGTTATTTTTCCCCTTCCTTCACCACCAGAACCATAATGAAATACAGGTTATTTTGTCAGTACTGGTTAATGAGTAACATGTATAGCTCAGTCAATATTCATACAGTTCAAAAAACTGATTGGGGGAATGAGTTATTTTGAACTCCATTTCAACAGGTCTAATCAGCACACTAGGACCTCTCCCAGGTCTGCCCAGAAACTGCAATCCAGTGGCACCAAGGCAGAGCTGGGCTGGCACTAAGGACCATGAAAAGCTCCTCCACCCACCCACCCTTTCCATGGATGCCAGATATCCCCATACACATGGCCCTATGGCATTTTCCCAGATAACAGGGGTGACTTTCTCATAAAGACATTACTTCTTCTGCATCTAGTACTACCTCTGGTTACAAACTCCATTCCAAGTACCTGCCAAACCAACACAAACACTTGGCAAACACTTGCTAGTGAGGGGTTTTTTTTTTCTTTTTGGATTTTTTTTTTCTTAACTACTCAAAGCAGTATACATTTGGGAACCATTTGGTTTATAACTTTGCATTTAATTAAATGAGGTCTACTGCCATGTAATAAGAAATGGATTGAATCGGTAAGAACATTTCAGTCCGTGCCAGAAAAAAAAAAAAAAAAAAAAAAAAAGGGATAAAGTCAGAAAATGCAAGCATTAAAAGTTCAAGAATGGGAATGTCACACCTCTAAATTAAATAAATCACCTAATTAAACTTACAGGTGTGACATTTAAGACACATGCAGTCATCAGGACAGTATGATAAATCCACCCCATCACTTGAAGGCTGCCCAAATAGCAAAAGAAAAGCTCTTTACCCAGAGCCATGGTAGAAAAAGCATTGCTAGAGACTCTAAAGAAAGCACAGATTTTTTTTCTGTGAGTTGAAGGGAATTAAAGATACAGGACTGAATGCTGACTGATGTTTTGCAGTTATGAGGGGTTTTTATATGGCACCTTTCTGAGAAGAATCCCTACAAGAATCTAAATAGACTTTAGCCAGTAAAACACACAAGGCCAACATGTCACTTTCCAGTTTCATGTTTAGAAGTACAAGGCCTAAAGGTTTTTTTCCCCACCGCATCAACAGGCTGCTAGAAGGGAACTGTTGGGACTAGAAATTCCAAATATTTCTGCATCCTCCTACAAATTTCAGAGAAATGCCTTCCTCACCATATTCCTCTTTTGCAGGCTGCAGGCTTATGCAGCAGCTTCACATCTGGTGTCAGGGAGGGCCTTTTCCCTGTGGCCACAGGCCACTTGAGGCCAGAAAGGCTTTTTTCTGTGGCCACAGATGGACCTTTTCATGTGGCTGCCCTCAGCAGAGCCAGCTGACAATCGAGGCTACGGTGGCAGGGTCAAGAACTTCAACTCACTGGGCACACCAGCCCTCCTTTATCCGCTTTCCTCCCACGCATCAGAATTTTTATTTAGGCATCTGCATCTTCAGGCATATCTTTCCCCAGTTATCTTTTAGGTCCACCTTTACTACAATTATTCAGGAAGTCCTACATGATAACGGTAGGCTGATGCAGTATGTATTAGATCAACTCCTACACCTGAACAAAAAAGAAAGTCCTGCATGCCTCCAAAACCTAGTTTTTCTGCCCAACTAGATTCAAGATGTCTATATTATCTCTTCTTGAAAAAAATGCTGTTTCTGGTGATGAGGTTTTGCAGTAAAGCCCTTCTTGAAGCTGAATAAAAACTGCTATATTAGTCCCTTACCAAACTATGAAGATTCTAATTTACATATAACTACAAACTTTCATCTCCAAAAATATTCTAAATAGCTGAATAACACATGTCTTTTGGCCTAGGAATGTGAAAAGTGGTTAAAACTCAGTTTATAGAATTCTTCATTTCAGCCAACAATTTTTGTTTCCCTCACTTACCTTTTGAATTTTCTTACTCAGCTGCCGGACTTTGGGTTTGATGTAGGAAATTTAGAAAACCAAGCATTAAAGACTAATTAAAAGGTCTTTAAAAAGACCTTCACCTTTTGAAACTTATCATTTCACCATATCTGTAAATACACGCATGACCTTGCACACTGAAGAAAAATCAGATGAAAAACCCCAGACTTTCACAGAAATAGCTGGAATAGCTGTGTGCTTATGTGGGATTCTTACAGTCATCTTCCTTAATAAAGAATATGGAGTGTTTTATTCGAGCATAAATTCAGAGATTTGACTTTTATTGGTTCCTAACAATCCACTACATCTTCCCTAGATGCAGAACCTACATCAAACTACGAAGTTGCACTCTCTGGCTGCTACAATCAATAATGAGAGCTTTTAATAGCCCAGATGCTGACATATTCCTATATTACATCTCTCCCCCCCCACATCCGACTTTGCACCACAGCCAATCTCTCATCGACTTGGTTTCACTGTGGATAGTCCTAAGCAAGCCCTGATTACTGGGTCAGAAATATCACCAGCAGCTGACAACTGGTGCACAAACACAGCTGTCAGGAGGGCTACTTGATCTACTCCACACAGAGAGTGACCACACCAAAGCCTCCCTTCAATCAAGTAAAGACTTTGAGTTCTGATAATCTTAGTAAAACCTTAAAGGAAAAAAAAAAAAAAAAAAAAAAAAAAAAAGGGGAGAAAGAAATACACTGGCACTTCTGCATATCTTAATTTCAGTGTGGCAGGAAGCAGATATACCACAAGAGAATGGTTCCCATGGTATTTCAAGAATAGGAGAAACCAAAGAACCTTTTCTTGCTCGGGTTCCTGTCTGATGTCCCGACTGAAGTGACTCAGCTATCCCTTGTATAATAGCACTTGGGTTTTTCAGTTATTATCCTGCTCATGCCAGATCTTTGATCCTTTGGAAGTTCACCACCACTGGTCATTACTACAAGTCTCTGGATATTTAAAATGTATGGAAGGAATTTTAGAAGAGCTGAGAATCACCAGTTCCTTTCTGAGGAACACAGAACAAAACCCCAAAACAAAACAAATCAGAATAAATGTTCAAGTGTAACCATAAAAGATTCAGAAACTCTTCACAGAGTTCAAGAACCCCTAAATACACAACTAAAAGATATAATTCTGTCTTTTGAAGATTGAACCTAAGCTCAATTTCTTTGCGTTTTCCCCTTGTTTTCCTTCCTTTGATTTGTGTCTTCAATAGGGTGGCTATGATGTGGCATGAGATTTTTTTTAAAAAGTACATTTTTTCTAAAGATCTTTTAGGTTGCAACAGTCTCAGTCTTTCTGTTTTAACTGAAATAAGAAGTGCTGTGTACTGGATGTACAAACTGGCCCACTATCCATGTGGAACAGACTATAGGATGATCATTCATTGTATGCTCACAATTGAAGCATCTCAATTGTTTTATAGACAATTGAGAAAAAAGAAAAAATATTTTGAGGACAAAATTTGAATGGCTTACAGTTAAATGATTATATGATATTAAAGGACAGGAAAACAGAAACAGAGTAGGCAAAACTTAATACAAAAAAACAAAGAAAGTCGCTCATTAACTCTTAGTAAGAAAATTACAGCAACAAACCTGGGCATCATGGACAGGTCTAAGAAACAATGCTGAGGGTTTTTTTTCCTTGTTTTTTTGTACCATTTCCCCCCCCACCACCTAAGATTCCTAAATCTCAGCCTGGTTTGATCCTTCCATAGGGTGTGACACACTTTATTTTATTTCCGAAGTATAAAACAGAAGAATGGCAGAGCAAAACTTTTCTTTAAAAAAAGTATTTTGTAGGTACAAGTGTAATAAACCTGAAAGTTTGCTGATAAAACCATCAAGCAGTGGAAAGAAGGAAAATAAGGCAGGCAAGGACATCTGAATAATTAAAACAATGGCAACAACCCAAATGCCTCCGCTAGCTCATCGTGTTAATGGTGACAACAACATAATTACCAACATAATTTCATAATGAACAGCTGGTGATAGGGCAACAGGGACAGCACTATGCCCCAAAGACATCATGGTGTGCTTTACAGGGATTTGTTTCTCTTACAAGTAATTGCATAGGAAGTAGGGATGCAGCTGTTCTGTTTAAAAACATTCTATAGCGGAAAACATCCACACCTATCTAGAAACATACTGCTTGAAAGATCAGCATTTGTGAGAGGTCAGTAACGGCAATTTCTGCATTTATCGATAGCTGCCTTCTACAAACTTCCAGCAGACTTTCTCCAACATGATTAAAAGCATCTTTGTTGTAAGAAAATATTATGGTATCAGTCTTCCAGGGAGGAAAAATAAGAGGCAGAGATATAAGGTGATATGATTGGTACAGTGCAGTTCGAGGCAGATCTGGCTGGAAGCCTAAGCACTCGTCATTCCTTACTTTCAGTCAGAATGTGACATTATCCAAAAGCTATATGGTCACTAGCAACAAAGGGAGGAAGTAAACCTCTTGCAAGAAATCTCAGCCCTCAAAAAGCATGTGTAAACTGAAGTCACTCTTGCAGTCTTTTCTATGACCAAACTAGAGTACAGAAAAGCAGAAGCTGTTATTTACCTTTCCTTTATGGTTTATGAATCAATGACACACTCCCTGCTGCGTGCCATTTGCTGACAGGGCATATTTTGTCTCAAAAGAAGGTATTGTTCAGAATGATGGATTATAGATTGCTGGTGTATTTAACACATCTTCTGATAACTATTAATTGTGCATTTTTCCAAATATATTTCTTACACAGGCATCACCAAACAACACCCAGCAGCTTTCTTACTTCTTGAAGCCCAGTAAGTCACAGATGCCCTCCAACCAGGCCATGGCAATTCCCTGACATGAGATGGTATACAAAATGCTCTAAGTATTTGCCATATACTTCAGGGAGAAAGTTACAGGTTATGATTACAGTAATTCAGGTTAAAATAACAACAATAAAAAGGAATGAAGGGGCAATATTTGTAACAATGCTAACTGATGGCTGGATCCGCATTCTGATTTCAGTTACCCCAAAACAAATCCTGAGAGACTTCAGCAAAGTCAATGCCTTTCTTTGCACATATATATATATACAAACATATATATATATATCTCTCACAGATTGATGTACTTGGCAAACACTGCTGAGTGAATTAAAACGAGCCTACGATAGAAGCAAGTTAGAAGGGCTAATTGAAACCTCTTTGTGCAGAAATGCAAACCCCTCAAATCTGTCAAAATTAATGAGAAAAGCCAGAAGAAACATTATGGTTCTGTCTAGACTGCCAGAACCTACAGTCTGCCTTGTATTAATAAATGCTACAGAAAAGAAACTCTGCTGTGAGGGTGGTGAGGCCTGGGCATGGACTGCCCAGAGCAGCTGTGGCTGCCACATCCCTGGAAGTGTCCAAGGCCAGGCTGGACAGGGCTTGGGGCAACCTGGTCTAGTGGAAGGGCTCCCTGCCCATGATCTTTATGGTCCCTTCCAACCCAAACCATTCTGTGATTCACTTTATATCCACCTCTGTCATCCTGGTCTACAGGGCAACAAAAGCACAGGGAATCCTTTTATTTCTCTGGGCTTGATATCAATGTTATGCTTGGATGAGAGAGCAGCTCCAAATGGCCTCCTTGTGATGATGTCTGAGCTACAGAGCCACTTCTCCTCCCCAAACCCATCCTGCCCACAGAGCCCTTGCTGCAAAGTGGGTCTGACCCACAGCTGGAGGGAACCAGGCTGAGCAAAACCCCCTTTCATTTCCCCCACAATCTGCTGACTTCAGAAAGCAATACAATAGAGGCCTTCAATAATTATACCCTATGTCAGCTCTACAGCTTCTCCCATCTTAGCCCTTAGAGAAACCCAAGCAAAAAAAAAAAAAAATTAAAAATCTTACAAAGAAAAACCTTACAAAGCAGAATAAGCCTCCCAATATGACTTTGCAAGCCCAGACTGACAGCACAGCTTGGAGGGGCAAAACCAAGCAGAGGCGACCCTGAATGTGCCAGAGGGGCCCAACTGCTCCGACGTTCCTTCAGTGTTTCGGGGTCTCCAGGTCTCCTGGACATTCCCACGCCCAGGACACATGAGCACCTGTTGGCATCTCTGGTAAATCCCAACCTGCTGCCTCAGTCCATTTCTTATTTTGCAGGCTGACGAACATGTACCTAACACCAGCAGAAACGCAAATCGGACTCCCAAAACAACCTTCTACTGACCTAAAGTAGTTTGGCACTTATGAAGACGTCTTTCTTCCATTTATCTTAGACAAAAGTCTTTTCCTACGTTTCTAGCAGCCCCTGGTAAAACACCACAGACATCAGAACAGCTTTAAAAAGCAGCTTACTAAGTACATTATCACTACTTTCTTTGTGCAGAAGGTCATTTAAAATATGCAAGTAGCTTCAAAATCACATTTATTCACTGCCTTTCAGCACAAGCGTGATGAACATTAAACTTTCAGTTCTTGGGCTTAGTATATGTTGTTTTTTTATTAACTTTGTACTTTGCAGGTTTAGAAAGTAAAACCATGAAAACCATGATCGCCAGTATTTGTGGCTCTTTAATTTAATACACAGCTACAACATTATAAATACATTGCTGAACTAATAAAGTCATCACAAAACAACAAAGAACATCAAATTCTGCACTAATTTTTATACTGTACAGTCATTGACCTCACCAGTACTTCTAATCAAGCTTCCTGTACCACACTTATATCATAGTAGCTCATCAAATTTTCTAATTCATGTACAAGGACAGCTCAGCCTCTCTGGTTTTTGGGTACATGTATGCATCTTATTAAGACTAACTCAATTAACACCACATATTTGATCATCAGTTTGACAAATAATAGCATCAGACTATACAGAAACAGAGCAGCACTTTAATTTTTTTTTTTTCTTCTAAACTTGAGCTTATTTCCTGGTATTGAAATCATAATTAACTTACATCAAAAATCCTGCTGCTGTAAATCCTACTGACTTCAGTAACTATGCCAGAAAGTGGTCCATCATGTGAGTCATCTGCTACAAAACAGAAAACAGCAACCATGCAACAGAATAATGCCAACTGAAAAGATTTATGTTACTCTCACCACATGCCCCTTCCAATTGTGTAACTATTGTAGCACAATGGCTACGATACCATCTTGTTTCTCTCAAATGTGACTGAGGAAAGGTGACTAACCATTTCAATTGACGTGTTTTTCTTCCTGTGGGCCTAAAAAGCAGCTTATTTGCACAACTCGGGCACCACAGCAACGAAAGTTGTGTGTCTCATTTGGCTTAAGGCCACGTAATGCTTGCCTAGTGCCAAATGCTCCAGTAACCTAGATAACTTACACAGAGCTGACGCACAGGAGAAAAAAAATCAGCTTATTACTGCATTTACTACCACATACAGCCTGAAATTTCACTGGATACAGGGCTGTGCTTTAGAGTGAGCCATCCTCAGCAGACACTTTTGGAAAATACACTTGGCACTTACAGAGTACAGTTTAAAAAGAGAGAGGACAAAAAAGAGGCAAATTTAAAAACAAGAATTAATGAGTACATCTGTAATTCTGTAATTACGGCATCTGCTCTTAAGCCTTTGCATCTGCTTCGGTACAGCTGCTCAGCACTGTCAACAATAACCTTAAAATCATGACCAGATATCATCTCACAACTTCAAGCCAAGCAAAAAAAAAAAAAAGAAAATCTATTTTAAGTTCACATAGTGGATATGAACTTAAAAGTTTTAAAAGGGTGTGTGTAGGGCTTTATGTTTTCAAATACAAAAAGGCTTGTGTGAAACTGAAGAGCTGCCTTGCAGGAATTAGCAAAAGGAATAATCTCCATGGGAGAGGTTACATCATAAGAATTCATTGTCTAGCAATTGTGTTTTGCAAACAGGGACTTTAATAAAAATGTTCTGTAAAATGTATTTTAGCAAAAATCTCCTCAAAACAAAAAGTTTATGGTCAGGCCAAGCAAAGCACCACATTTTAAAACAAAGAGAGCTGTCAGCATTAACCCTCTGTGATATTTTAGGAAGAAGGTTTCTGAAGGTGTCACACAAATACTTAGTTCAGAGCAAGCCTTGGCCAGCTCCAGGGGGATCTCAGTAGGAGGGATGGATAAGCAAGTAATTTCAGTGGGAATTCAAAATGGGACGTACCTCAAAGCTCAAAGCTACTGAATATATATAATACTGAAGAAGTCTCAGAAAGATGCTTACAAACAGAAGGTAAGAAAAAAATCAGTATTTAATAGAGACCACGTATTTATTTTCTGCTGCTAGCACTGTGCAGAGCTGCATCCTCTGGGAATGGCTGCTCCCTCTCCCAGTGTCCACTGAGATTATTCCAGGCCTGGCAAACAAGGGCTTTTATCTCAGTTTCAGTCTCAGCTCTGCCAAAGACATGAGAACGAAGTGGAGGAGGTCCAAATATTTTCATAGATGTGCAATCTGGTCTGTCTGTGCTTTCCTGTCCTACTGAAGCAGTGGTGACACACGTTTGGGGTGCAACTTCCATGTGGTAACATACTCCATTTGTGGGAAAAGGCTGTGAGGTTTCATCCATTGTTTGTACCGGCACAGTTATAAATGGGTTGAGTTACCATGATTATGGGTGTATTGATGTAAAAGTATGAATTAAATATGATTTATTTATGAAGAGCCTAAAATTACTTTCCTTGGCAGAGTATTCACCTAGTGGTGCTGTGGGATTTGAATGGTCTGTCACTTCCTTAGAGAAAGGAGAACAACAGGTCATCTGAGTTATCATTCCCAACATCACCTGCAGTTCATCCCCTCCTGTACTAGTTACTGGGCAGTGGTGATGCCACAGAAGGTACAGTTTTCCAAAATCGTGCCTATTTCCTTTTCTCAACCTTGCTACTTTGATTCCCCCCCCATTAACATCTGCCTCTCTCTGTACCTAAGTAGGCAAACTAAGAAAGTGTCCTTCTTCTAACCACTGAGAAATTAACTAACTCCCACAGGCTTTCTTCACTGGCCTTATTCTCTACCTGCAATCGTCTCAGAGCTTTTATTGCTCTTCTGTGCATGCTTCAATATCCTTCCTGAGCAGGCAGGCAGCGCTGTGGGCAACACATAGTCAATGTATTCTGATGTTTTACAAGCAACCTTCCCACCCACGCCCCTGACAGGGGAGCTGTGAGCTGTTTAATGTGTCCCTTCTGGGGAGCAGTTATGTCCCAGCGCTGTATTCTGTGTCACAATCCCTCTCGTGAAGGAGAATCGAGGGAGGTATGGAGGAAAGATTACCTGCTCATTCCAAAGCCATTAGCAAAAGGTTTTGTGCACGCATTTTTTTTCTAGAGGAATACAAAAGGAGAGAGATACCACCTAGACAGCCAAGGAAAGGGTTCACAAGCACCTAGAAGGCAACGAGGAGATAAAAACCAGCCAACTGTGTACAACAGACCTAATTTCCTGCAGCGAGGGAGCAGCAAACAGTTGCCACAGGGGAAAAGCCACAGATGTCACATCTCTCTAGGAGGTGGGGGGGTCTTCCCATCTGAACACAGGCCAGTAACTTTCCCAGATGTAGGAAAGGCGAGCCACATGCCACGGCATGAACCAGGGGTGCCACGCGTATGGCATGGGAAAGAAGCCTTCTGTTCTGCTGTTCACAGGCTCACCTTAGCTACAGCCCCTGGATCAAATTCCAGTGCAGGAATCCAGTAACTGTGTGGAACCAAGGGAAAAGGCTCAGAAAAGAGGAACGGTGATGACTACAGTCATTGAACACGACCCACAAACTGATATGGAAAGAGATGAGATTCAGTCTCGAAAATGAAGATGAGGAGAAATTATATTACAATAGCCATACAGCACAAACAGAAAGGTAATAAATTGCCTGAAAACCAAAGGACTTACACAGTAATAAAAACAACTTAGGATAGCACCTAGGAGGAAAAGCTGGGATGGAGAGTCTAGGAAGAAGCAGGAAAAGTCACTGCCAGAAACATTGAAGGCACCTGAGGTCCTGCCTCTGTGCTAGAAAATGTGCAGGTTCCCCCCAGCCTCCTCTCTGTTGATACCACAACAGTTTAGGAAGCAGTTTAGGTGAACAGTGACTGCCAGTGGTTGGTAAGACCTGGTAGAGACCCCAGTGAGAAAACAGGATAACCAAAGTGAAGCTTCAGACTGCAGCTCGGCACCATCCGTGGTATGTGGGATACTTCCGTGCATCCCTTTTACATGATCCCCATTGCAAGCCTTTTTTCAGGGATTGGAGAGTATCAACACCACCTTGAGCACTATCACCAATAAAAGTCAAGCCTTCATACACAAACCATCTGCATTTGATTTGCTCTTCCTGCTGCTCTGCACATCACCACCACAATTACAAACAGAAGTATTTGGCTCCACGCCTTGCCCTTTTATTGCTTTACTATGCTTCACTGCCAATCCTTATGGCAACAGAACTTGCAAAGTCATGGACTCTTATAAAAATCTTATAATACTAAAACCCTGTACAGCAAGATTTCTCCTACTCTTGGACACCGTGGAGTTTCCAGGTATTGTTTTTGCTCTCATCTCATTTTATATTTAATATAATAGCCAGAAATATGAGTCAACAATAATAAGTTGAAGATTTTTTTTTTTTTTTCCAGTCTTAGGTATTTCCTTTCTGCTTTCCTCGGTGCACTCTGCTCTGATTTTATTTGTACTGCAAACTCCTTGGGGCAGAGGCAGTCTGTACAGTATATTCTAAATCTGAGTTCACAGGAGAAAGTAGAATACTGAATTGTGATCCCTGCTAGCAAAGACCAAACGTTTCCTCATCAATTGACCTAATGTCCAGGAGGCTGAGCCTGCTGGAGTAAAATGGGGTCCTACAACCACAGTCTGAAAATAAAGATTACTGTATTTATCAAAAGACAAGAGACTTTGCATTCCTGTTCCTGTTCCTGCAATCTTTCCTTAAATCAAAGAAACAGCACAGAATCAGCAAGATAGGAAATATATGGATACAGCTTTTTTCTCTCAGGCCAACATGCCAATTATTACATTTGGTTTGGAATCCAAAAGCTAAAAGGTGTTCCCCCAGGTGTGTGCATCAGCAATATGGCAAAAGTTTGAACTGGAGCAAAATTAAACACTCTGTTGTTCCACAAGGTGGAAATAATCACGGTAGCTCCACAAACTAACTGACCACTAGGTTTAAAGTGGTGAAATATATTTATATTTGAGCACATGGGTGTGAAGTGATCTGGGCAGCACTGGGATGCTATTTCTGATGGCTTATGATTATGGGATCCTGGGAGAAGAAAAGAAATCTGTTAATTTTCTGTAAGTTTCCCTCAATATCACAAGTTTGGAGTGTTTCTCACAGCATTAGACACATCCCAGGAACTCACCTGCTCCGAAGCACATGAGCTGCTGCCTGTGAGCTGCTTGCAATGGATTGATTAAGTGCAAGGTGATGGGAGGAATAATAATAATAGTTCAACAGATTATAAGCATGTTCAGAGTGGAGGGATAGACTAGACCAAAAGCAAAGAGCAATAAAATCTGAAAATTCTCCTTAACTTTACCCAGTGCTGCAAAATGAAATAGGCTGCTTCGTGCTGCATTCAGATTCTGTGCCATGCAGTGTCTACTTTCCAAAAGCTGTATCTTATTTGTTCAGAAGTTGGACTTCATGGCAAGAGAGATTTTTTTGGGGAGGAATCCAATCCTTATGCATACAATTACTTAAAAAGATTTTAAATAAATAAGAAAAATTCTACAGAGAGACATGTAAGAATTTCTGTGTTCCTCACATTTTTTATTCAAATTAAACTTGAATAATGAGGAAGAAGCCATTTAACAAGAAAAGGCAAATCTCAAATAGGCAAAAACAGTTTGGAGGGCACTCATAGAGATTTTTCACTGTGAAAAACAATGAGATTCAGATGAGACCCCAACAAACAGGAATGCTGTTTCTGGGAAAGGAAAATCACCATTTCCAGAGTGATGATCCAGAGGCAGGGTCCAAGGGCAGTGCTTCTCATCAGGACCCACCAACATCCAGCACTGCCTTTTTTTAGCCCAAATAGCCAACTTTCTTTGCTGAAAGACTATTTTTTGCAGCACTGAGAACCGATGATCCCCATCACCTGAAGCCTTTGAAGAGGAAAGCACAGTAGGTAAATGCTGCCATCTACACATGGCCAACTGAAGGCAGCTGTGCCAGGCTTGGCAGGGAAAATGCAGGGAAACACTGCTCTGCTGCCCTCCACAAACAACTATCAGAGGGTTTAAACAGGCAAACCAGTGTTACAGGCAGGAGGCACATCCTGGACAACTTAAGTCCCACAAGAAAAGTTAAATATTATCTAAACCTGTAAGCAAGAAGCACACAGAAAGTTTGGATTTGCAACTACTGTGTCAAAAAAGTCTCGTCATTGAATTATCGCTTTCTTCTCCTGACCCACATGCACAGATTACATTCTGCAATATCTCAGCTGTCAATTAGACGTTTATGTGACACTCACAATATATTTTAAAATAACATTTCATACAGCAGCTGTGTTTACAGAAGGAAATATTTTTATAGGGCTCTTAATAACAAATGTCTCCCCTTTCTGCAAGGCTGTCCTTCATTCTAATTATCCCTTTCACTCTCTTGATGAAATCTGTCTCTGGTAGACAGATTATCATCTGTAAAGTTCAGAGAACATTAATCATCTGTTTTGGCATGCCACCTGTAAAGGACATTAGGATTTCAAGCTTCAGTTACATCATGTGACAAAACATTCACAAAAATACAAATCATTGCCTAGGATTAAAATTATTAACCCTATTTAGGTGACAGAGTACATGATTGAAGATAGCTTCTTCAACTTCTAATCAAAGAAACACACCAAAATACAATTTAAAAAGAATAACTAAGTAATATCTCAGGTTTGGTTGGGCTTTTTCCTTCTTGGGGTTAAAATCTATTTGCTGTCTTTCCCTAATATATGTATACATACCTGAAGGTACTTTCAAAATATGTGGCTTAAAAGCAATATTGACACTATGATCTACACACTGGTCTCATATTCTTATACCAAAAAGACAGCAAAAGATGGAAGCTCTCCCACCTCAGACTTCACAGATTTGATAAGAAACTTCACACTACCTGAATAAAACCTATGGCTCACTCAGCCTTTACTTAACGACAATGGCTTCTGAATGGGCATTATTTATTTACTTAACCCCACTTTGACTTCTTTGGGTAATGTATCCTTCTCCCTAGTGTTACAGTGGTACATGAATACTTTAACACCCCTTGGTGTCTTTTACACTGAAGAAGATGCTCTGAGAAAGGCAGCCAGCTAATCAGCTTCTGCCCAGATCTCTGAAATGATGAATTTCTGTTGTACCTCCCACAGTGCTGTAAAAGTCAACCTCTTTTACCCATGCACAGATGCAGCAGCTGAAGAACCGTAAATTAAAATAAAAAGAAATATTTGTGTGAAGCTTTCATTATTAACAGAAAATATGGCCAAAAAACCCCTCAGAAATGAACCCAGGGGCCGGAAAAACACTGCCCTTCCTGAGACTGTGAAACACATCCTCTTGACTGAAAAAGGGATGCACATCAAGAAAGCAGCGGTGGATAAGGAATGAATCTGAAATCTCAGCTCAGTATTGTTTTTGGCAGCCCTTGTTCTTGCCAGAACAATGCAATGCCCTGGGCTGCATGTGCCTTAACACACCACCAGAATACCCTGGAAGAGAGGAAAAGGGGGAAAAAACCATCTTGTCTGTATTTATTTAAACCTACCTAGAAGGTTTATAGGACTCACAGCTATTAATAGGGACAAAGGTAACCCACCACAAAAAAATCTCCTGCAATTGACAGCAATTCATTTGTAAACACCTTAATTGATTTTCCAGCTTAGAACACATTCGTTCCTATTTTAGGGCACTGCAGCTTGAATTGCAATTTATTAATTGTACCATACCATGGCTTGGCCTGAAATTTCAGTATGTCTAAGTTATTCAACCCTGCTAGGATTAGCAGTCCTCAAAGCAATGCCAAGGCATTCTGTCCTGCATTACAAACACAAAAGAAGTTAAGACTGGAAAAATCTGGAAATCAGCTAGCTGGCTCATCCCCATGCCCAAAGAGAGGATCAACTGTACCTGTGGTATCCCAGACAGGCACTTCTGTAAGCACTCAGAGAAATACATACTCTAAGAACTGTTTCGCAAACTCCCTGGACATGTCTTTACAAAGCATCAGTAGCTCTGCCATTAAAAAGTTGTCCAAGAGACTAAGCAAACCCTCCCTTGATGCACCAAGCCCAAAATAACATTTATTTTGCTGTCCAATAAAGAGATGGAGCTGCAGAAGCCATTCTTTCATTGCTTTAACTGCTATGCAGCAGCATGAGAATGCTCATACTTGGTCAGACCAAAGGTTCACCTGCTCAGGCCTTCACGAGTGCAGTAAGAAGAGCCCAGCTTCAATTCCATACATTTATGAAAGAATTTATGAAAAGGATGTATAGAAAAATTTCTTAAGTAAAACATATCATATTGCTGGGGTTTGGGTTTGTTTGAACATGGCAGTACTGGGTTAATGATTGGACTCTGTGATCTTGGACGTCGCCTTCACCTGAAATGATTCCCTGATTCTGTAATTCGGAGTGAAAAGGCAAGTGTAAAACCATGGAAGCAAAAAAAGCACTGGGACACACGTAAGAATAAATCCCCCCACACTTCCCACCTCCCAGCCAATTTCAGTTCAAGGATTTCTTGAGCAGGATGTGGTTTCTATACATTCTCCAACGTTCCCTTGAACCCATCTTGACTTCCAGCACACACAATGCTTTTTGGCGGGGAGCTCTACTGTGCAGCTCCATCAATTGTGCGGAGAACCACCTCCTTCCAGCTCTTCTGGAGACAAAACCAGTTTCTAGCTTCTTATATCACATTTTTTTCTTTAAAATGACACGGTATGTGCTGTTTCAAGTACTGCTCTGATAGATCAAGTAGTCTTACGCTCATCTTGATTTCCCTCAAGACCCAGGAAAATGATTTTGGACACAGGATCAATGCCTCAGCAGAATTTACTAACCGAGCACTGGATTAGGGTAAAGTAAACTCTCCCTGGATCTAAGGAAATGAACAAATGGATCTGCCAGGTGTACAACTGTTCAGTTCTTTGCTGGTTTTTGTGATGGGTCCCCTGCATCCGTGGCCTTGACAGAGAGGCCAACCTACCAGCACTTAACACCAGTAAGCAGCACCAGGAGGGACACTGCCAAACACTGCCCACGAGCAGAGCCCCAGAGGCCAAACCCTGTTCCTCAGGGCTGAAAAAGAAAAATGAAAAGAAATGAGAAGTGACAAAGCCAATTGTCGTTGCCTCGTTATTTACAGAGAGGTCTGTCAATTGCAAAACCGTATGTGTAAATCCAGTCCCAAAGCTCAGAGGGTTTTTTTTACATCTGCACAGGTGGGTATGCTCATATAATGCTTTTTGCGCTGTCTACCTCAAAAAATAACTTAAGTCACAAATTACAATGGTTTTCTGTTGCAAATGGCCGTTTTTCTCTCCCCACACAGGATATTGGTAAGACAGAAGCACACATGAGGAGAACTGCCTTCACAGCTCACTCACACAAAAATGCCACAGATTAATCTCCAGCTTCTATATTAAACAAACAGGAAAGGTTAGAAGCAAAAGCAGCCAGTGCTGGAAGTTTATAGATGATGCTAGAATTTTGCTCTTTGGGTGCTACTTCTCTCACTTCTGAGCTCTCCTGCTGGTGAAACAAGATCAGCTCTTCAATAAAAAACAGCTGGCTAAAGCTAAACCAAGTCATGACAAATTATATTCATACAGCTGACATCATTATAAAGGAGAAAAATAAAATCTACCTCTCCAACATCAGCATCTGGAGGTCTTCCTTAAAACTACTGTGTTTAAGAGTATGATGGGTAAAGGACCAACACTGGATAAAGCCACCTTTCTACCAATGGCTGGCAACGCAAAGGCCATGGTGATGTCAATTTGTGGCTTCCTATTTTTAGTTTCCTGCTTCTGGTAAATGAAAGGGAGTCACGTAAAAACACAGGTCACCATGTTGTGATGCAGATATTCAATGCCAGAGGTCTTGCAATAGACTTTCAATGTTTTTATAAGTAGATTCTTCACGCAAACGAGTCTGTAACTGGATCTCACCTTGTTCTAATCTATTATGAGACTGCCTGTAAGGAAAACAACTGACACGGATAAAACCAGGCAAGGTGTTCCTACTTGTGCTGCATGTAAATAGCTTTTTAGAAAAGATGAGATATCTCTGGGACACATTTTAATAAGCAGAGGAGCCCTGTAGCCTGTGAAAACCAGGGATCAGGCTGGACGTCACGGCGGTCTCTTTGGTCTTTAAGCCTAATGCTGTTCATTGACTAATCCCCTCCTCAAGGCCATGGGAGATGGGCTCCTAGGCAGCAGTAGACCACAGAAAACCAACCCTACATAAATTTGTGAAGAGCAGCTTACATGCTCAGAACCCAGATGATCCTTGTGGAGATTCACGGGAGAACTATGAATGAGATACACCAGGGAAGCTTCTCCAAAACCCGAAAATCAACACTTAGGAGAATAAACAGCCACTTCCAGAAGACATTTTAAGGCAGCTATCAAGCAAATTACACATTAAAAATCTATGGAGCTGGTAATTAATTTCATAGGTAATGAATACTTTAAAAGCCACTGTCTGTGCATCCAACTTCTGAACATTGTGCAACTGCGTGTTGGACAAGTGCTCCTGGAAAACAATGCCCTTGCTGCCTGACCTGCTCAGATAACCTGTGGACTCTTAGCACCCCGTGCCTCTCTGCAGTGTATAGGCAGCAGTGGCCTCAGAAACAAAGCAGACTGCTGAATAAAACAGCAAGGTGCAAAGTCTGAATTTGTCAAAGCACACCACTGCTTTTATTTTATCTGCACAGAGACAGTTCTGTTCTCTGAGACCAAAAATGGCTCCTGCCCCCAGCACTGCCAGGGCTTTTTGAAGTTATCGCTCTGGGTCTCAAACCATCTATCTGTGCACGTTTCAGTAACCTTTACTTCTGCTGAATAATTCAACAAAGGAAAGATTTGCTCTTGGCAATCTCTAATCTAAAGGAAAAAACTAAAGCTTGCATTTGGTTTATTAAAACTCCCAGAGGGGGGAAAAAATAATATATCTCTCTTCTTTGACCTTATTTGGGACTTTGCTTTGGGAACTGGCAGGAGGAAATTCAGTGCTGTCCAAAGTTTTGATTATGGGGAAAATAACTGACAGAATTGCACGCCTAAGGGTTAAGACAACAGTGACAAATAGGAGTCGGTGACATTGCTGATGACAATCCACTCTGAAAGCCCTGGCAGGATGGCAAGGACTGCATGGATGAAGAGAGCCCACACTGCCCAGGTTTGAAAGGACACCATGGACTCCAAGGAAAAGATGTTTATTTTTTGTGCATGATTGTAAACTCAACGAAAAAGAAGCTCTGCTTTAAATCCTGCCCGGAGGCCAGGCCAGGCTTCAGTGTGCTGAAAGAACCGGACCAGCTCATGGCTCTAATCTCACCCACCAAAGACAACTCGGCCAGTTGTTTGCCATCACTGTTTTCCTTTTCAATAACTAAAACTATTAATCTGCTGCTCCAGGTCTATATCAGGAGAACACCACGAGGCAGGACGGCACCACAGCCCTCCAAAACCACACAGCATCAATCTTCCCTCGGCTGCAGCCTGGCATGAAACTGCACTGACATCATGCAACCTGGAGCTTCACAGAGAGCATAAAATCTAAAACAGAAGCCGTAATAGGATACATTTCCATTTGCTACCCCTCCGCATTTAATATAGGGGATATTATCCTCCTCTCCTATGGCAAATTTGCTAGGCTGGGGTTTTTTTTCATTCTTGATCTTCATCCATCGAGCAAAATGTCATCGGTGATGACAGTACAGCTCTTGGTAAAGGAATGATGTGTTAGCTTGTGCTCCCTCTGCTGCTCCTGCTGCGGCACAGCAAAGCACAGCTGGATCTGACCTTAAGATCCCTGGGGGTTCTGCCCATCGCTTCAGTCCCTTTCACTATTTTTTCTACACTTTTCTTTTTTAAAAGGGGGAGATTTTAAAACAGAGTACTGAAGTACGCAAACATGTAGGGTTTTAAACAAAGTGATCTTTAGGATGACAGATCCAGGTGGGACTCTAAGTCCCTTGGGATCCTGAAGTCCTTCTGGCCCTGCTGCACAGAGCTGAGTTATCTCCTCTCAGGGGGATGCAGAGCCAGTTGAAGGGTGTATGAAGGACCAGCACTCACAAACCCCTCACCCTCTGCAGGCTGCTGCCGTGCCACGGTGGCACATTCCTAACGCGGCAGTCACAGGCAGCCCGACCTTCTGCCCTTGCCAAGGACATGTTCCCTGCAGGGCCACTGCATCTCAGGGGCAGTGGGGAGGGAAGAATGAGTACGAAACTTTGGACAAAGGGTAACCATAAAACTAACTATGGCTGTCCATTAAAATGTAAAGATTGGTAACAAAGTGTAAGGAAAGAAACATTTCTCCACAATTACAGCTCACTCAATGCAGGTACAAACCAAGCCTTGGAAGAGATGGTTTGATCATTGATGGTTAAGCATGCCCTTGGTTTTTACAGCTTGAACACCACCAATTGAAACAAGTGGTACTAACTAATACCACCAGCACCACTCAGACCCACAGGAAGACTAAGATCAGTAACGTTTTTTCCCCTTTACTCATAGTATTTTATCTAGAAGTACCCAATTGTGTTGACTGTCATGAAGAAACTAATCTTAGGAGAAACGCTGAGAAGGAAACAGGAAGAATTCCCCCAATGAAGAAAGGCTGTGCAAGCACACATACACACATTCATTTGCTTGAAAACCTACATCCTGACTGCCTTGGCGAGTTCAACAATGTAAATACTGTATGTCTAGTAAGCCTAGCAGTGAAGGACAAACTTTCTATACATATTATCTATATTTTTGCTTGGTGTGGGGAAAACACTTCCCTCAGTATCTAGGATTTTAGGATTGCAGGTTGGATAGCATTCATTTTTTCTGTGTTTGCTTGTATTTTTTAAAAAAGTAACTCTAACTCACAATTCTGACTAATAACTCATAACTCACAGTGTGCTGTGATGATGGAGAAGGCAGCAGAAGACCTGTTTGTGCTTCAACGGAGTGGAGAATGACAACCAACCCTACTGTCACTGTCCCCATAAGCCTTATTCAAGTGGAAGCAGCCAAAAAGCCATAAAAATGGTCAAAGTTACAGAGGAAAGCAAGTCAACAGCCAGGAGCATCCATTACAATCAATGCACATCAAACAAGCAGGAAGAAACTGATACACAAACTATCCACAATAAAATGTGAAATTCACTTTATCCATCTTCCCTTCCTGGAGAGAAATTGTGCTGACAGGAAAAGCTGGAGGTTGTGCCTGAAGTTTCCTAATCTCCCGCCTTAAACTGGATGCTGAGCCCTTGCACTGACCCGGTGGTGCTTTATATTTTTTAAATGGAAGTGTATATAAATAATTTTGTTAGAAATCTATTTGGCAGTCAAAAACAAGGGAAGGAAGCCTATCATTTACTGACCATAACTTTAAAAAAGAGAGGGTGTGTGAATGTATGCTTCTTTGATAAATCTTCCTCCCAAGTATACACCCATATCAGCATTTCCTCCTCCTGCCGATTTCAGAACAAAAATGTGCAGTCTAAGTGAACTTCTATTTTATGCCACAAAAACCTATCATTCAGTGGTGAACAAAGACCACTCGGAATTTGTTTTTCTAAAAGACAGCTAACCAATCCCTGTAATTCAAAAAGACTTTTTCTCATCAAAGCACCACAGGAACACCGAGGAAACATTTCAGAGCTCAGCATCCAAGATGTGGGCATTATGTGCGACACAAAAGTATTCTGGAAAACTCAAGGCTCTGGTATGACACTGTATGATTCAACTTTTTGGCACACTCCCCTTCCACCATCATCTGAAAACCATCTGAGATAACCTCTAAAGAAGATCTGGGCAACCGTCTCCTCTTCCCTTCCTTTGTCCCAACAGAGAACTGTAATCTGCTCTTTGATTTCTTTTATAAAACAGGACTACAAAGGAACAGCAAGGGAAAAAAAGCCTGTTTGAAAACAAGGCAGCCAGACATCCAGCAAGAGCTTCTCATCCAAGCTTGAGGGAATCTCACAGCTGGCTGCTGCCACATCTCCCTCCGGATGGCCACGGCTTCCGTCTGCTTTTGCCATCACCTCCATCTTCTGGCTTAGACAATAGCAACAGGTGCAACAACACCAACACACGAACAGGACAGCCCACGGAATGCATGTTTTCTGGTGTGAGGGTTTAAGTGATAACACAGAAGTAAGTGCTTGATGGATATCACAGCCCAGAGCCACAGCAATCTCCCAACACAACAATCCGTACAGCTTTTTGACCATGACATTTGGTAAACGCAGCCAAAGTATCACGCTTGGGGCTCAACAGTGAACACAGGAAGAGTACGTGGGGTGTGGGACCAGGCTGTTCCACGGTGCCAAACAAAAACACAGTCTTCAGCTGTTCTCCTGTTTCCCACTTTGGGGTAACTGCCCACCCCTGAGTAAAATATCACCTGTTGTCCCCACTCTTTCCCCACAGAAGCATCCCTGACAGAAAGACCAGACAGAGCAGCAGCTGGGGAGGAGCCCACAGCCTTTCACCTTTAGGTTACCACTTGGAGACATCAAACAGGTATCATATCACTGGAAACCACCCCCTCTGACATACGGAGACGGTCAGCCACAGCACACCAGTCCTTAAATTCTGGGAGGCATTTCAGCTACAAGGAACTCTTTTGTACGTGGGAGAAGAGCAGAAGACAATGTGTGTTTGCATATTTTCCATAATTCAATTGGCTAGTTTCTGTCGGTCATTTGTTGCCTCTTTCCATCATCCCTGATGTGGACACAGCAGGAACATCTGCAATCCAGGCGGTGAGGGCTGAGAGTCGAGAGAAGGGCTGGAAACACAAATATGAACTCACGCTTTGCAATTAAGAAGATAGATGATACCAACTTCACTCCTGTATGAAAAAGACTGGTTATTACTAAAACTTTTTTCCCGTCAATCTGAATTTATTACTTAATATTTACTTTTGAACTATCGTATTTCCAAAGGATATCTCACAGAAAAACCTTGCCAAATATTTTCTGTCTTGAATTCCTGAAAGAACACATTTCTGCGCTTTCCAAACTGTGGTCCCTCCTTAAAAAAAGTGGCCCATGCAGAAGGAGCAGAAGTGCCAAAAGCATACAGTGACCCAAAGAGAGGAAAGGTAGCATTTTCTTTGAAAATGAAGACCTGTGATGCAAGGCTCTGAGATCTAGAGGGGGAGAGGACTGGCACGACCATGAAGAGGACAGTATTTTATCATACTGTTGATAATAGAGCTTTCAGATGGAATAACGACGCAGGGCCCTGACCTCCCATTCCAAGCATACATCTTAACTTGGCAAGAGGAATTTGTGTCCGGTTGTATTGTCCTGCTGATGGAGCTCAGCTTTACGTAGGAGCTCTCCGCATTTTTGGCAGCCGCTAGCAAGTCATCCTGATTTTTCATTTTCATAAGTGCGCTGTCAGGAAACAAAAACAAGCCAAAAGCCCGAGTGTCAGACTCTGTGGAGTAACGTATGCATACAGAGAAGTGTTGGGAAGCCGGCTCTGGTCAGACCGCCACACCTCACTGTGGCCTTCCAGGACTTAAAGGGGACTTACAGGGAAATGGGGACAGACTTTTAGCAGGGCCCATTGTGACAGGACAATGGGCAATGAGTTTAAACTAAAGGAGGGTAGATTTAGATGAGGCGTAAGGAAGAAGTTTTTCCCAATGAGGGGGGTGAGGCACTGATAGAGGTTGCCCAGAGAGGTGAAAACATTCCATCCCTGGAAGCATTCATGGCCAGGTTCTATGGGGCTTTGAGCAACCTGGTGTAGGTTGGAAGGTGTCCCTGTTCATCACAGGGCGGGTTGGAAAGATGACCTTCAAAAATCCTTTCTAACTCAAACCATTCTATGGTTTTCTACGAGCTCATTTTGTGAGAATGGCTGAACTCCACTATGCCCCCACCAGGCTTACTTTACTTCTCTCCCAGGAACCCATTTATACCTGTTATTGACTTTATAACCCAAGCTTTGTCTCCTTTTTTTTTTTTTCTTTTTGAAGAAGTAGCATTTCTGACAGGCCCTTAGTTGCTTTTCATTGTAGTTCTCCTCAATTATCTGTTTCCAGTAAAGCTACACTTCTGTCTGGGCTACAGCTCACCCAGGGATCCAGCTGTCAGCAGGGCCCAGCTAACTAGGAGGGTCCTCAGTGATGCCAGGGTGACAGGGGTTAACTCCTGTGGTCAGATCTCTGTTTGTGAACCACCCGTCACAAGACTCTGTCTTGCCCACTGAGCTGCTTAAAATAACTTTTCTCAATTTATAACGGAGCAAAGATTAAATGACTTCAAAAGAAGCTAATACTGGCAGATGAAAGGAAATAATCTTACGGATACGTGAAGGAACTAGCTGTTTCTTTGATTACTGCAGGGAAGGAGGTCCCCAGCTCCATCACTTCATTAACATCTGAGATTTAACAGTGTCCAAAGGCCCCCAAAGCCTATTCACACCCATCCCACAACAAACTCAGCAGTAAATGACAACCCCCCTAGGAGGAAGGTACATGCCTTTCAAAACCCAAGATGCAAACAATATCCATAGGATATGAACCCTTCGTCTTCTACCATTTATATTTTATTTATCATGCTTCCAAATCCCAGCTGCAAAGCTAAAGAGAGAGAGATGTGGTTTCTCTTTAGCGAAAGCAGTAAAACCTGCAAGAAGGAGCTGTAAAACAATGTCCTACATGCCTGTGTGGAAAACCCCTGGGATACCACATAAACTAGGATTGGCTGGTATTTTTCATTTAGCTAAATATGAATATGAGTTTTCCTGATCCATCTCAGTTGTACCCTTTTGTTTTACTATCCCAAATTCATTCCTGCCTCCAAATTCCTTCCCCCTGGGGAAAGGTTATAAACTTAATCCTGGAGTTTGCTTCACACATCATTTGCAGCTTGTCAATGGGCTTTTGAATGTCGCTGTGTGCAGAATAACATTAGCTGGGGGAAGGGTCAAGAGAGTTTATTTTGCTAATGGAAAGAAGAATGACAGGACTAAAAACAAGTTTTGTGTTTTGTTTTGTTTTCTTAAATCAAGTTAATAAAAAATTGTATGATCATATTTTTTTTTCTGCAATGTAAGTTAGTATAAAAATCGTTTTTTGGTCTACACTTAGTCAATTTTTCTGTTACTACTATCGACCTGTGGGACAGAATGAAAAGCCATTTGTTAAATTATAGCTTTTTCTCCATTTCTGACTCAGTTACGCGGTAGGTTTTTCTTCTGAACAAATTACTCATGGCTCAGTTCAAAACTGATACATGAGCAATGCGGTCTGCAGATACAATCTGCCATGCTATGTTAAAAAAACCTTCCTCCGAGCCTTGGCTCTCAGGATGTTGCCACCTGGTAGCAGTTGCCTGATATCCCTGACTACAGACAAATTACTAGCTGGAAGTGCTTGGCTTAAGAAACAAATTCTTGCCTCAACTGTCTGCTAGTTACAGGATTTGAGGTTTTTTGTTTTTAATTTGTCATTACTGAGAGCACTTGTGCCTTAACAGTTTGTACTATTAAGAAACTTCCTCAAGAGCGAACTCTTCTCCGCAAACATTGAATGCTTTACGCTGAAATAATTTCTCTTAACATCACACACACTTCCTATCAAACAAATGGGAATGTTTTTGGCACTCTCTCAGGAAACACCTTCCTTTAGGGGGAGTTAAAAAAAAAGTTATCTTAATGCCCTTGCTACATGTAACTTAAGGAAGCGCACATCACATCACACAGACCAAAACCAGAGCGAGTGGCATCTGATAAAGCTTGAGGGGCTGGATTACAGTGATTTGTTAAACATCAGGCTTGCCCGTGCCTCCAGGCTGACTCCTGCTCTCGGGACCACAAGGAGCTGCTCAATTTACAGGAATTCCTCAGTGGGATTTGCCAAGTTGCCCAGGGTCAGTTGCTCCTCTCTGCCCCCAGTGCTCCCAGGCTGGGTACCAGCCTGAGGGATGCAGGGACACCACTGGTGGCACCTCCAAGGCTGATGGGCAGGGGGGAGAGGGCATTCCTCGCCCCCAGAAAGCCTTGCGCTGCACAAGGAAGGAGCTGTAAGCCACGCGAAGAATGCAAGCGTGATCTGAAATCCCATTAAAATGGATCCTCTAGCTATCATCATTCCCTCCCCCAAAGCTGTGGCATTGCTAAAGATTACACATACAAGTTCTTGTCTGTTATTCCCTCAAGCAAGGCCAAATTATCCAGTAATTGGTATTTCCAGTTCATTGCTGGATAAAACAGACAGGGAAGATCCAACTAATGGAGAGGGTACAGAAGCAGCACCACCGTGCGTGTCAGCAGAGCACCGCCACAGCACCCACCTCATGTCCCAAATAATTCAAAGAGAGAGACACTGACAAGGAGGCTTTTGATCCACTTGAGGAATGCAGCACCCACCCAGGAGAGTGAGACACAACACAGACCAAAAACACTGCACGGTGCAAGCAGCCAGGCTGCTCCTCTCCGGATGCGACCGCGTCAATCACAGGAAGCAGCTGCGGCGCAGGCAGCTCTTTGACAAAGCAGCCCGACTCTTGCCTGCTTGCCCGTGCCAATTTTAGAGTGGTTTACCTTCCCAGGAATAATGAGACATGAGAATTGTGCTGGGCAAGACCTAAAAGCTGCTTTGATTTGTAAGGAAAGCTGCAGTGGGCCATCACTCACAAAGCACAGCCGGGCCAGCCACCCCGAGTGCCTTTGGCACTGCCACGGCCAGACCTGCAGCATCCACCCAAAATACACAATACTTCAGCCTGCTCTGCACTGCTGTGTGCCTTCTAAAAGGCAATTTACACAACTAAGCCTTTCTGCAAAGGAAATTGGAGCAAGACATGGTTTGTTAGCTTTCCCTTGTCCATTTTTGAGAAAATATATTTCCCATGGAATACGTGCGTGTGTGGTTAAAGACAAGCTCTGCAACCACTGCATTAGGACCAAACATGGAATTATGTACAAGCCTGACAGCGATTCATTTCAGTCTTGAAAATGAACAGTATGCAATTAGAGCAACACTGTAGAACTACGAGGTGGCTCTTGCAGCTAGAGCAGAAATTCCCCTGTCCACACTGGGCCACACTCCACTCGTCTGCACAGTGCTATCAGTAAAAAAGTCAGTAGGAAATTTAAATGATACAAACCTAGGGGACAGCACCGGAATGAGACTCAGAAGAATCACTTTGGTGTGCCTGTGTCTTCCCATGCTGCTGCTCACCTTGTCTTGTGAATGGTAAGGATTTCTGGATCATAACCTGCACTGTTTTCCATAGGTGGAAAGATCTATCCCTGCTGGCAAGCCAGCACTGCCAGTTTGCTTCCCAAGGACTGCAACAAAGCACAGCCACTCATACAAACAGGCTATCCCATGCTAACTAACACTGCCAGGGAGAGTTTTTCTCTTCTTCTTGAAGAGATAACACTAACAACTTAATCCAATTAACAGAGCACAAAGGAAGAGTCTGTAATTCCAGGGTGGATGTGCTCTAATGCCTCCTATGGTTTTAGCGAAAGGGAAGTTTGCACTAGATTAAAGAAAATACTCAACATTCATTTTTGCTTATCGTGGAGCAAAGCAGCATATAAGAATGCATGAGCCAGCAGAGGCCAAAAGCAGGGATGATGTCTATCCCTCGTGCATAACATCTTTGCCTGCTTTGAAAGAATGTTATGTTTCTCAATGATATCACTAAATTACTGGCTTGTTTTCCATTTGAAAGATACTGCGGAGCTGCGGTCCTTAAGCAATCATTCTGACCAGCTGCCAAGCCACTTAATCACTTACATGCATTCGAAATAAAAGCTGTCTAACTCACAGGAACTACATCAGCTCAGTTGCCTATCCCAAATTGCAGGGAGTAATGCGTGCCTTTATTCTAATACTGCACAGAGGCAAAAAGTCGAGAAACTGCACAGAGAATCAGCTTGCTCACCACAATGGTGAAATCCTAATTGCAACCAACAGCAATGGGATTTTTACTGACTTCAGAAAAATTACATTTCTGCCATATCCCAACCACACAATCACTGGAAAAAAAAGTGCCGAGAAACTTGGGAAAACCATCAGTATAAAAGTTGAAGATAAAGGATAGATGTACTTGAGGGTTAGCATAATACAAACAATGGGAGTGATAAATCAGAGATTCCACCCTTTCAGTGTGCAAGAGGTTAGGAAAGGGTAGAAATACAAAATATTCAGGATTTCCAAAAAGCCAGAAAGCATGGGGTGCAGAAAGGCCAGCAGTGAGGTCTGGAGCCTGGGGGCTGGCCCTGAAAACACTCTCACTTTTTGTAGTGGGACAGAAATGAAGGTGTGACAAATAACTGGAAGTCATGTTAACTAGGAACATCTAGGAACTACTTTCCACCCCAACTGTCCTGTTGGAAAAATTTCACTAAATATACACAATGGGTTGGATCAGAAATTTTTCACTCCACTTCAGACAAAAGGACTACAACTTAAGAAATACACTGGGTAACAGCCACAATGTTATGAAACAGCTTGTTATGAAAATGGCAGTTGCCTGAAGAAATACAAAATCTGCAAGAATTAATTCTTCATTTTTTGTGCCTTCAGTTCTTTTCAGCTATTACTGTATTTAATGCAGCATCACTGCATCACATTTGTCTATCTACAGCATGGAGCACCACAATTTGTCATCTTAATATATTAGATCTGAATTCAACAAAAGCAGACTTTCTTTCTGTTTTTTGCTTGAATGAGCAGCAATAATACACAGCTTTCTCTGAACACTCAACCATCATCTTCTCCTGACCTGATGTTCATTTTCCAGGCAATTCTTCTTGTGAGTTTAGAGAGGCATTGAACTGCCAGAAAGGAAGGAGGCAGCTATAGGAATGCTGCAAGGAGAGGGAGTGACCTGAGAGCATCACTTTGCCAGGACGTGCAGGTTGCTGGCCCACAAATCAGCTAAAAATGGATAATCTGCCGGTCGAGGTGATAAGATTACAGATCAGACCAATTACAGCTGGAAGCTGCTTCCCAGGACTAATTGATTAAGGCACCCCAGGTCTAAGCTGAGGACAGCATTTGATCTGGTGGGTGCCACAGAGAGCACACAGGACACACACAGCTTTCCTTGTGGGATCCAGATTTGCTCCTGGACCTTCCAGCTGGGAGACACTCAGTAAGAGGTACAGCAGGCAGGAGGCACTCGCTGCCAGAGCCCTGTTCCTGTGGTGCCCACACAGTCGCCTTGAGCTTCCAGTGCACCAGGGCCTCCAGACACCTGATCCTTCTCCTTCCTTTGCATCCTTTCACCCCCACCACATCCCAAGCACAGAGAGACCCCCACTCCCACCCGGACTGAGGAGCTCGCAAGGCACAGCGATGTTCCAGCACTCACAGCTGCCACTTTGTGAAACACAAAATGTTCACTAAAGCTCAGGAACCCACGTTTCTATTTGATTTTAATGATGCCACTTATGCCTGTTAAATTATCCACAAAGCATTTTAATTTAGCCAAAGCAATTCCCTACCTCTGGCGCTTGCCTTTTTTGGATTTTTTTTTAACCTCCATTAAAACAAAGACAATCTGAAATCAGTGTTTTTCCACAGCACCATCCACAAAGCAATTATTTTGCTGCAGAGATGCAGTCAGGAAGAATAACCTCCCCGCGGTCTCTTTGGGAAGGCAGGAACTGAGCGAAGCCCTCAGAAAGCCAATCTTTCAGCTCCCATTCTTCCCACACACATCTCAAATCATCTACTGCATTTCTTCTGCTCATTTGACTTCTAAAGCTCAAGCAAAGCGGGGATTCAGATAAAAGACAGCGCTAGAAAAGAAAAAAGAAACAACTCAGCCACTTCCTATAGTGATCTTTGTGCAGCACTAACCCCAGGGTTTTTTGGATGCTGGGCAGTGTGGGTCGGTTTGCTTTCAGCCAGCATCAAAAACCATGGACTTTGCCTTGGATTGCTGTTCTGAGCCTTTGCAGAGAACAGTTCCAATTCAGAGCAACTGTGTAATTTAAGGGCTGCATGTGTGAAAGGAACTCCAGCTCTCTAAAAAGGGAAATTTAGCTGATTTTAAACTCACAGGAGTTTAAAAAAATGAAAAATTTAAAGAATACTTTCACAAGACCAGCTAAGCAATTAATGACAAAACAAATTTTTTTAAAAAGTCCAAAAATAAACAGTAATAAGTTTTGCTTATTAAAGGAGGTAGCACTCCCCAGAGGAACATCACATACACATTTAAATAAAACAAACAGCTTTCATATGTTTGCATATATTGATACATATTCACAAGCCCACTGTGGGCAATTCAAAAGAATTAATGAAAATTTGGCTGTAAGATCAGGCTATGAAGATGTGCTTAACTGTATTGTCATCTAGGAAGTCATACTCACTGAAACCATGCTAAAGTGTCTGAAAAATAAAGAGAAATAGAAAAAAAACCCCACTTATTTGTTTGCTAGTGAGACAAAAGCTTCAGGCAGACAGTTCCTACCTCCTTGCCTTTCCTTTGGCATCAGCGACTGGAAGGAAAAACCCAGCCATCACCTCTTGTCACTCTGCTCTCCAGGAGCACACAACTTGCAGATCTCATTTCCTCACAGTTTCTTCATTATTTTTGGGTAAGGAAATTATTATTTCTCAGTTTTTTCCAGCTTCCAATCACTTTCTCAGTTCTAAATGACCTGAACTAGCTGAATGAACTGAAGAAACTTCTGATGTAGCAGACAAGGCTTTTGCTGCCAAAAAAGAAATGGTTCTGACCTTTTAGGCGGTGATTTTTCTCTATGCAGTGGTGAAACCTTTATGACTGGGTCACACAACCAGGTGTGGGACCCTCAGCAAGGAGAGGGGTTTTCTTGGCTGCTCCGAAGGGTATTGGCTTTTTGGAGCCCAAAATAAAGCCTGGGTGTCAAGGTAAAAGCCTAAAGGAGTGAACAGAGTCCTCTCTTAGGAAGCATTTAAGGGCCAAACTTGTTTCTTTTGGCTTTTTCCATGCTTCCATTACCTGCAGAACCACACACAATTTTCATTTGCCTTCAAGTTATTTTAACAGCTCATGAGCTTAGGCTTTAATGAATTGCAACTTCACTTGAAGTGGGGACTACTTAAGGGAAAAAAAAAATATTTACTGAGAATAACAATCTTGTATCCTGCATGTGATGTTCAAAAGGGACCAAAACCTTCCTGGGTAAAAAGCTGGAAAAACCATTGCCTCAAGAGGGAAACTTGGCTGGCAATAGAGTTGCTGGCACCCAGTGAGGGTGGGAAATAATGGCAGAGGTAGAGGGAGGGATGAGAAAGGCATGGGATTAATCGGATAAAAGGAGACAAATGACGACTCAAGGTCTCACGGGTTGTGACCGTTTTGGGAATGAGCACGCACGAGCAAAGGGAGGAGGAGGGAAAAGTCTGGGATGCACTGGCAAGAGGCAGGAGGGTCACACAACGAGCAAAGGATGGGGCGTGTACTTTTCCCTCAGAGGAGTGGGGATGAATATCCATGTGTCAACATCCAGGATCTGGGAAGGTGGATAGCGTATTTACGTGAGCACACCTCAGCGTCCAGATTATTCTTAATCACAGAGAACATGTGTCAGAAGAAAGAAATCTTGAAAATAAGAATTAAAAACCCCTTTAGTTTTTGTTCTTAGCCTGTAGAACCTAATAGGAAATCCTGGCAAAACACACCTGGATTCCCAGATTTCTTTGGCGTGAGCTGCTCTTCAGCAGTGTGAAGGTCTGAAAGGGCTGACTGAGCATCCTCTATACCCTTCCACAGTACGCATGGAGGGACATGGCACAACTTCTTCAGCTCCTTTTACAGCAGACTATTCCTCACTTAAGGGCAGCCCCTTCCATTATGCTGATATTTCTCTACCACAACTCATTGAGTCCAAGCACAACACGTATCCACCACCACGGAGCGGCGGCCCCTCAGCCTGGGACACTGCAGCTACTGTTCCCTCTCTCTGGGCTTTGTCTTCCATCTCCCCTTGTTTTTTCCCCAACAAGCCATGGCGCAATCCCTGCTCCCGCAGGCCCCCCTCCCCAAATCCCAGCTGTCAATACCCCCTCGCTCCGCTCCTGGATATGCGAGCGCTCCGGAGTCAATCTTCCCATGAAAATCAAGTCAATGACCTGCCCTTCCCTGTTCCTTNAAAAAAAAAAAAAGCCATAATTTTTCTTCCCCTCAGTTCTCACGTGTTGTTAATGTTCACTTGAGTTGTTAGGCAATACAAAATGCATTAATTCCTCCAAAGTGAGTTCCCCATGAAAGATTTAATTGTTGCTGATTAGGCATAGTTTTCTCCTTCACCACCCCCCCTTTTTTTTTAGGTTGGTGAAAAAAGAAGAGCAGAATGCAAAGATATTTTTCACTCAAAGACCATGTTAGCCTTATTATCTAATCAAGTGGAAAGGCCTTTGTCTGTCCTGGCCCTGCCAAAAAAACAAGTGAGGCAATAAAAACCTTTAAGATTTTTCTCTATCCTTTGTTATCCCAAAAGACCCAAGTTTAGTCAATTGCTGTCACATCACTAGAAAGAAAGAGAGGAGGAAAACAGAAAAGAAAAAGACACTGCTGTAGCTGTTTAAAAAAAAAGAGGGGGGGTGTTTCTGTAACCCATGAAGAAGCCTGGTACACAAAATTGCACAGTAACTTTTAAAAGATTTGCATTTAAAAGATTGAATACAGGTCGCTTCCCTGTGACCATAGAAACATTAGAAAAGGTGGAAAATTCAGTCTACTGAACTTCAAATGACTTTATTAAAGTGTCACTAATCAGAACCCAAGGACACAAGGTTTTAGTGTTTGGGCTAGCAACGTGAATAACCCTCAAAAGTCAAATGACCTTCTAAGAGCATTACTTTTAAAAAAGCCACTTGTCGACAGCAAGTTCAGTAAGAAAAACTTGATTGCCTCTAAGAAATGAGTAATCCCATGCAGCTCACAAGAACACAACTGAACTATGTCTCTAAAACCAGGCTCATATAAGACAAAAATCTCTAAAGCTTTTAAAAATTATCCTATGTGGACAACCAAGCATTTGGTTTTATTTGGGACAGTTTAAGACAAACTTTGAATGAAATATATGAGATATTAATTTGAAGTTAATATCCACATGCAATGAAACAGGGATGAGGACAAATATCTAAGAAGCTTCATTAGGAAATGGTGTTTATCCATATCAGCAGTGCCAAAATACAGGTAGACGCTGAAAAAACACTGAAAGTACATTACATCCACAGGACATCTTCTGTCACTAATCAGAAGGCTACCTGAATCACAGCTCAATTAATATATTTATTCACCTGAGGCACCATCACTTCTATCAGGCAGGCATCACCTCCAATTCGGTTCTGTCTCCAGAGTTACACCAGGTGTTCTATGCCCAAAACTTGCTGTTCCTCCCAATACAACCCCCTGCAGCTCTGGGCAGCTCTCCTGGTTCATGCAGCAAGGATTTCTGTCATAGACATAATCCTTTTGAATCTTAACTCCGGCATCTTCATTCCCTTTGGATTATTCAGGTCTTTGCTGTGTCTTTTATACCAGTTTAAAATTTACTTTGGGTGTAAGAACCACCTGCTAGAAACAATCACTAGTGACAGGAAAGTATCCTGTAATATGGATTGAACAGTTTTAGAAGTTAACATTATGCATCAGAGCCAAGCAGGTAGCTTTCAGAACTGAGTAAGATCATAGAGAAGGCAGAAAAAATTTAGTTTGCTTATTGTAGTGTCTTCATTATGCTTCAAAACAGTGCAGTACAAACATTACCCACACAGATTGGTCTTTTTCAGTAACGAGGTTATTTTCTAGTGATGTGGGCTCTTTAACTACACCAAGCAGCAAGGCAGCACAATACCTAACTGACAGAGCTCCAATCTTTAGGGATCCTTCAGCTAAAAGTAGTATTTCAAAGTCAAATGGATAGAAAACTTCCTTTAGACATGACCATGGGCAACACACACTGGGGCTCTCTGACCTTCAGCGACCAGGTCCCTGCAAATAGGGCAGATGCGGGGCTTTCACGTGCCGGTACAGACAACTTCCCCACAGGGTGTGCTTCTAGGTGACTCACCTCTCAAACTACAGGGAAAGAAATTGGCAGCATCCATTCCAAACCTGCCACACACAAAAGTGTAAAGCTCATTAATCTAAACTAACAGGTGACTAATATTTCCGACACATTTTGGGTGAGCTGTCACGGCACAGACTGAGTAATCCCCTTAGCGTGACAGAGCCCGGGTTGGGACTCATGCCCAGCATTGTAGACCTGGACCAGAAGTTTATCCTTCTCTACAGTGGCCTTTTTCTGCTTCCTTGGTAATTTTCCTGGGCTATGACACAAAGCTGTGAGGAACACATCATAAGGAATATTCAAGAGTTATCCATACGTTATCCTTAGGAAGACACATCATCTTTTTCAGGGGCACAGCAGCAACACAAACTCCAGTAGCAGCCATACAAATATTTCAAAGGTGATGATGCGACAATTACACCCATTTCTTTTATTTCCTCTACGTAACACACAGTGTACACTGCTGTGTCTAAGATCTTCCACACTTGATACTACCATTTGGATTGAGATGTTTATCAACATGAAAATGATGTCTCAGAAAGTGATCTGTCAACATGAAAATACTGTTGAAGCCTTTAAGGAGAGGTAAAATTCTTTCTCCTCTACACATATTTTTTTTAGCTGACACAGGGGCACACATACATGACAGACCCAAATGCAATGCCATCATAAAGGTTCAGCTCACACATATGCATGAAACAGTCATTTAGTTTCTTCTTCCACCCAACACACATATTCGTATCCTGGCAGGAATGCCCATCAAACCCTGGTGAAGGGAGCAGTTTAATTAAAAACAAACACACAAAAAAAAGACTCTTAATATATTAATCCAAATGCAGATAATTCCATGCCCTCTGTCTTGCACTATACTTGAGTGGCTGCCCAGGTCTCACAGAGTTCCATTGCCTTGCAGACAAAACTTGGTAGGCGCACAACCTTTTAATAAGATGTTACACCATATTAATAAAGGGAATTGATGTGGTTTTATTATTAGTAATAATTGGCATAGCAATTATTTTAAAGGTTCATTGTCAGTAATCCTTTACCCTAGCAATTAAGGAAGTCTTAAATATCAAATTAGCTATCACACATAACTTCTCCAGAATTAATCCTCTGTATTATAGACAAAACAGTTGGTTGTTAAACCAGTGTTAAATAACCACAACATAACGAGTAGCTCCAAGCTACTTATTTCTAAAATGTCAGTGAAGAAAGGTGAATGTTTTTCAGCTGACTCATGCAAGTAATCTCACTGGAGATGAAAGCTCTTTAAACATTATTTTTTTTATTAGATTGCTTCTTTCATGGGTTTTACTTGATGAATATCCTTAATTTGAAGTATTTGGTAATTAGCCTGGTCAAGGACAGTGCTGCATTCATTACTACCCCTTACTCAACAAGAGCGATTTTTAGTCAAAAAAAGCTTAGATTAAAATAAATAAATAAGTAAATATTTGCTCTGAAAGGTTAGCATTTATCCCATAAAGTCTCAAAGTAGAATCAATAGATATTAAAACAGTTTAGGGCTACAAGTGCTAATTCTAAATTCAGACCGAAGTAGGACGTCAGTTATGGGATTAAATTACAGGAATGAAACAATAAAAATACAACGTTATCACATGAAAAACAATGTACTTGTTATTGCAACTCGACTGTGTCCTTGATTAATGTAGAGAAGCCCCACAGTTCCAAACCCTTGATTTTGTAAGATTTGCAGTGTAGGAACAAACCTTTGTTCTTGCCGCTGAAAGATCGGGCAGAACTTTCAGGAGCCACAAATTATTTCCCTGCTTGCAGAGGAGGCCAGACGTGACACCAAAGGTGGGAGATGTCTACCTGAGACCAGCAAACGTACGAGAAAAAAATAAATGTTGAACTGATTTGGATTTGGCCAGGCTGGATGGGGCTCTGAACAACCTGGTCTAGTGGGAGGTTTTATCCATGATGGGGGAGTTGGAACTAGACGGTCTTTAGGGTCCCCTGTGACCCAAGCCATTCTATGGTTCGAATCCATAAAAATCTTTGGTTAATTACTTGTCCTCGCAGTAGCCAAACACTCAGCTCTTTTTTTGCCTGTGCTCTTTCCGTGTCAGCAGGACAGTCCCACCCTGGTCACTCAGGCCCCGAGCGGCGCAGTTATGAATGTAGCACATAAAGGGATAACAGCTACTGCACGTAATCCCTGGGTAACAAACTCGGCCGGGTAAAGGAGACCTTTCTGCTCTGCCTGTAAGAAACCACAGGGATGCCCTGCGCCGCTCGCTTACCAAAGAGATGCCAGGGAAGTTTTTCTAAGAAAAGAACCCTGGTTCTTAAAAAATTGCACTGCTTCAGCAGTAAACTCACAATGGAAAGAGAATTCTCATTTGCATCAGCTTTAAGCATCCATGTTCTGGCACTACAAAGCCTATGGCTGATAAAGTACTCTTTCTCCTTAGCAATAATTGTAGTGAAAATGCAAAGATCTGGCAAGATATTTGCTTCTGAAATACTTCTCTATTACCATGGAGAATTTGGAATATCCACCACTGCACTGGAACAAAATGAAGATAAAGGAGCTTGAATGCTACTATTATTGTTAGGATTTCTTTCTTCCTTTTTTAAAGGCTCTGTGGATTTCAAAGGGGCAAGAATTAATCACAGAAATAAATCAAATACTGCTGCCAGTAACAGAGCAGGAAGAAGTGTTAAAAAAACCCAATAAATACAAATGATTACTCGCTCACATAAACATATACATAGATAATTAACAGTTGGAAATTAACAGAGGAGTGTAAGTCCCTTGGGTGCCACCAAAGACAGAGAAAACTAGAGTACAATTTCAAGAAAAATAATAGTACCTGTCTTCTAAAGTAAAGGTGCTTAAATGGATCAGAGGCTCCATCTCTTTCCCTAGGGAAGGTGCCAAATGCCATTTTCTTGCCCTGACCTCATCTCCCCAGCTCTCCTACATGAGGGTCTCAACACTCTGTAATTGGATATGGGTGTTTACCTGCCCTGCTGCCAGAGCTCTCAACCAGGAGCCCTCCATGCCTGGGGAAAATCCCTTTGCAATCAGCCAAGTTCTCATCTTCAGTGACCACTGAGGCTGTGGACAACCATGACTTGTCCTGGAGCCCTGGGATGCAGCTACATTCCTTCATTCCACTCATTCCTGGACCCCATTATCCACCCAGGCAGGTCTGTAATGAGGGAGCTGTTGTGCCACTAACTAAATCTTTCGATAACTTTTTTATTTTTTTGGCAGATTTGTTGCAAGGCACAGTTAAAACCTGACCACTACAACATTTCTGGCTTCAAAATAATAGCTACTAAACACAGACATTATGTTGTTAAAAATTTAAGTGCATGGGTTTCTGTTTGATTAAAGAAAAATGTTGAGTAACTATGAAAAAAAGATATAAGGACGGATAACAGAATTTTATAGACAAATAAAAAAAAATAATAGATGAAGACTCACTATAGAGAAAATTATAAAGAAAATGTGGTTATTCTGTGGCTCCAGTTATGTCAAGGATACAGCATAGCGGCCCTTCCCATTGAGGGCAAGGTCCAGCCTTACAGACGTATCCCTTCCCACCCCAAAACAGTCACAAAAGAAAGGAACCAAGTCCTAGGAGACTGCCTACATGCTCCAAACCTGTTGAATGCTTTTATACCAAAGTCCAGTGCAGGCCATTTTCAGAAAATAAAGCCACTGTCACCATAAAAATTAATGCAAACCAGCCTGGAACAGAATTTACATTCCTCAAAAGACAGTAAATCCTCAAGACGAGAGACCACCAGACCGTCCTATCAGCATGTCACCATCCCTCCAATGTTTTCAAAATCCAGGGGAGCCAGACAAAACCTATCAGCCTGTAACATAAACAGTCCCTCAGAAGTATATGTTAGGCTCGGACTCGAAGCCATAAATCTTTCTGATGAGATATTCACACACTGTAAGAGACCTAATTCCATCCTCTGTCATGATAAAGCTAAATTTCAAATGCTTAGGTGTGCACAAGCTGGCACTTGGGAAACTACCACTGGCTGAGCTTAAATAACTTAGAGGGAAAACGACTTTTAGGGGACTCATGAGATGAGAACATTGAGATGGAAGCTACTGACGGGCATTGACTGTGTAAACCTACAATGGCATATTTATAAAGCAGCTCAACATAGGATATATCTTTCAAAACATATAAATTAAAGTCATCCCATTGAAGCTAGCCTGGTGTAACTTTCAACATAAGTCTGTCTATACATAACATCTGTTAAATGGATTCAAGACTGCCCCTACATTACATAAACTTTTGTACTTGTAAAGCTGTGGTGAATCACACAGCTATATCCCACTATTCTCTTTCACATAACTGGGGGAAAGATGGAAAAAAACACAGCAATTTACAAAGTGCTATCAGCTAACAAAACGACAACTCTTCCCCAAAAGAGCAAAGTTTCCCAACAGTGACTTCTCCTGAGACCCCTGGTTTAAGAGCAGAGAATTGTAACTGATGTCATTGAACAGGAGCAAAAATTGTGATGTCCCACACATCAGGGTATCTCCAAAACACGGGATTTGTGTAGGATCCGTTCAAGAGATATGTAATTACACCTTTCAGCAAGCTTCAATCACTGCTGGTAGTAACCAACAACATGGAATTACAAGTGGAATATGATAGCCATTGTCAACTGCGTTGGACAAGGTCACAATTCCCTTACTTACAGGACAAAGTCCTCATCTCCCCAGATGACAAAAAAATGTCACATTTGAGAGGGCACGTCTCCAGCCTCGTCACTTTTCACCAAGCACTTAGAAATGTCAAGCCAGAGCAGTGTCATTTGGCTTAGAATTGGTAAAAACTTATCAAACCCCTGGTCTGCAATTCCAGTGAAGCAAAACACAGAAAGTGTTGGTAAATTGTTCAATGTAGGTGTTACTTAACCTAAAACCCACAGATTGTGACAGCTTTTCTCTCCCAAAACCACCAAATGACCTGGAGCACACATGGTTATATTAAGATCTTGATAGCTATCACATGGAAATTAGTGTTTCTGGCTGCATTTAGTATATTGTGAAATATCTGCCTGTGTTTTTATTGTGCACAACAACAACAACTCCAACTGTGCCTCTTCTACATTCTTTTATAACCATTTTATATGCTCAGTGGGGGGACAGAAAAAGAATTTAGTTAATCATTAAGCTTTTTCTTTCCAAAAGCAAGCCATGCTGACTGTCCCAATTAATCAACGTCTGTGGAAGTTGCAAAGGAAATTTAATGCACTGTTTCTGTTTCAGAGTCCTTTATTCTAAGCACCAGCCTTCTGGTTTCCAAATGAAGAAACACACAGACAGCCAGGTATTTGCTATAATTGCATTAAAATTCATTTTGGAGTGATGGTGAAAGTTATCTCACAGCCTACTAAAAGGAATTCTTTTGTTCCAATACAACTTTCTCAAATGGAAATTAAAACAGCTATGAATAAACTGAATTTCTTATAAGGAAGAGATTGCCACAAATATCATTAAGTATTTATGAACCAGTGAATTTCACACAGTCTATTTCATACCCTTCCATCTGCAGGTGAAGTTGGAGCCACAGAAAGGTGGACCTGTCACCACCAACCCGCTCTCAAGCATTCCAGAAGGATTTGCTGGTTGATATTCCCAGTATAAACAGAAACCTGCATCTGCTATGGGATCCACTACCGAAATTCAGCCAAATCCCAAATGCAGTGGCTTACTTTAAGCAAGGCACGCGTGGACATCAAGTACCCACCCCAACATAAGTCAGACAAAACAGGCAATTTTTGTCTTTTTAAAACTATGCCACAACAGAAAGCCTTGAAATTAATACTAAATTATTTTTAACTATATTAGCAGGGAGCAGTGTGTTTGTTTACAAATTAATTTCTAGAGTTTGACTTCCTGACCAAGGCTCCCACAAAACTGTTCCCCATTAAGCTGCCCTGTAGCCCACTTCACAGCAAAATTTATCCCTAGTTCTTTTCCTTGGAGTACTATGCTAACACCATTGTCTTCTATTCCTTTTTACAGACCTACAGCCATGTAAAGTGCCTAATTATAGACTCCAGAATGTCTTGATTTCCTTATTTCCTTGGCAAAGAGCAAGCTTTTTGTTAGATGTTTAGTGTTTACCCTGTGTCACTTTCAATATAGATTTTAATTTACACAAATAGAAGGTCCTTCTTATGTACTTAGGGCCTTATTTTCTGCTTGGTTATACCAATGTAAATTAAGACCAATTTAACTAAATAAAATAGAGTTACTGTGAAGGAAAATTAGCATAACTCAAAGGAAAGCCAGTCCACTGTTTAGTAATAATTTCTTTCATATACTCCAGATTCTCATGCTCATACATCCTTTTGAGAGACAAAGCTGTAATAACAACATTATATTTTCACAGAAAAAAAGTAGCATTTTCCTACTCACACAAAGAGGCTATTTTTTTTTTTCTAAGAAAAGAGAATGTAGCTGGGCTGCATTTATTTTTCTATTTGTATAGTGGTAGCCACAATTAATAATCATAATATTATGGTGTATTTTTAGAAGAGACTGTTTGCACATGTGAGACCTCATGGCATCAGAAAAGCACATCCATTTTTATAGCACTAAATCTTAGAATGAAAGACTGTCTCCCTCCATCAGTTTTGGGCAGCTTCACTGTTGTAAATTGTACTTCCATGGGTGTTTTGAAAACAGACACACGTGGGATGGTCATGGAAGGACAAAGAATATCTAGAAGACAACAGACCAAAATAGCCCTGATTTGGATGAAGCCTGGTTACACCATTAGTATGACTTTGCAATTAGATTTTTAAATCTTCGTTTCTATGAAAAACAGCTGCAAAATTTTAAACTTAATGACTGAAAATTGAAAAAAGATATTCAAAATGAAATGTATTTGCCCTAATGTGAAGTCTCATGTACCATTTTTCTTCCATGCTCACCACGAAGAACATCCTGCAGATTTCCAGCTGTCACAAGCAGGAGAACATTACAGCCATCATTTCCAAGACAAGAATCTTAGGGCCCTCCAAAGAAATTGCCTCTTTAAGACTTTGCTTTAAATAGATAGAGGGAAAAAAAAAGGTCTTGCTTCTACTCCCTTCTCCTCAGCCTTGCCCTGATGGATGGTGCTGCTCATGGGTGGAACAGCTCTGACAGACTTGGAACAGCCACCGTGTCTGGTGGCAGTGATTTATTTCTGCAAGCAGCTTAAAAGTTCAGACATGACATTTCCAGATAGCGGTGACCAGTTAATTTCTAGAACAATAAATAACAAATGCTAAGAAGAACTGGGCTTTGCTCAGCTTAGACTTGCTCTTCCTTAACACATTCCTGTCCTGCGGTGGCTTGGCCTCCTCCTCCAAGCAAACTGGAGACAGAGCTGGGCACCATCTTATTGGAGAAGACATTATTTGTACATGTGTGTCTTTTGTATATACACATATATACCTGATGTTTATGCACAGACATCATAAAGCACGGCAATAAACAAATAACCACGGTAATAAATCACCCGGGGGTCCAGGAGACACGAAGGGGCCATGTGAGAGGAGAGCTGGTTATGAGCAGAGGCAGCCACGTGCTTTCAAGGCTTCTCAGTCCAATTTTTAGGAGCTACTTTCAGCAGTGGATGGGGATTTTTCTATTAGCAGATAAGAAGTGAAGGCTGGACAGCATGACATAAATCCCTGAAGATCCATTATTGTTCATTTGTTACAGAAACCTAAAAGGAGGGCTTAGCTCCAGCCTTTGGCGTCCTACCGAGAAGGAGTATTGACCTTACACGACTCCTTTCCTACGCTGTAAAATGTATCAAAATAAACATATTATACAATGTAGTTGTCTTCCTCCCCTCTAACCAGTACCTCACATACAAACTCAAAACAGTGCTGAGGAGAAAAAAAAAAAAAAGCCAACACAATAAGAGACACCTTTATCAGCCTCAGCCATCTGTGTTCCTTTAGTCTGATGCAAGCATTTTGGCAGGCATGTGTGCAGCTTGCTCCTACCCCATATCATCCTGCCCTGCAAGAAAAAGTCCCCTCCCTCTTCCTCCCCTCTCTGCTGGCGTGGGTTGGGCAGCCTTCTGAATCTGTTAGTCCAGGACTTGAAATAACAAGGTATCGGTGCATACCTTTAATTAATTACGATCTCAACACAATCACTTAACCTCAGTCTGAGGAACTGCAACCCCACTTGGTACCTTGGCCCACAAAACAAACAGATGTCAAAAAACCCGCACAACTTTCAGTGCTGACCATAGGAATTACTTGGAGTTTAGAAATTTATAGGTAAAAATAAAATAAAACAAGCCAATTCCTCAAAAGTTTGAAGTGCAGGAGTTAAGGGCACTGTTAGAGAAAGAAAACAGTGGTAAGAAAATCACCACCACCATAAATCAGTTTCCAGACAATCTGACATGACCCTACTGGGGTTAAAAAATCTGGATTTTCATTAATTTGTTCACTGAAATCATAAAGGTCCAAATTCTTTCCTCAAAGCAGACGGGCATAAAAACTTTATAAGGCAACTTTCAAAGGGAATAAAATCATGCTCAGGAAAAAAAAGTCATTTAAATACACATAGAAATGCAGGTCTCAAAAGCGTAAGAGTACAATAAACTACTGAGTTTGCCTTCTGTTTCTAAGCAGCCTTGTAATTGCAACGTGTCTTCAATATTTCAGGAAGCATGACATTTTGATGGATTAAAAAGAAATGTTGTGTTGAAAAGAATAAAGAATGAAAATGGGGAAAACACCAGGAAACCTGAAGTGTAACATTATAGAAGAACACCCCTATGGAAAATTCAAGCTTTAAACACATATACTACAGATGTGCAGCACAGCTTGGGCATCTTATTTATCCCTCTGAACTATTTCAGGAGAATTCTCTTAATTTATCAAAAATGATCCAGAAAGGAGTTGACATGAAAAGCACTCAGCTCAGCTCTCTCTCCAGCTCTCCAAGGAACAATTTATCTCCTAGTACACTGCAAGGGAAATAGAATCACATATTTCCCCAAACACAGTGCCCATGGCAAACATACCCCTCCAGCTTTAAGTAGTGTTTTTTCGGTCTCGATATACATATATGCCCTGTGATGTGAATTTGGTTTTTTCCTCTCCCCAGCTGCTTCAGGATGCTACGCATCAAATTCTTGTTTTGATAGCCAATTAGCATGGCTCTGTGTAATTCAGCGCTCTCTGGTGTTGGATGCTACTTAAATTAATTTGGTACAAGTAGGACATAAATTCTGTTCCATAGATTAGAAAGAGGACTACACATCTGGGTAGGTGAAACATCACATACGTGTTCTTAGAACTAGTAGTCTTCTCCTGGATTATATTTCAGGAAATATTGCAGCTACCAAATATAAAATATTTGCCTTAAAACCCAAAGACAACTAGATATGAAGCACTTGCTTAAAATCTTAAATTAATGTTCTACTCATTCATATTTTAGACAAAAAAAAACTTGAAAAGGTTTCAGAAGCCTAAAATTCAAATAAAATATCTCCAAAGAAATCCTTAAGGAAAAAATTTAAATGATTTTATAACCAAAACTAACACTCATTAGCATAACTCATTGAGTAGAAAGTAGCCTTCAATATTTTTTGCTTCAGTAGTGGATAATAAACTCGCATCAGCAGCAGAATCAGAGCAGAGTTATGAACCAGCCCAGAGCAGCTCCACATGTGGCGCCTGGCAGAAAGGCCCTGGCAGGATTGCACACCCAAAGGCAGGACATGCACATGGGTGCTGCTGGTCCCACTCTGCTCTCCAGGAGAGAGCTCAGGAATGAGTTGTGATGCTCCATCTGGTGATGGAGACCTCCAAAAGCGGCTGCTGTTATAACCCAGCTCATAAATCCCCTCTTCGTTCCCATCAGTGACAGAGACAGTCATGCTTGGTACTCTTAAGATGCCCCATAAAAGAGAGATCCAACTAAGGGCCTGGAAAGGAGTCAAAAAGTAACTTGTAAAACACAAAGTCTCCAGCTCATCAGTTTTATCAGTGCCGTTCATACAGAATTGAATAAGAAGTAGATGACATGAGGGCTGGAGAACCTCTTCTGTCAAGACAGGCTGACAGAGCTGGGGTGGTTCAGCCTGGAGAAGAGTCCAGGGAGACTTCAGAGCACCTTCCAATGTCTAAAGGGGCTACCAGAGAGCTGGAGAGGGACTATTTACAATGGCATGGAGTGACATGGACCTTCATCACTGATCTGGTATCACATGTACTATGGAAGAAACAAGTGGGTTCTTTGTACTTCCTTTCCAAATCCCCTAAAAACTAACTCAAAGAGTCACACTGTCACGCTTCCCTTGCCTTTTGCACACTTCTTTGCTTGTAACAGCAAGCTGGGGCTCCTGCTTGGAAATATTCCATATAGGTACCTGATGAGAACCAGATACGGTACAGGCAGATCCTACAGAGAAAACTACAATACTGCTTGGCACAGTTTGGTCACTTTCCAAGCACAACCAAGTGGCTGGAGAGAGAATTATTTCAATATGTGCATGTGCATGCATATTTAGAAGAACATTTTCCAGCATGAGGCTGGAAAATGCTCATATATGAAATCAAGAGAGTTACAATTTCCCGTTAATGCTGATGATACTTCCCATCCTGGCCATATGGCACATCGCAAACCTATTCCCATTCATTTCACTTAACAATCTGTGAAAAAAACCTGTCTTCATGTTTCAGCTCTATCAGAGAATCCAAATTAACTTCACTGGGCTCTTAGGAGTCATCTTCCCTCACATGGCCACTGCAGGGAACCCAAACTTGGCCAGGGGATGATGCCACCTCTGGGACAGAGCGTAGAGGGGAGGGAAGGTGACGCACTGCAAGAAGATGCTCTTCTCCAAAAGGAGCCCCCAAAAGCTCCTTCCACCTCTCTGAGCCTCTGAGTTGCTGAATGCCTTTCTGTCTGTAGGTCTGGACGGCTGCATTAATTGCAGCAGGACCCTTGCACACTTATTTAAGATCACTGTGTCAATACAAGCCACAGCCTACCAACAGCGTGCGTGTGTGACGGCTGCAGAACGTGAAAAAAAAATGAAATGCTAAGGCAAACTCTTGTTTCCATTACTCTTTGCGAAGCTGTTGGCACATAAATTACCACTTCATAAGAGGCCCTTTGAAATTCTTTTGCATTAACTAATGCAACTCTCTGTATTTTTACAGTGTGATCATGGCTATCAGCTTCCATCTGTTCTACTGTCCTTTTGGAATGTTTTCGCTGTGAGGAAGTAAACAAAAATAGATCACTGTAAAAACAAACCTGCCTGACAGTCTAGACTGAGGGTCTAATTAAAAATAAGATTTATTAGAATAGAGAGAAACGTCGCAGTAAAACAAAGACACAGTTTCTCTAACATATTATTCTTGGCAAAGCCGAGTCAGGCTTTAAATTCACTGAAACAAATCAGTATGGCACTGATGCACCATTCTGATCTAGCATCGCTTTTCCAGACTTCGGGAACACGTTAGGAAAACTCTTTGTTTCACTTCACTTTTACTCACCATAAATTGCTTTTTTAATTGGAACACGAGAGTGTTAGGGCTTGCCTCCACACAAGGCCTTGCGCAGAAGTAAGAAACCAAACTGAGTTAACAGTAATGCCACTCCCTAGTCTAGACACAGTTAAAACAAACTGTACCAGCAGAACTATGTCATGCCAAGGGCTTGCTTTGATATAAATTAAATGGACACCTTGCTCCTGGAAGGGTGGGAAGTGGCAATTCAAATTTGAAAAGACTCAGAACACGGAAACTTCTGCCAGTCAAAAGGGAATGAGCATCCTTTGGTGAGGTGCAGTCTCAGAGAAACTCCGCAGGAAATGGGAAAAAACAACAGCAAAGATCTCAGACACCACCACCAACACCATCTTGCCCCAGTAAAGATACAGGTGAGGGCGGGGGACACCAAGAGGGCAAGCAGGCTTTGGTGACCAATTTCTGGAGCAAATGAGCAGCCACGGATTGCTTCACCTAGCACATGGAAAGAACCCTGCACTCCCTCAGCCCTGGGGGTATCATTTTATATGGAAAAGGACTCACTTATTAGCATCGATAGAACCCAAGAACCATTTGGAGATTTGTATGAAGAATTTAACACTTAGCAAAAATAAGCACATGAAAATTTTGCCCTGTTTTTTTGGCTATTATTTCTAGTGTTTGCATTAGAGACGCATGAAAAATAATATTTTCCGTAATAAAGAATGTTGGTTTTAGAAGTCTAGTGATTTTTAACATGAAAATTATGAAGTGACCTCACATGCAAAAATGCCCAAAGGCTGCTAAAATAGCAAAGAAATGAGAAATTCTAGATATTAAGAACACGTAGCAAGGCAGAATCATTAAAGAAATTAGAGAGGATGAAAAAAGGGCCAACTTTGAACCAAAACACACAAATTGGTTTTGAATAGTTTTCCACATAAGGAATATTCATCTCCCACTCTAGTTCAAGGACAACTTAGAGATCCTTTTTCAGATCGTGCATGTGACAGCAGTAACTTAAATCGTTACACATTTCTTGGAATCAGCAATATCAGCTCTAGGAAGAAAAAAAAGTGTCTTTGGAGCTGGGACAAGGCAGCAGATTTTCATTGTTTACTCCAACATTTCATAAGCAGTTTCCCTTGTCAAGCAACAATTGATGTGCCATGTATCATTAAAGAATGAACCGATTTATAAATAGCATGAATACAAGGAGAACCCCATTGTTCTTATTTGTGCTGGTAAATACGAGATATGCCAGATAAGACTTCTCTGAAGCAGGTTTCAGATTCCCTCACTAAATTTAAAGCCTTCCCCTAGCCAGCTTGGCTAGAGAAGTAGCACCTTCAGCGTCTGGCCCCACCAGGCCACCCCTTTTCCTCTCTCAATGGGATGATGAGTGACACCACACCCTGAAGCAGCACCCAGCCCAAGGGATGCAGGAGCAACACAGAGCTGCCTCAGCCGCACGACGTAGCCTGGGCTGAGACAAAAAGCTCCACATCAGCTATTTACACCATGCAATCCTGGGTTTGTGGCCATGGCTGCAGTTCGTACTGAGTCAGGGCAAAATGTCCTGCGATTTTCTTTCCAGGAGGCCAGGGCCATTCATCCTGCCTGTCTTCATTAATTTCCAGATCTTTACTAAGCCAGCAGCAAGCATTGTCTGAAATCCCCACATCTTGCCTGAATAAAGAACAAACAATTCCCCAGCTTGGAAGTCCAAGATTCCCAACAGTGTCAATCATGAAGTACTCACAAGATGAAGCTACAAATGCGCAAGTGCAAAAGAAAACCCAGTGTCTCACTTCTCCCCACCTGCAAATGAAGACGATTCCCCCCTCTTTTGAGAGGATATTAACACTCCCAGGCAAAAGTACTAACAGGACCACTGATCTGCCTCTCCAAGTATTTCCATTTTCAAATCAATACCATCACTAAATCTTTCATTTGAAGTCTATACAGTTTCCTCATTTCCAGCCTTCTCCTCCCTTCCTTGGGAACTATGAACCTATTTAAAGTATATGAAAGATGTTGAACTGAATGAGGAGCTCACCTGCCAAAGTGTTACCCCCTCTCTGTTGGCATAGATGATATATACGTCACTATATATGATATATTTAAAGGGACTATTGACCCACAGCTCCCTTCAAGGAAGCCACCCACTGAAGGGTTAAACATGCAAACTGGAGATCCTGTCTAATTCCTCTTAATCCCTGGTAACACAGCACAGAAGATGAGGTATTGTCCCTGGGTTCCTATTATTGCTGCCAGACGCAAACCGGGGTACAACACACGACCACCCAAAACATCCCGCAGCACGCGGGTGTTGCTCGGGGAGGCAGGACTGAGGGGAGTCATGTGGTGTGCAAGTGACACCCGTAGGCATTAGTCATTCTACATTAAATACAAAACCATGATGGTGAAACCCTCAGCCCTGCCCAAAAGGTTAAAAGAGAATTTATGTTGGAGAGCCAGGAGAAAGGAGTTAAGCAATTGCTGAGGGTTTTTCCCTAGCAGAAACATTTAAAAAGGTACAGAATGGCCAGCTGAAGAGATCCCTTCAAGACACCTACATTATTCTTTTTTTACATGAGATCAACAGCGATGATTGTATTAACCTAATGATTAATAAAACAGGGGGAAAAGCTAAGACTGATCAAAAAACACATTCACACAACATCAAGTATTATCTGGTTTGTCACTGTAGATTAGAAATAAGAAAAAAATCCAAAATAAAATTAAAAAGCAAGCTTTCAAATTCAACAACTACCATCCAAAATTACACCCTCTAGCTGTAAAATAAGCACTTGGGAATAAGCACTTGGGTTTTCTTTTCAAATCTCAAGTATTTGGTATTTGAAGAAAACTTTACCTCACTACCTGCATTTTCCTGACACACACCCCACCACCACCACTCTTCTCTCCATACAGTAATAACAAACACAGGAACATACACAAGATAAAAGCTAGTGCTAAAAAAAATAAGCCACAAATTGTAAATAAACATCTTTGTTTCCTAAACTTTTTTGCTGTTACTTTAATTAAAAATAACAGAACCCTTCAGTTTCAAGGCATGTCAGCTGCTTGGGTTCAGCAAGAGATTCCCCATAGCCCTGCCATTGCAAAGCTCTGCCCTTGGAAAATTGGTTCACAAAGCACTTACATACAACCCTGGGAGCTGTGCAGCCAGTGGGTCTTTAGTCTGATCCCATATGGCAAACCCCAGGGATGGATGAGAAATATTGCCAAGATACTTTATTCTTCAATTAGAGCACTAGGTCTATTCCATATATTTGATATTATTTGAAAAAATAAATAAAATAAATTAGTGACAGAATTTAGGGAAAAAATAATCACACCATTTCCCAAGGACAAGGATTAATTCACTTCCAGAGCAAGTGGTTTCATGCAAGCCTGCTCTTCTTTTACACTGCCTGATGGCAAGACAAAGCCTGGTCACTGTTTCGAAACTGTAAATATCTCTATTTCACACCAGGTATCTGTCACCCAAACCCATTGCTGGAGTCTGTACTAGACAAAAGATCCATTAACTTCCTTACTCCCGCTGCTCTCTTCACCAGTCTCAGACAGCACGTTTAGCACTGGGCAGCTCCCCATGCTCAGTGGTTCACTCACTTGCCACGGTGCAATTAAGATGATTTCTGGTGTCAGAGCAGAGAGTGTAGCAGGCAGTGAAGAATAATCATGTAGACATTTTTAAGAATATCCTATTACCATTTTTCCCTTTTCTTTAACCATACTGAGACACAAAACCTAACACACTCTTCGTAAGAGAAGGAAAAAAGAAAATACACAATATTCATGATTTTCCCCAGGAAAAAAAAAACACCAAAAAAAAACCAAACAGAAAATAAACAAAACTTATATCCAGGTTATGTGTGCAGAGAGCTGTCAGATACAGTGACATCAGACCTACTAAGCTGTGTCTGCACACATGCATTGATGCTTTACAACTTTTCTTGGGGGAATCTAAAGTCTTCATCTCACCATGTATACACCATAAAAAAGTTGAAGACATTATGGACCAAAGAACAGTTTAGTGGCTGTAAATATTCCACAGGTTCCCACACATTTTTTGTCTCTTGTCAGTGTTCCGGTTACACCACCAGTCAAACCATCACCTTAAAACCCAGGACTGGAATAAAACACTAAACCTCCTGGATTACACATTTGATGCACAGATGACACAGAGCATGAGTGTGCTTTTAGGTGGGCTTTTCATGTACTTGGGCACTGGCTAATTTTTTACGAAGTAAGATTGACAGCAAACTCCAAGACCAAAACATGTGCACTGCATGCATCAGACCAAACCCCAAAAATGTTGCCATACAAAAGAAGTGTGGAAAAAAAACTGCGTTGCTTATTCAGCACCCACTGACAGTCAGCTTGCACACAGAATGTAACTGTAGTAGTTCTTGTGTTGGACAGCAAAAGCCTTCCAGAGAAATCCCATCAGTTAAGAGAAAGACTGCATATGGTTATGTTTTTGAAAGTTGAAAGCTGATTATAATTTATAATACATTTATAAAGAAGCACAGTAAGCTAATTACATTTGGGAGAAGACACATTTTAGAGGCTATAAAGATACAACCAGTAATAGGAAATCCTAACTCCCAATTATGCCTCTCAATGTTCTTTACAGAATAAAACATTTGCTTGTGATTTCAGAAGCGGTTTGTATTCAACAATGTAAAAGTTGTTTGAAGTTTCAGTGGTTGTTCTCTTCCCTGCTCAGCAAATACTCATGTTAAATGCTTTTACAACATATAAGAATACTGCAGCCATAGGGTTGGGTCTCCTATGAGACTTACCCCAGTCAAGAAACTCTTTGCTCAGACTCAGAGTTGAAGGGTTATGATCCAAATACCCAAATGACAAAGGCCTGACCCTCAAAACAACTGTATGTCAAGACAACATATGACTTAATATTAAGGAAAAAATTATAAAGGTCTATCTTTTAAAAATTGCTAGCAGGGGTACAAAGACATGCACAACAAGAATATTCTCATAAAAACAGCATGAATTATTTAAACCAGCAGCACTACTGAAACAGGTCGTTTTCCAATACACTATTGTTTGTCAAAACATGACCATCAGCAGCACACTGCACACACACCAGGACGGGATCACCTCTCTGAGATGGAACAGTGCTCAAATTCCCTGACAATCACCTCAGAGAGGATCTGTCACTGCCAGTATAGGAGAGCGAGGTCACACTCCCTACACAGATCATACTTAACCTGCAGAAGAAACAACAAAAACGCAGCTATGAAGAGAAAAAATCCACAGCTGCCAAGTAAGAACTGGGAATACCACTTTTTCTAAAATCAAACAAAAAACCACCCAAACCTGCAAACCACCACAGTATCAAAACTAAGACTTAAATCCCAGGAGGAAGTATAGCTGGGGGATCTGTAGGGCTGTGCAGTGCTGAGGGAGCATGTTCAGCCAGAGAGGGAAATGGTTGAACCACTACATACTACCAGCATCCTCTGCTGGCTGACCCACTCAGCAGTGCCGGCCCCAAATTTCCAAGGAATGGCAAGTCAAAGGCTCATGGTGAAGTGCAGAAGGCAGCTCCAGGAGATGCTGCAACGTAAAGCAAACACAAGACTCCTTTTCACACCTGGCTTCTCAGTATTGCCACAGAAGACAGCAGGAATGGTGTGAACGATCAGCTCCGTGACTCAAGACAGAGCAAATAAAACACTTGTACTTCACAGATGACGTTCCAAACCTGTTTTCCACCCTTTGCTTTTCAAGCTAGTCAGGCAGAAAACCTCTAAAGACACTTCAGTCAAGGCAAATGGGTTTCTGATAAGGAAAGTTCCAACTAAAATGTTACACTTTTACAGCCTGTCACATCCAAGAACAGAAACAAAACCCTTTTCATACTCATCAGTTAGGTAAAAAAGTAACCTAAATTGGAGGTGTGTGAGGAGACCTATCATCCCAGTGACTTAGCCAGGCAGGGATGGCAAGAACTTCCATGTCTGGAGAGACACTAGATGAGCTGTTCACAGCCAGTTCTCATGTCCAACACTGACACCACAACTTCAGTGAAAAACCAGTCATAATTCTGGAATTACACAGGAGTAAAAAGACAGGGAAATAATTACTGAATAAACCGTTACCTCTGCTCGTTGCGTGCGGGGCAAAACAGACGACTTTTCAATGGCATAAACATCCACCAGGTAGAGTCGTGCTCCTTGCTCCCTGTCCAGAATGGCAGCGGTCTGGATGACCCCGGTGTGGCGCCCGATGGTGAAGAGGCGCCCGAGGCTCTTGTCATCACACCGAACGGACACGATGTAATATTCCACCTGTGCCTCGGAGCCCCGTGGGCTCGCTGCTTCCAGGGATATCACATTTGTCCCAATGGGCTCGCCCTCTTTCAGGATGGTGATGTATTTCGGCTGAGTGAAAACAGGCCCATCAACCCCTTGCAGAATTATAGTCATCTCAGTGGTGGATTTTCTCCTTTCGGGGCCGAGGTCAGTGGCAGAAACTATGAGATTGTAGATGAGCTGAGAAGGCACCAAAGCTGAGGCAACTCTTAAATCTCCGCTGTAGCGATCCACAATGAAGGTTTCGGTATCTCCATTGACTATCTCATATTCCACCTCCCCATTGGCACCCTCATCAGGATCTGCAGCGATAATTGTGGTTAGGATTGAACCGATCACGACCGAGGGGTCGGCTGCGAGGGCATTTTGTGATACAAACACAGGGACATTGTCATTTTGATCTGTCACCAGAATGGTCACGTTCTTGAGAGCAAAGCGCCTGGACTCCACAGGAACGGCCTGATCAGTGGCCTTGACTGTTAACTCAAAGAGATTGGCAAACTCCCGATCGATTTCAGCATTGGTAAATATTGTCCCTCGCACTTCATCTATACGGAAGTGATTCCCCCTTGGCATCTGTTGGATGATTGCATACGTTAGCTGCCCATTAATATCCGCGTCTGGATCGTGAGCAGTCACGGAAATGACAGAGCTACCCACAGGAACGTTCTCAACAATTGATTTAAAGATGTCTCCCGGAGGAAAGTGAGGAGGGTTATCATTGAAATCCCTAACATGTATTACCACTGACATCGTAGAGGACCGCGGGGGCCTTCCTTGGTCTTTTGCCGTTATGTTTAGCTTATACAGAGATTGTGTCTCAAAGTCCAGTTTCTTGGCAAGAAAAATACTCCCGGTGTTGGGACTGATGCTAAAGGTCCCGTGATTGTTTGTCCCCGTAATGCTATAGTGGAGGTCAGCATTGTCACCTGAATCAGAATCAGTGGCAGTGACAGATGACACCAGTTCACCAACCCTCATATTTTCCAAGACATCCACTAACAAGGTTGATTTAGGGAAGGAAGGGCTGTTGTCATTTTCATCCAATACATCAATGCTCAACATGCAAGTCGAACTTAGGGAAATGGCTCCAGAGTCTACTGCTTGGATGACAAGGGAATAAGATGCAGTAGCCTCATGATCTAGTTTGCCTACTAAGGTCACTTGGCCAGTGCTGCTATCTATTGCAAACTGATTTTCTTCATTTCCCTTGATTACAGAGTAGTGAATCAACCCATTAACCCCTTCATCAACATCTGAGGCAGAAACTCGCAGCACCTGTGTCAGATTTGCTGCCAATTCTGATATAGTAGCTTGGTAAAGATCTTTCAAAAATTTGGGGGCATTATCATTGATGTCTTTCATGTAGATCTGTACAGTAGCCTGATCCTTTAGTGGCTTTGGCAACCCCTGATCTGTCGCTATTACTGTGAGGCTAAACACTGCAGCTCCCCTCTGTCTCATAAGAGCTTCTCTGTCAAACTGATGCGTGCTTCTGATTTCCCCAGTTACTGTGTTCAGCTCAAAATCTGGCTGCATATGCTCAAATGAATACCTGACCTCGCCATTGGGCCCAAAGTCTTTATCTACAGCATTTATTTTACCCACATACGACCCACCTCTCTGCTCCTCTTCAAAATAAAACACATAGTTGGTACTGTTGAACAGGGGCCTGTTATCATTTACGTCCTCCAGAATCACAGTAACGTTCACAGTAGCATTGAGTGGTTCTACTGCTCTATCAGAGGCAACAACCAGTAAAACATATCTTTCCTGAAGTTCACGGTCCAGTTCACTTTTTATATACAGCTGGCCATCTGGGAATATGCCAAAGGCATCCCCAGCATTTCCTTCAATTATACTGTAAGCTATTTCACCGTTCACTCCCGAGTCTTTGTCAGAAGCCTGTACCTTAAAGAACCTGGAATTCACAGGCTCTGACTCCAAAATAGTAATTTCATAGGAAAGCTGGTCGAACACAGGTGGGTTATCATTTACATCGTGGACAGAGACAGTCAAGATAAAGTTGGAGGACAGCTGAGGCACCCCCATATCCGAGGCCAGGATTTCAACCTGGTAAGACCCAGCATTTATGTCAAGCGGCCCCGTTAAGCTTATAGCACCAGTTTGTTCATTGATTGAGAACAAGCCCTTTGGGTTTTGCTTAAGGCTGTAAATGACCATGCCATTAACACCTTCATCAGGATCAAGAGCTTTGGCCTGGAATATGGTATGCCCAGCTTTCCAGTTCTCAACCGCATTTACACTTTCCACCACGTGAATGAAGTGTGGGGAATTGTCATTTAAATCTTTGACAGTTATATTAACCACGGCATCGCCGGTTATCGCCCCACCTCTAGCAACCACCTTCAGCTGGTAGAACGCTTGCTCCTCCCTGTCAATAATACTGGCTGTGGTGATCTGCCCCGTCACCCTGTTGATGGCAAACACACCCCTTTGGTCACCTGTCGTAATGAGGTAACTGATGTTGGTGTTGAGGTCCATGGTGGAAGCAAAAACAGTACCCACGTGGTAACCCAGGGCAACATTTTCAAAGACAACAAAACTGTACATGCCCTGGCTGAAAACAGGGGGGTTGTCCTGCGTGTCCAAGACAGTGATGGTGACAATGGCTTGGTTCTGCGACTGAAGGTGGCCACCATCAGTGGCCACGATCTGCAACTGGTAAGCAGTTTTCTCCTCCCTGTCGAGAGCTATTTTTGTTGTGATGACCCCTGTCTGGCCATGGACCTGAAACCTGGAGGTATCTCCAGCTGAGATGCTGTACTTGACTGTCCCATTGGGTCCCAGATCAGGGTCCGTGGCAGACACGGTGGTCACATAGGTTCCAGCTGGCTCATTCTCTTGGATATGGGCAAAATACTGAACAGGGTAAAACACAGGGCTATTGTCATTCACATCCAGGATGGTCACGTTAACTCGAGCTATCGAAGAAAGGGGAGGAGAGCCCAAATCAGTGGCCAAGACTTGCAGGGAGAAGTGAGACTGCTCCTCCCGGTCCAGCTGCGAGATGGTGCTGAGCTTGCCCAAAACCGGGTCCAAGCGAAACATCTGGCGAGGGGTCACAGAGGAGGGGCCAACTGCTGCCAGCGCTGGCTCAGCTTCCTGCAGGGAGAAGCGGACAGTCCCATTGTCCCCCAGGTCCCCATCAGTGGCACTAAGGACAAGCAGCTCAGTTCCTGATGGGGAGTTTTCAGCCAGGGACACCTGGTAGCCCTCAGGCTGACCAAAGCGCGGCTTGTTGTCATTGACATCTAGGATGGTCACTACCAGCTGCGCGTAGGAGAATTTGGGCTGCACCCCCTGGTCACGGGCACTGACGTTGAGCACCACCTGAGAAGCAGTCTCTCGGTCCAGCCTGCTGGAGCTGGACGTGGCTGCAGTATGCCCGGCAGTGCCACCCTCGGGGCCGGCTGTGGTGACCAGCCCGCTGTGCTCGCTGATACGGAACCAGCCCAGCTCGTTGCCTGAGACAATGCTGTACTTCAGGTTGGCGTTGAGGCCCGAGTCACGGTCTGTGGCACTGAGGCCCCGCACGTAACTGCCCAGGGGCACGTCCTCACTGATGTTCACCCTGTACACCGACTGCCCAAAGACAGGTGGGTGGTCATTGATGTCATTCACAAAGATCACCAGGCTAGCTACTGAGGAGCGGCTCACGGGAGCTGCCACCACTCCGTCAGGGGAAAAGACAGAAGTGGGGGAGCCTGGAGGTGGCGGTGGGGCCCCGTAGTTATCCGCCACTGCTACAGTAAGGTTATAGGCCGGGATGCGTTCCCGGTCCAGCGCGGCCGCTACCTTGATGAGGCTGAGGTTGGGTACCTTACTGCTGTGCACCTCAAAGTGCCGCTGCTCGTTTCCTGCCAGGATCGACACAGAGATGTTCCCGTTGGCCGCGGGAGAGTCTGCATCGCTCACCGTCAGCAGGGCCACCACTGTGCCAGGGGCCGCGTTCTCATCCACAGAGGCAAACCGGGAGGTGGCCGGGAAGTAGCGGAACTTCACCCGGGGCTCGTTGTCGTTGACGTCGAGCAGGCGGATGAGGGCCTCGGCCCGGCCGCTGAGCGCCGGCACCCCACGGTCCATGGCCTGGACCGTCAGCGAGTACTGCTGCCGCATCTCATAGTCCAAGCGCTCACGGATGCGGATCACCCCACTCTCGGGGTCCACCTCAAAGGGGAGGCTGCTAGCCCCGTCCCCAGCACCGCTGCCGCCACCATCACCTCCTTCCAGGCGGTAGCGGATGTCAGCATTGGTGCCCTCATCAGCATCAGCTGCAGTGACCTGGAGAACGCTGGCCCCGACAGGCGCATCCTCAGGCACTCGTGCCTGGTAAAGTGTCTGGCTGAAGATAGGTGGGTTATCATTGATGTCCTGGACAGTGACGTTGACCTGAAGGTACCCTCGCCGACGGGGCTCGCCCTTGTCCTCCACCTGCACCAACAGCTGATAGGTGGGGGTGGCCTCCCGGTCCAGCCCTCCACGGGAAACCAGGTGCAAGAAAGCTCCCTCACCGCTGGGGTTGAGGGTGATGTTGAGGCGGAAGCGGCCCTCCTCGTTGCCGGCCACAATCCGATAGGAGCCGTGGTCCACACCATTGGTGCCACTGTCAGCGTCGGTGGCAGTGTCCAGGATAAGCTGGCGCCCGCTGCCCGTGTCCTCCTTGAAAGTCACCACGATGGAGGGGTCAGGGAAGACGGGCGCGTTGTCGTTGAGGTCGAGTACCAGGACGCGCACCTCGCTGGGGTAGGTGGGCTGGCTGGAGAGCACCACCAGGTCCACCACGTCGCTGGCCAGGCTCTCGCGGTCGATGGTGGCGCGGGTGTGCAGGGCGCCCGAGGTGGCGTTGATGGCGAAGAGTTCGTGGTGCTCGCTCAGGCGGTAGGTGAAGCCGGGCCGGGTGGCGATGGTGCCCACCCAGGTGCCGGGCGGCTGCTCCTCCAGCACCCGGAACACCTGGCGCGGCTCCGCGGCGGCGGCGGCGCTCCCCAGCGGCGGCAGCAGCGGC